>QWZN01000029.1:0-333770 GCA_003693225.1 Venturia aucupariae | reverse complement strand
AGTATCTCTTTAGGAATAATAAGTAGCTAGTTAATTTTATTCGTTTCTAACGAAGGAGCCTAGTCAAAGTATATCTTATACTTTTTAAAGAGATTAAATAGAAATTTAGCCTCCGTTTTCCTATCTAGTCTTACCCGTGATATTTGTACTCGTTGATTACGAAGGTCTTTTACTACGAGGAGTAAGTTAGAATTCGACTTATAAAGAATATAGAGAGACCTTTAAACTAAAATTCCAGTTGCTATATAGTTAGTAATAGTATTAGAAACCGTAGGTTTTTAGGTTTTTAGCGCTAACGCTAACGATAATAAGAGAGGACCTTCGGTAGTAACGAAGGATAGCTATAAAGCTATAGTTGAAAACTAGTATTCTTACCGTAGGTAATCTCCTATTTTCCCTTGATATTCTCTGGGTTTGTCGCTCGAAGAATAAGTACTATAGGGTAGTTTTTATAAGCTAAAGGTCTTTCTAGTCGTATTCTTAATTTCGCTATAAGCTTTCTAGTATTCTTTATCTTCCCTCTCTAAGTACAGGCTATTCGTTTCAAACGAATCTCCTTAGAGGAGTTATACTTGTTCTTGCCTATAAAAGAAAGATTATAGCTACTAGTACAAGCGGCTTTATAGTAGGCTGCCTCTACATCTTTAAGGGTTCGATATCGACGAGCTAGTAGGGGTAGTAGGCTATAAAAACCTAGAGGGATAATAATATCGGTATTATCCCTATTAGAAACTTGGTTTATTATATCTGAATTAAATTCACTCTCTTTATCCTAATCTAATAATAATAATAATAATAATAGTAAAGATAGTAGAGAATCTAAATTATCAAGTCTTGGAGTAATAGCTATTCGTTAACTACGAATAGAAGAAGCGGAGAGAGAAGGAGGCTAGAGTCAGGGTCTCTTAGCTATTTATTAACGACGAAGAGGAGAAGGAGAAGAGTCTTACTCTAGTTAAGGTCGCTTTTCCGTTCGTAATAAGTCTAGTTTTTAGTAAGTAAAATATTTCTCTTTCCTTCGTTAATAACGAACCTAAAGTAAAAATATCTTCTAGACTAGAGTTAGTATCCTCTTTATTATTAGTATCCTCTTCGTTGTTAGTATCCTCTTCGTTGTTAGTATCCTCTTTATTATCGGTATCCTCTTTGTTATCGGTATCCTCTTCGTTATTAGTATCCTCTTTATTATTAGTATTCTCTTTGTTTAGAACGAGTTCGTTTGGAACGAGGTTATCTTCCTTAGAGTTAGAGTTAGAGTTAGAGTTAGAGTTAGAGTTAGAGTTAGAGTTAGAGTTAGAGTTAGAGTTAGAGGAGGAGCTTTCGTCGCTAATAACAATTAGACTAAAAGGAGTAGGAGAAAGCTCTAATTAAGAGATTAGTAAGAGAGGTCGATCGAGTAGTAGAGGAATTCGAAGTCCTCGTTTACCTAAAGCCTCCTACCTTTAAGTACTTCGTCTATTACGAGTACGCTACTCTTTCTCGCTCTAAAGCTAGGTAATCTTTTACTTTCTTTTCTCCGCTACTTCTTCTTCCTTTTGTTTTTGACGCCTCTAGGCCTGATATTTTTTAAGTAGGCTTTATTAGTAATAAGTAGCTAATAACTTAGCTTAAGCTTCTTCTTCGTCGTACTCTTTTTCCAACTATTTTATAATCTCTATAGATTGTTTGGATATCTTAGGCTCTACCTTACCTTAAAGGAAGGCTTGAAATTAGCCCTTCTCTTAAAGTACTTTAACTACTCTTTTGTATTTGATTATAGCTTTTCTTATATTAGTAATACTAGGAACCAACCGATTTCTCTACTCGTCTAAGACGAAGCCAAATAGTAAATATTTCTTTTTCGCCTATATAGGGTTCTATTCTTACTAGATAAGCTATTCGGGCTTTCTCTTCCTTTTTTAATACCTACCCTCTCCGGAGGCTACTACGTCTCTAATACCTATAGAGGCTACTACCTCTACGGAGGCTACCCCGTCTCTACTACCTTCGTTAGTAACGAAGCCTACGGAGGCTACCTCTCTAGAGGCTACCCCGTCTCCAATACCTGCGGAGGCTACTACCTCTATAGAGGCTACCCCGTCTCTACTACCTTCGTTAGCAACGAAGCCTATAGAGGCTACCTCTCTAGAGGCTACCCTGTCTCCAATACCTATAGAGGCTACTACCTCTACAGAGGCTACCCTATCTCTACTACCTTCGTTAGCAATGAAGCCTATAGAGGCTACCTCTCTAGAGGCTACCTCTACGGAGGCTACCCCGTCTCTAATACCTACGGAGGCTACCTCTACGGAGGCTACCTCTATAGAGGCTACCTCTACGGAGGCTATCTCTATAGAGGCTACCCTATCTCTAATACCTATAGAGGCTACTACCTCTATAGAGGCTACCTCTCTAGAGGCTACCCCGTCTCTAATACCTATAGAGGCTACTACCTCTATAGAGGCTACCCCGTCTCTAGTACCTCCGGAGGCTACTACCTCTATAGAGGCTACCCCGTCTCTAGTACCTCCGGAGGCTACTACCTTTACGGAGGCTACCCCGTCTCTAGTACCTCCGGAGGCTACTATCTCTACGGAGGCTACCCCGTCTCTAGTACCTCTAGAGGCTACTATCTCTATAGAGGCTACCCCGTCTCTACTACCTTCGTTAGTAACAAAGCCTATAGAGGCTACCTCTCCGGAGGCTACCCCGTCTCTAATACCTACGGAGGCTACTACCTCTATAGAGGCTATCTCTCCTCCGGAGGCTACCTCTCTAGAGGCTATCTCTACGAAGGCTACCCCGTCTCTAGTACCTCCGGAGGCTACTACCTCTACGGAGGCTACCTCCTCTCTAGCGCCTACGGAGGCTACTACCTCTCTAGAGGCTACTACCTAGGAGGCTACTACCTAGGAGGCTACTTTTCTAGTACCTTTAGTCTTAGTCTTCTTCCTCTATTCCTTTGTTTTAAACGAGGTATTAGGAGATTATAGAGCTAAAGAACTCCTTATTTAGCGTACTTAGCCTATTTAACTAGCTACTACCTTTAAGGCGCTTCGTATTTAACGAGTAGAAGGGGAAGATATAGTAGTAAAGTATATTTAGTATATATTTAGTATATATTTGTTAATAGATATACTCGTTGACGCTCGTTAATAACGAAGTAGGAGGATTCTTACTTATATATACGGGGTTACTAAGGAAACATTAACTAAAGCTCGCTTCTAGTATAATATAGCTTCGTTAATAACGCTGAAATTGGGCGCACTTTAAGCGAAATGGGCTCAATTTAAGCGAGTAAAGAAAGGCCGAGGGAGGCTACCGGTGGCATGGCCACCGGTGGCCTCCATAGTCAGTCCCCTTTGTCGTATATAAGCTGCTCTCTGACCCGCCAACTCCCATCGCCAGATCTCACCCGGATCAATGCTGACCAAACCCAGACAGGCTAGGAGCACAGCGAGGGCAGCAGCAGATTGGCTCCCACCTGACACACAATCCCCGCCACCTCGAGAAATTGCGACTACGGAGACATTAACCGAGTAACCGGCCCTGCAGACCACAACCGAAAAGAATGCCTCTATGGCTCAGTGGTAGAGCATCTCACTTGTAATGAGAAGGTCCGTCGTTCGATCCGGCGTGGAGGCTATTGGACGCTGTCATCGTTTTTGCCCTCATCCTTCACGTCCAGTGCGAGGGTGCTAAGTTTTTGTCGCCGCCTAGGCTCCCCCTGTAGATCGAAAGTCTCTTTTGATCCATAGCGAATGGCTCGAAGCGTTGATTGCGAGCCGCTCATGGCTCATTCCTAATGAGAGCTTTCATTGAGAAATCACCAGCTACCTTTTGCTACACCTGTTTATAATCTACAAGGCTTCGGTCGAGATTCCTGTGCACACATTTCCGATTTTGAGCATCTTCATGTCAACTTGTCGCTGGATGCATCATCCCAATCATGCAACCCCAGTCTACACCAGGCACTTTATACATCGAGATGGATGGTCGCAACGCCCATTGGTAGCTCTGAGAAAGGGAGCCTGCGTTACGGATCAGTAGAACCGAATTTGGCGTGGAACTAGAGACGAACACCAGTCCCATTGAATAAGAATATCTACTAACGCCACCTCGTTCTTTCGCAAGTTTCCCATGGCTGGTGGGAATCTTCTAGACTTCGGGGACCAAACAAGAGGGAGGAATTGTTGAGTTGGAGTTTGGATGTACGGAGAAATGATGGGTTTCCACGTGGGGAGTCCAAATGCTGAGTTTTGCTGATTTTCAGAATTGGATTGAATAGTTGCGAGGTAAGAAGTGGGAGTCGTGTGCTGATCCTGATCCTGCTTTTGCGGCCGATTTGGAGATGGAGAGAGAGTTATAATATTGAAGGATGAGCTGAGCGTGGAGATGATACCAAGGGCTGTCATCCCTGAGATGCCAGTCGGGAGATTCCATAGACCAGCCACTCAATTTTGATTGCCGGGACTGTTTAGTTGTAATAAAATGGCTGCATTCCAGTAAGGCATGCTATATGGGATGCTATGTATACACTACTGGTGCCATTCCATGCTATAATTGTTGAAAAGCACAAGGCATAAACAAATCTTGTAAGCTGATGTTGTCCACGTTCTAGAAGTCTCTTGCCTCTGATTCCGTCGCGGTAAGAGATATAATACCGCTGATAACATGCCGATGTAAGATTGCTTGGGGCATAGCCGTAGATATTCGACACTTGCGCAGCAGAAAAGGTTTCGCATTGTCGAAGTCTTATCACGACTGGACGATCCTCTTTCACTCTTGTCCTCGACTCCCTTAATCGTCTGCCGGTTTAACCCATTTACCAGCAGGGACAATGGCCAACTCCTCTCTAGTATTGATGTCCATTACCTTGACACGCGGCGACACCCAATCCGGATGCCATTCCTTCGACAAACCAATATCCTCTATCAAACCGTCGACCCACCTCCTATCCGTGCTCCAAGCGATCATGGCTTGAGAAGCAAGTATATCCAGTGACTCGAGGGCAATCATCTGCATCACCCTCTCCATGTGAAAATGCCAGAACAGAGCTGCATCTTGGACATGGACGACCATATGTTGTACTTTGTTTTGAACTTCGGGCTTCAGGTATTGGAGGACTCGATCGGCGCAGTCAATGGTGTCATGTTTGAAGCTGATGTACGTGTAGTTTGGCGAGGTGTCTGTCTTGAGTGAGGGCGTGTAGATCTTTAGACCTTCGGAGCGCGCCTCGCGGGATGTCTGCATGAGAGCTGGGACGCGAGTGTTGGTGGTGAATGCTTCTTTGAATTGTTTTGTGCCCTGGATCTTCTCTCTTCTGCAGGCTATCACGACGGTCCTTGGAGTGATGAGAGCATATTCGTAGATTCTAACTCGAAGCTCGGAGGGAAGTATCAAGAATTTTTGAAACGTCGTTGGTGTCGTTGGTGTGGACATGGTGTCCGGAACTGGCTGGGGCTGGTTCGTCTTGAAGTATCCGCTGTGTATTTGTGTTTTGAGGTTGTTTGTTGGTGTAAACAGAGCGACGTGAAGCCCCACTTCACGGTATCAACCATTAGAGCTCCGCCTCTCTGATCGTACTCTTAGAGATAAGGATATGTCTCGAGTCTATTATCTTTACCAAGATCTCTTAGGAGGATTATATTGCCTCAGTATTTAAACATTTGTATCGAGGTTCTCGTCCTCAATATATCAATCCCGTAACGAAATCTGCAGATCCGAGTCCTACGGGAGAACATCCTAGAAGGAGATCAAAAGATATACTATAGTAACCCTTCAATTGAAGGCTTCCTCTACTATTTAAGAGTAGCGAGCTATAGGTATAAACTATATCTACTATTCCTCTAAAGGATTCAGGATCAAATACGCTATATATTTAGGTAGTAAGAAACCTTAAAAAATTGGCATTATACGTATTCGCCGGGTAGTATCTTCGATATATAGTTACCTAGAAAGCTCTAAAACTAGTAGATTTGTAAGGCGAGCTAAGACCTATAACCTTAGTATTTCTATAGTGCTAAGCCTTATAATACTACTAGGATCTTTACGTAGATACTAACAAGAAGTACGACAAAGTAATAAAAGAAGTTAGAACGTAATTTAGAGATAAGAACGGGTAAGAATAAAGATACAATTAAATAGCGGATTAACGAGCTTGTTTCGCTCTAGAATAGAGTCTACGTATACTGAGATCTAGCTACTATATTACTACGAGTAGGATAAGTACGTTGAATTTCATTCTAGAATTTTCTTCCTATAACCTATTTAGTTAGCTATAATAGAATAATAGATAACTAATTCTATAGCTAAACTAGCTAAGCTATCTAGATTAGAATAACTAGAATTAGAAAGTAGTATAGCTTATCGCTAGATACTACGATACGAGATTCATCCGCGATCGTCTTACTCACTAGGTTTGTCGAATTCGATTATATTGGAAAACTTACTCAAATAGAGCTTATACCTAGAGAAAAGCTATATCTACTATTAAAGGGGACGGCGAAAGGGTTCAAAATACATAGATGTCTAGAAGTTAAGATTCTAATTCCTATACGCCTAGACCATTTAAGGGTGACTATCTGCGATGCGCGCTGGCGTGAGCCCGCCTGAACCAACAACTGTGTATACTTACAAGTAGACAGGTGAGTGACTTGCCTTCGACACTTAACGTTCAAGATATGAACGTATAGGAAGAATGTCCTATTTGCTATGCATAGACGCCGTCCAATTCCTCAGATTGTGATCGGTTGGTGCCCCATTTAATCCTCTCGCAGCGCATGCGAGCATATTGGCATGTAGTACCGTTGAGCTCTTTGAATTCACTAACTCGCTTAGTTCGAAGTTCTGAGAGAACTGTGGGATTACATACAAGTCGTCTCTCTTTTTTACGTTGAAGACCTTGTCTACCATCTTGCTGTTGTCGATGATTGGGTGTAATTTACAGTTGAAATCCAGAACAATATGCATCTGGGAAGATTCATTGGGGGCAATCAAGTGAGAGTAGAAATCGTTATTAGGAGGGTCAGGACCGTATAGCGCGAAGAATCGTTGATTTATGGCCGCTTCCTCAAGCTCGTGTTGGACGTGAAAAGGAAGAACGACTCGCTTTGGGTCATTGGCAAGGTCCATCTTAATGGTATGGTTTTGAAAGCGTGTAGTGTTGCCCACTCTAGCACTCGATTTGTGTGTAACCAGCTTGATCGCAGTGTAGACCCGGTAGCACGCTATGCAAAGAACGGCGGTAGGATGGTGTAGGAGGCGTGAACGTGTTGACGAATGATTAATTCGCGCTTGAGGTTCTTCAATGAGAAGCCAGAAGCCAGCTGGTCGTTGGAGACGCTCTACGTGGAGTGGACTACGGTAGCCGATGTCGGTTTGCTTGTCGAAATCGAAGCTGCGTTCTCAGGCTTCGAAGACTGCAGTGGGGATAAGCAGACCTAAATGGGCCGAGGCACTTGCTCTTGTCTTGCTTGAAGACGTCGGGTCTGTAGAGCTGAGTGCTGTGAGCAAGGACGAAATTGAAGCTTTCAGTTGCAACGCCGCCAAGATCCCGTCTCGGCCTCAAGTCTCCGCTCCCCGAAAGGTTCTTGTCTGCCATCAGCCGCTGCATTCCTAGACTTTGACACCCAATCCTTCTCATGCACGCGCCGGCATGATGTTACTCTCCATAGTTCCAATATGGACAGTATCTGGGGCGACCCATGGGCCGACAATGCAAAACCGGACCTCCCTGAATCGAAGAAGAACGATCCTTCTAAGGTGCCTACCTACGAGCCCGTGAAACTACAAAAGACCTTGCTCTCCGGTGGTTTCGAGGACGAAGCTGGATGGGGAGACTTCGAGGAGAGCACTGGCCTCGGCATTGATGGGGCTGTGGCGAGTGAAAATCAAGAGTTGGGATGGAATACTGGTCAGGGGCATGAAGATGAGAAGGACTTCACGAAAGGATTGGCTCCGGAAATCTCTTTCAAGCACGCGAATGGATCAGACATACTTTCACCAGGCTGGGGTGATTCTCACACACTCCAGTCGACTCCAGAAGCTTTTCTGAACAATCCACAGAATGACGACACTTCTGCGATACCACTTCCCCCTGGTCTGGAGAGTCCGCGTTCGAGTATATCTGAAATTCTATGTGGTCCAGGAACTCTAGATGCCGAAAATCCAAGTGGGGGGAAGCAGAGCGCTGAGCTAGACGAACATCTTGCCTCTGGATCTCCACCAAGACCTAGTACGAGCAGCACAACGAAAACTGCAGTCAGCACAGACAGCAATGCATTTTCAGACATCCTGGCCTCTCCAACTCACCACGATGGTTCAAGATGGGATCGCAAGCCCTCACACTCCGACGCCACTGATGATTCCAACAACAGCCTGGACTCGGCACGAACATCCTTTGAAGAAGGTTACGTCCCGTCAAAACAAGCCGAAGTCTCCGCGTTATATATAGGAAAGGTCGAAGAGCTGTCGGCCGCGGACGTTGGTAGCTCGCGGAATGCCGTACATGCAGATGAAGAGCTTGAGTCACCGCAGGAAGAAAAGCACCACGACGGAACACACTTGGACGATTTGCAAATTGTGGTCAAGGGTCCACGATTCAGGACAAATTTGAATCTCGTACAGGACCTATTTACACCTCCGATTCTATCAGAGGGCTGCGAACAGGTAAATGACGAAATTATCGAGTCGATATCTACGCGAAAGGCGTGGTATCGTCTCACCCGGCCGCAAACGATGCGAGAGTTCAACGCCGGTTCCGCCGATGACAACTATGTGCGGGTGTCGTGGTCGAAGTCTCATATTCGAACCGAGACATTGAAAATTGCGACCCGCTGGGCATCTGAAGATAGGATTAATGGGCATGTGGTGTTAGGTGGCAAGCCAGGAGCAGCTACTTTCAGTTGGGATGTTCCCATTGATGGATCGATAATACCACCACGACCAATGAGCATGATCAGCTCATCACAACATAAAAAAGAGTGTGGGATTCATCATGCATCTCATCACCGACAATCTTCAATGCCGCATCCGTCGAGCCGCACCAATCTTAGCCCAACAGCACATTTCGGATGGAGTACTTCGCCGGTCAGCAGCGGTGACGGGGTCATTGCAAGTCTTGGAGATGTGTTGGAATCTCGGGCGGTGCCAACTGCTTCTGAGTCGCAGGCTCAACACGCATCTGTTTGCGCGACGGCCCAGCCTCCGCTGCCAATTGCTAGTCCTTGTAGGGAAACAATTATACTACCGCCCTCTGAACCAAGACTTGAAAAGCAGCAAGGCTCAGATTCGCCAGTTCTGAGCAAAGTGGACACCACCCATTCAACTCTCCACGCCAGCCTGGAAGATGATGACGACGAATGGGGAGAGATGGTCAAGTCGCCATCTAAACCAATGTCTCCTATGGTGCTGCCTTCTTTGCCTGCGGTTGTGGTAGAGACGAGACACTCCAGCATCGACGAACATGCACCCATCATTTCCAGTCGCAGAAGGCTTACACCGATCATAGCTCCAACTGTGGCACAGAGCTTTCCCGACAGCACGCTTCGTCCAGCTCGCAAGGCGGCACTGGAAGTTGCCAGGGCTACTCGATTCCTCCAATCTCAACCAATTCGCAGCGGTAGTCCAATCACGGGAGACAAGGAGTCTAATTCGACGACTTCTAGTCCACGTAGACTTTCCACTTCGCCATCCCTATCACCAACAATGAGAGCCTCTTTGAGTCTGGCGAGATCGCCTTCCCCAACTGGGTCGATCAGATCAGCCACTGAAGTTTTTCCTATTGCTTCGTCCTCCTTCCTAGAAGCAGATCTCTCTGTTTTCGAAAGTCCACCACAACACCCCAACTCACCACATTCTATCAGAGATGTCAACGCACCTGTACAGCTTTCCACCATAGAGGAAGAACACGCACAACTGATTGTGCGAAAGATGCCAAACCTTTCCTTCATGCTTCGTTAATGTGTATATATGAAGACTGCATGTAGCCTGGCGCGGGGAGTTTGGTATCGATATGGCCGTCTTTAGTTCCATTTTTATTGTTCTGATTAGTAGAAACGAGAGTCAAGGAGCATAATGTATTCTGTCTTACAAATTTGAAGCATGTCTTGCCACTGCTCGGACTTTCGAATGACCGCTTGGAAAAACATGCGTCGACAAAAGAAACCACGATGACCTGGAACCGGCAATGACCAAGTCGATGGGTAGGCTAAGACACGCTACAGCTCAGCTTCCTCTTTTTCGGATCCGCCGGAATGGGACCCACGTTGTGTTTCTGAGCGAATTGAAGTTGGCCCTCTTATGCAACTCTGACCCAGGAAGAGACTCACTGGGAAGCTGCGGCTTGATTGACAGGTTTTTCTAATAGCTTCTTGATACCGCTGTCTCCATGGATCCCTCCACGGCGACGTCTAGTTGCGCGTCAATAACCGGGGTCTCAAGGCGGAGACCACGGGCCAGATCCATGAACTTGCATGATCATTCATGCAGAAGCTTTATAGCGGCTTACTTGGCAAAGCTTGGTCAATCAGAGCCTCGCAAAGAGGTCCACTGCCTCAAGCTAAGTGGTGTCAAGTTCAGCTTGCTTACATTTTGTCGCATGAAGGAGCTGGCATGACCCCACTATCTCAGGTACCCCTCCATCAAGGTGCGTAAACCGTCATTACAGGGCCGAATTCGCTTCCTGACGGGATTATGAGGTATTAAAGCGCGAGGAAGCTGCTGTTCCCTCCGCTCATCAACGATCATCAATTCCTCAGACTACTTTTTTGAAACAAAATTTCTATCACAATGGGTTGGTTCAGTCACGACTCCGATCAGGCTCAGGCCTACAACCAGGTTGGTCCTTCTTCACAGCTATTACGTAAACGTATAGCTCATCATCTATCTCTCCTCACAGGTCAAGAACGACAATCAGGCCAGCCTTAGCCATGAGCTCATCGCCGGTGCCGCTTCCTACGAGGCCATGAAGGCATACGAGAACCACGTTGCCGAGAATGGCGAGCCACCGTCCCACGAGAAGGCCAAGGAGCTCCTGTATGATTACCCCTACGTCGCGACATATGCCATAATGCTGATCGTTCCCTTAGTGCTGCCTTTACTGGTGCTTTCATTGACCGTGAGGTTGAGACACGAGGCATGGATGAATTCGACAGAGAAAAGGCCAAGCGTGCTGGTGAGTCGCTACATGATTGGTCATCTAACTCTAATATGCTAATATGTCTTTGCAGCACGTCAGCAGGCCGAGCAAGGTCTTCGTGATGACCCAAACAATAGCTTCAACTAGGTTATCAGATCATGTTTTGGGAGCAAGTATAAATAGTTGATCAATAGCAAGTTTTCGATCTGAGCTACCTTGTTCATAGCTATCTTTTCTTCGTCGACGGACGGAAGTTTAGAATATTGCGTCATATCTATCATATCCAATTATCTTTAGATCGACTATAGCTTTGGCTCTCTCCTTCTCTAACTTTACTATTTGTAGAAGACTTTCCTTAGTTTCCTATCTTCGTACCTTCCTGGTTATAATGTAGAAAAATAAGATACGGCTATCTAAGACAATATATAAGTAACTCATCTTGGGTATTATATTGGGTAGATACCAAATCGATACGCTTGTTCTATTATTTGGTTATATCTAATTAAGAATATAGTTATAGCGCGAGATACGATTTCGCTTCTACTTTAGAAAATATAAAAAAGAAGAAGTATTTTTCTTCAAAGCTTTTTTACGATAGTTTAGTAGTAAATATATAATTTCCTAGTAAGTATCTTTTTAGCTTATTATTTTTTAATAATATAAAGAATAAGAGAAAGTTTCGAGAG
Organism: Venturia aucupariae; assembly: GCA_003693225.1. Lineage (NCBI taxonomy): Eukaryota > Fungi > Ascomycota > Dothideomycetes > Venturiales > Venturiaceae > Venturia > Venturia aucupariae. The sequence goes on along the minus strand of QWZN01000029.1, from coordinate 321,965 downwards.
TACTAGATAGAGATAGATAACGTAATTTCAAGGAACAGTTGATCAAACATAAATATCTTTTCCTACTTCCGATTTATAACCTCCTTCTTTCTCAGGGTTTGTCTTTCCTTAAGTATTTAAGCTAAGACTTAGAGCATTCTCATCCCGTTAGGCTGTATAGAGTTATAACAAACTCGATATCAACCAAAGCTACTCTATCAAGCAAGGCTTTGCCCTTCCGTACGCGTTGAAACCCCCATGTATGACTATAGCTAGACAAGCTTCGCACAACTCCTTCGGGTTCCTCCTCGCTCACGGCAGGCCCTTTGATTAGCAGAGAACACCGAGACATCGGTATCTATAGGCTTACTAGGCCGCGATTGTGTAGATACTTCTCCAGCTACGAGACTCGGACTCAATTAAAGCTATCGAAGTAGTAGAAAAATGGAATCCGGATTAGGTTCCTTAGTAGATATAGGCTAGAACTTAGAGAGAAAAAAGAACAAAGATGTTGAAGCAGTTTAATCTGTCTTGGTCACGTGAAAGGACAAATGCGGCCGGGTAATACTCTAGAGGGACAGATGCCTTTTTAATCGGCATAGCGTCGCGTACACGACTTGCCAGACCCAAGGTCCTGTCCTAAAAGGAAGAGCCTTCGAATCTTGCAAGGAGATGACGATGATTACAACTACTAGTAGTACTTCTAGTACTTGAATTTGCACGCATGTGACAATGACCGAGGTCCATAAAAGAGCAACAAAAACAACTTCATATATGGGTTACAAACACAACATCAACATCATTTTTATATTCCATCATTCTCTATCAAAAACCCATCCCTTGGTACCAAATCCACACCTACAATGTCCCTCAAAGTCGCCCCAAAGATCCCCCTCGGCTCCCGAAAAGCCATCCCCTTCACCATCCCTATACCCAGTACCGGCGGCAACTTCGCATGCACAATACCAACTGAGCAAGTCTACGTCCTAACCTTCACATCTGCCCCAGATAATCGCGTCACAATCCCATTCATCAAGGCATTCATGCTCAGTCTCGATATCATCGAGCATAAATTCCCCCCTGGCGTCGTCGTTACCACGAGCGGAATCGGTAAATTCTATTCGAATGGATATGATTTGGAACATGTTTCTCAACATCCGACATTTTTTGAGGAATGGAGTTTTCCGCTTTTGAGGAGGTTGTTGACGTGAGTTACTTCTTCCTTCCTTTCTCTCTCTCTCTCTCTCTCACACACACACCCTCTCTCTCTCTTTCCAAGCCGAAACCCACAAAAAGTAGCCAAATTTGTCGATTGTGAGATCGAGATTGACACTGTCATATATTCAACATCGAGACAAAACATGTCTTCTACATATGTTCTAATTGCAAAAATTCTTAAAGCTACCCAATGCCAACAATATCCCTAATAAACGGCCACGCCTTCGGCGCAGGCTGTTTCCTCGCCCTAGCCCACGACTATCGTATCCAAAACCCCAGTCGCGGATTCAACTGCCTCCCCGAAATAGACATGGGCGTCCTCATCCCAACAGCAGTCCAAGCAATGTTCAAGCAAAAAATGCCCAACCCCACCGTCTTCCGCGACGTCGCTCTCGAAGGTCGCCGATTTGGTGGTCCCGAGGCTCTGAAAATGGGGTGGGTTGATGGGCTTGGGGGGATGGAGGAGGTTTTGCAATTGGTGAAGGAGAGGAAGTTGACGACGAGGGGGGCGACGAGTGCTTGGGGAGGTATTAAAGAGGATATTTATGCTGAGACGTTAAGGGCTATGGATGATGAGGCTGGGAATGGGAGATGGAGGGATGGAATTGAGAAGGTTAAGGAGGACAAGATGAAGGTTTCGAAGAGGAATGTTGAGATGTGGGAGAAGGGGGCGAAGTTGTAGATCCACAGTTTTTTTTTGTAAGTAAAATGATCGATCTGTATAACACCAACCATCCAGTTTTCATGATTGAGACAACCAATCCTTGATGCAAACCAGCGATCATGGCTTTCAGGGATAGGTGGTCGGGGAGGAGGATACAGTTACATCGTGGTGTTGGAGAGTTTGCAGGGATGTATGCAGGACTGCAATTGGTTGATGGTATACCTTAGGAGACAATTGTCAAGCACTCCTCTCTCAACTTTTGACACGGCTTTCAAGCTCGTCTCTAAAGCCTTTCCTGATATATCCCCAAAAAATTATTGAGGAAGATCTACGCGGGAAATAGAGAGCTTTTTCTCTCAAATCTTGATCAGAAATATGTTCTTCTAATGCGGGAAGATTTCTGATTTGGTGTATACAAGATCAATGAGTTTGGGCGATTTCTCTTGCCGGACTTGCTGCATGAATTCGGTCCAACACCGCCCGGAGCGTTACAAGATGCCGGGTAATTTCAAGCATCACGCTTTAGGAAATTGGAGCGCCTATGAGAACACGTGCCCTATTCTTCCTCCCACCCAAACCCAAAGTCCTTACCTCTCTTCCACCGCACGCTTTACGGTCAACTCTCACCATGTCACGTCTTAGGAAACAAATTCCACTATCTCGCGGGGAATTCATCTCCCTTGGAGCCGTCGGCTGGGTCCACAAAGTCAACAATCACATCGCCCTTAAATCCCCTCGAGAAAACGAGTGCGACAAATTCGCCCACGAAAACAAAATCTATGATATCTTTGCATCGTATCCTCCCTGTTCAGATCTCTCGCAATGCTTCCTACGGGTTCCGTCGGGCAATTTCCTCGCCCTCTACACGGGCGGTACATTGGAACAACGATTGCGACGACATCAGACTCGGAGCGAAGGACCTGGCGGGGGAAGTCTCATAAAAGTAACAAAGAAGGAGCCCATTCCTCTCATTGAGCGATGGATCATGGAACTCTCCAACGCGGCCGCGTGGCTCGAATCTCTCGGATACGTCCACACTGACATCCGACCACCCAATCTTCTCCTGGACAGCCACGATCATCTCAAACTCACAGACTTTGATTCTGTACGGGATATTGGGACGCTGGCAGAAGGTGGCGCTGCTCCATGGGCGCGTGTTCTCGGCCCCGAGGCTGGAGAAGAATGTGGATCGTTCGGGGTGAACGGAGCCAGGTATGAACAATTTGCTATAGGATCTGTGTTGTACACTATGACTCGTGGTTACGAACCGTACGACGACGGAACTATCGATCCTGAAAATGCCCCTGTGGTAGTGGATCTTTTACAGCGCATGGAATTCCCGGCACTGGGTGAAGAGGAACTGGATGTGATTATAGAAAAGTGCTGGAAAGGGGAATTTCACACTTTAACCGACTTGGCCGGCGAGACCAAGCTCTTGTCCGGGGCTATTGGCCTTCCACGCGCCACTGCTTTAGATGAAAAGTACTCTAGTCAGATTCGAGGGGAATGTGAGCAGCTGATTGAGAATGGGATCCTTGATGAAGATTGAAAGAGCTACATCTTCTGTACGGAACTTGGGAACGAGGGGCAGTCACCTCCGAAGTGTGAGGCCGTGACACGTTCGTATCATGATAATCACAGAATTGAGAAAACAAATAGAAACAAATCCATTCACTTGTAAGAAGAGAGAGTTTTGGTACATTAAATTATCCGGGCTTTAAACAACAGTGAACCAACAATAGGCAGAGAGGAGAAAATCTCAAAGTTTTGCTTCAGCCTTGCTCGCCATCTTCGGTTGCCAGTACAAGGTCATATACGCCCCCTTCGTCTTGGAGTAAGCAAAAGCAAGGTACGTGTGCGTTCCTCCCTCATCATCCAGTCTATTCGACGGCCTGTTCTTATTAGCATTGTATTGCTACAAGGGAATCAGCGATACTTACAGAATTTCTTGCAAGGCGTATTTGTAAGACTTGGCCATTTCATGCCACCCTCTTGACTCAAAGAAATTCGAAAGCTTGGTCACGGTAGTAGCATCCGTAGCGTTGTAGAAGCGGATTGGTAGGTAGAATTTGACCTCTGGAAGTGCCTTGCCTGATTTAACTTCGAAGCTGTAAATGAATTCTGCTCTTCGGTTGTTCAAGTTGATGACTGGTTCGAGCTGTTGAGTTTTCCACTCATTGGGGGCATTTTCTATTGTTGAATTGTCAGTGCGAGTTAGGGGGGCTATAGAGGCATCGACCATACCATCCAGCACATCAGAGAAGAGTGCACGCCACAGGTCTTCGAGCAATGCAAGACATGATTTTGTCTGTTCTTGCTGAGCAAGAAGACCTCCCATGGTAAGAACGTGCTCCATAGCCTCGAAGGAATAGTTATAAGAATGAGCGTAAAGCTTGACTCGAGGCGTCTGCAACAGAACTTTGCAGTCCACTGCTAGCATCTCCACATCGTCCACGCCCATGGGCGAGTCTGCTCGGCCGAGGTATGAGACGGCTTTCGACAGACCAGGGCCAAAACTAGTCAACCTTTCGGCGTCGAGACTCGCTACGGATTCCTGCGCAAGTGTGGCAGGGTCGACACCTCTCGACATGGCAGGACGGTCAAGGATGAAGTAAATTTTGGTATCGATGGATTCTTTGTCATGTCCAGCAAAGTCAAATGCGCAGAAATGACTCGAACCAGTCATGCCATTCGCGACAGCACGTCGGATGTTCACTCCCGTCTCTGGAACATAGAACTCGTGGAAGAAATGCTCAAAGAGATCGAGATCGAGCTGAGGCATACATGGCTGAATCTTGTGCATGAGGCTGCGAATCGCATTCTGATTGAATGGGTCCCATCGAGTTCCAGCCAGCGGACCGACCGGTTCGATACCAAAACGAACTGTTTTCGTGACAGATATTTCCCCAGTCGAGGAAGGGGGCTCAGAAATGTTCAAGCTCGGCTCGAAAGGTGAATGGTTCCATGTCAGACTTGGAACCCAGCAGGAAGTCCCACGAAGGGCCGGCAATATCTCAGGCTGAATGTATTCTGTAAACCACGTCAAGAGATCGTTTTGAGTGTTGGTGGGGTATCCAGAATATTGTAGGAGCTGGTGAAGAGGATATGCAGGGGTCGTGGAATGTGGGTGTTGCACCACAGGTGGTGGCTGAGTTTGTCGACTCATGGTCATGGATAGACAAGGCTGCGTACGTTGTAACGCGTGCTGGAAGCAGTTCTGCCTTGATACGAGCAAGGGTAGTAATGAAGACTAAGGGTACAAGGTCAAGATGTTTGGATGCTATGGAGAATTCGAAAATGGATCGTAGGAGCACCGGAGGAAAGATATATATAAACGAACAGACCAATTAAGTATTAAGACCAGCGCTCTGCGAAGCATTTGCTTCTTGGCCTTGCCATCTTGCCATCTTGCCACATGTGCGCATCGCGAATTCCATGTTGTCATGATTCGTGAGCGACGTGATTTGGTGGAACTATGCAAGCCCTGAAGAATGATCAACTTTTTTGAATCTCCTTGCTTGATTAGTTCCTTTTCGCCGTCAGCTAGCCTACTTCAAGGTGCCGATTGTATTCATTAGGGGCGACATGAGCTCTTAGAGATTGCATTACTGTACGCGGTCGGCACAGCGCGTTTGAAACCAGTCAGGGTCTTTTTGTTGACCGTGCTGCTCACATCAGGCTATTATCAATGGTGGAGAAGTAATCAATCCGCTTGGCTTTAAACATGGTCCAGTCAACTCAGAGCTTTGGCGGAATCTACTGAATGTCATTAGACACTGGAAAAAGATGCCCGTACATCACCAAGATAATGAAAGCGAGTAGGCGATACAATCAGCCGCTCAACATCGTGTTGTCCTGATCCAGGCTACCGAGCACCTGGTCTATCTCCTGTCTTCGGTAATCTCTATCAAGTGTCGTGCGACAGAAGGTCGTTGTAAGGCTGTTTTGGCGAGCGGACCTGGAATTATGGAGCATCCCTTGCTTCGTGTGCGCGACGCCGCACGCAGGCTGGGCTAGCTATCGAGATGTTTTCTTCTTAGGCATCACACTTGAGGCGTTCAATCCCTGGGCAGATCGAATTCAGCAGTATACAGCATGACGATGATTATCGCTCAGCCATGGGACTGAATCTAGTAGCTGGGTCAAGACTAGTGGGGGAAACCAAAACAGCTCTTGCTCTTGCAATGAAAGGAGAAAAGAAGACATCCATGCAGGTCGACTTGATGAGTGAGACTGCTGGAAGGAAAAGGGACTGGTCGAGAGTTGTGAAAAGTGCCCAGAGTAAGGAGCCGGACTTGACGTGATTGATGTGACACAGAGTGCATCTGAGAGTGCTAGCGAGCTCGACGGCGTAGGATAAGTCGTAAAATCGGCGGTTTGTCTTGATGAAGACCAAGCGGTCATTGATGGCCGCCAAGTTGGTGGTTGGTGGTGATGCTGGAGGATATAATAAGGAGAGGAAAGTTGCCGAGAGAAGACTGTAAGCGAGATTTTGTCGGTACTGTCTCGGCCCGACTTTCTGCCGGCATCTTCCAATACCTAAGGTAACGCGGATGATTAAGCAAGGCAGAACCTGAACCTACCTAAGTGCTACCTAGTACCTAGGTACCTAGGTTAATCATCCCTCTCTTTTCAAGCACGCAGCATCGGATCTCGTAGCACGGTTTGACTATTGGATTCATCATGTTGAGCCAGACAGGTAAATGTTAGGATTCCATCACGCCGGCCGCACAAATTCCAGAGACATCGCTCAAGAACAGGCATGTCCAAACCGAAGCACAGGACAGAGCCAAAGACAGTCGTATATATCTATGCCTATGAATTTCTCTAGGAGGCATCGAACACTCGATCAAACAGTAACTCGGCGGTACGATCTGATTCTTCGCCACCCACAGCGTAGACATCATAAATCATTAAACACAAAGTCTTCACACATCCCTCCTTTCTTCACCCCTCTCAACAATAGGACTCATACTCAACCCTCTTTCAATCTCCCCAAGACTATAACTACTCCCACTCCCACTTTCACTCCCAGAGCCGGCACTCTGAGCATCCAACCTTCTCCGAACCTCCATCAATTTCCTCTCCAACCTCCTCGACAAATCCATCTCCTCTCTCCTCATCGGTCGAGGTCCAAATATAGTATCCACCTCCTTGAATCCCGCTTCCCTGTCAACTACTAAACCCAGCGCGCTAGCAGAGAAAATCCTCTGTTGTGTACCAACCCATGCCCGGACGGGGTCTGAGGAGTTAGAGCTGGATGGAAGGGACGAAATTGATCGCGAATGTTTGATGTTGGCGGCAGAAGAGTGGTTACGAGAGTGATAAGCAGAACCAATCACACTCTGAGCACGAGAAGCATTAAGACTCAAACTTTGTGCGTGCATTGCATATCTCGAATTCGCCATCGTAACCGGCATATTGAACGCGGATGCCGATGCAGTCACTTTATTACCAAAGATCCCATAAGGGTTCCTCTGCTGAAACTGACTGGCAGGCGGATGCACAGCCTTCCACGCCGAGTCCGTCATCGACACAGCAGGAGGCGGCAGCGCTCTGAAAAGTGACGAAGACAGGGGTGGTTTGAACCCCGGTAAAATAAGTGAAGAAGTGCTAGCATTTCGGCTATGGTATCCCCTCATGTAAGGGTGGTGGGAGCTAAATGCGCTATTGAGTGAGATCCTTGATTGTGACGTCCTCAAAACGCGCGCAGGGGCAGGCGAGCGCAGAGAAAGTGACGGTGCTGATCTGGCCGCTCGGATCACTCGTCTTGATGCGCGGGGAGGTAGGTAGGTGAGTTTAGGTGCGATGGAAACTCGGCTTGGGCTGTTCAATGATGTTCCAGGTCTTGAGACTGGGAAATCGCCTAGACCTCTTGGGCTCATTGCTGCGCCTAGCCCGTATTCAACCGTCGTTTCTGTGGGGAGTGGGAACATTGGCTTGGTTTTGATGAGGTCGGAAACTTCTCGCATCGACCCTCTTGCCGTGGCGGACGAGATACTTCGATCACGACTGTGTGTCAGCAATTTCTCCCAGTTCTCCATGGCACCTCCTTGTCTCGGAAACGGAAGTTGGTGTATTGATGCTGTCCGGTATTCGCTTGGGTCGATTGTTGGTTCTTGATCGCGTGCTATGCCAAATAGATGTGACTTGAGTGGGTCATGAGACATCTCCAATGTGGCAAAGAGTGCACTTGATGCGATTCTAGAGACGGTATGTAAGTATGTGGTTTTATTGAAGATTTTCCATGAACCACTGACAGAAGAATCATCGCAATGGCAGCGCCAAACCGCTGCGCGATACAAGCTCCACCGGCTTGCCAATAAGCGGCCAAAATACCACCAGGGAAACACACAGGTTGTCGTGCCGCAACAATAAGATTCCATCCCGTTGTGATCAGCCATGCCATGGCAAGACCAATGGTCATTCGCGTCAAAATATAAGCACGTCCTTTGACAAGCATATTGATACTCTTCTTATACTTGCTTGATCGCCGCCTTCTCGCAGCGAGAGTGTGAAAGACGAGGTAAAAGATTGAAAGTAAAGACTGCTAAAATTAGCAAAGTCTTCTTGAAATGCCATCAGCCAAACATACCGAGACGAAGAGTAGAATTGAAGCTGGTCGGAGGACAATGTCGACGATCGCAATTTCAAGTGCTGTTGAAGATATAACGATTCCCATCAAAGACGCCCACAATATGATTTGCAAATATACAGTGATTGCAACTGTCGCTCTATATCTTGGTCTGTCGAGGTTGAGGGTCATTGCACGCTCTTCTTGCCTTCAATACTTTGTTGATCAGCTGTAAATCGCCCAAAGGCAGGACTGCAAACGCTGAAGCGAGCCTTAAAATGAGGTCTCCTTCTTTGTGTCGCTGAGCAGAGCAGAGATATGTCCCATCGATCTCCGCGGCTGCATGGCTTTCTATTTTTTGGCCTCCAAGAAAAAAAAATTAAGACATTAGTACAGCAGGATAAGCTAAGTCCAGACAGTCTGAATGGGCGCGCAGCCATGATAACCCAGCCAAAAGCGCCACATTCATGTGGAAAGGTAAACAACCATCAAGATTCTCTACGAAATCACTATCGCTGTCGCAAAGCTTGATCTACCTCATAAATACGAACCTCCTCTGTACCAGGATACTATCTTGGCAGCAAGCAATGCAGGGTGGGCTGAGAGGTCGAGGACCAACAAACAAAATCTCGAGGTAGCATCGAGGTGCACCGGGCGGCGACGAAACCGAAGATATCGCACGCGAAAGACAGCGAGCTTGGACGGAAATATAGAGATGTTGTTAACATTTTCAGACCGTTGGAGAGCCGCATAGATTGTTGCTACGTATGTTAAGGCTTGATGCGTGCTATGCGTCAAGGCTGGTGGCGTTTTGAAACGGTAAAACCTGCCACACTTGGCGAGCCGCGAAGCATGTATGGAAACGAAATCTGATTTTTCCAATGATACCATATTTCTACGAGAAATTCGTATCATTTGACTTGTATTCGCATGTGTTGGTCTTGTGCTGCAACGAGCAATGAGAGCGATCGCTTCAACTTTTTGCGGCTGATTGAAACCTGTCTCAATCGGGTACTCGACCAAGCCACTCGACTCGACGGCTTGGTGAGCATTCGCAGCCGGTAATTTCGCCCGCAGGTAAATTACTTCAAGGTGACCTGACTGTTGGGCGATAGTGCTGTCCCTCGCAGCCGCTTTAAATCTGTGATCTGAAGTGTAGGAGATGGGGCCGACTTGTTGATCGCTGTGATGGTTCACTGATTTCCTATCGGAGCAGGACATGCAACTTTGTAGACAAAGTGGATCAGGTTGCGAGCCGTCGTCTTCCAGTATCCATATTCATGGAAGCGAATAATTCGCAGTGCGCCTCTTTGATAACCATGTTCTGTTTCCCAGGTTCTGATCTCGGCATGACAGACAGGTTTACAAGCCGGGTAGATCAGGCAACGGGCCGTCGCCAATAAGGCAGCCCAGCGGGCTCGTCAATACATGCCACTTCTGATTCTCCCAATCGAGAACGATTTCTGGCAGGAGTTGACGATTTCGCTGTGGCAGTTTGAGTCTAGCTGAGCTGGCAATGCTCTGATCTGCTCGCAGGCCACACCGCCAGCCCCAGTCAATTCCCTTGTAATCGCATTGTCATGCGATGGAAAGCTTTCTTCATATGACCAGTACGATTATCAGGAGGATGATGAGAACCACAATGAGAACTCCAATGCAGCAGCTGGACATGGTTTCTATGAAGCTGTTAGCAGAGTGCAAGTGAGCTGGAGGAAATGGGAGTAGCAACCTTCGTTCTTCTTGATGACCCATCCAATTTTCTTCATACCCACCTGTAACTTGCCTCCGACTCTATCTGTAATTGTCTCAACATCCTCGAGCATGGCGTGCTGTTCTCCAAGCTCCTGGCCCATAGCGTCGGCTTGTTGTCGCAAAGAGCCGACAGTCTGGAAAACACCATCCAGAGCTTCGTCTTGCTCGTTCATCATTTCCATCTGCCGTTCTTGTTCAAAGGCAGCATAGTCATCGGGCTCTGCGAAGGAGTCTGGATCTGGGAGCATGGTGTCGCCATTTGCAGTGCCCTTGCCTTTGGTGTCGTGAATCTTCTTGTTGAGCTCTTCTCTCATGCCCTCCAGCTCCCCTCCCACTTCTTCGACTAGTTTTCTTCTGCGTTCCACTTCATCAAGCTCGACGCCAAATCGATAAGGGTCCTGCTCGACAACACGTACACTTTGAACCAGGTCGGCCAAGTCCTCGGCAAGGTCTGTGAGAGTGCTTTCGAGGTCAGTGCGAGCTTCTACTAGCTCTGGAGAGGTGGCAGAGGACGCAGAGGATCGGATTCGAAGGTACGAGGAGAAGAGTGGGCGCGTTTGGTTGAGGAGAGAGACGACGTCGCTGTGACAGTCGAGTTAGAATAGGTGCCAGAATGGAGGATTAGAATACTTGCGCCTGAACCTGGAGGAAAGGATCCTGATCATTCGTAGAAGACATCATCTTGAGTGTAGGATTGTTGTGGGAGCAATATCTATACCAGGCCGTTGGCAGCTGTCTTGATGTATTGCTCTGTCCCACGGAAATGCCGAGTCAGGTACCAAGCGGCGGCTGGTGGGGTCCTGGAGAATAGTGGGCTGGCGGCTAGAATTAGGGAGTAGCCACTGGCGCGAACAGCGGCATGAAACCCACTGTTTTTCAGCTGAATGGAAAAGATGACGCAGGCAGTATTGTAGGACAAACAACACAGGACTTTCTCTGTCTTCTGGTTGCCTACGGCTCCTTGCCATCTCAATGTCTTGACTGCACGTCCAATCCGCAATGCCGTTCATAACGAACCTCATTGCTGGCTCCAGCTCCACTGTGCTTCGCTTCGTAGCATACATCTTCTTGCGCTGGGTATGGGCTTGAACATGCTTACTATTCTCTCTGTGGTTACAATCACTAACAATCAATGTTTACAGATACCTGGCCATGTATTATGAACCATCTGCAAATCCAAGTCGCCGCATATCTAACACGGTCAACAGCATGCTCCGCCGATAATCTACGCAGCACTCGCCGTCTATCTTACCTCGTTCATTCAGAGCTTCCAAAAAACCTCGCCCTTTGAAGTGATAACCGACGAGATCGATGTCATAACGCGTGAGACCGTCGCTCAAGGCGATGACAGCGACTCGGAAGAGGCGGAGGAAGATGGTGACAAGTCTATGGTCGAGGAAATCGACGTGTCGGAACGCGTAATACTGGAAGAAAGAGGGCCGCAGATTCTGAAGACGCTTCTGCTTGGTCTCCCAAGTCCCACTTCACTGTTCCTGAGTGCTGTCACGGTCTTGGTGAACTTGGCTTTGGTGGGAATGACACTGGACATGGTCTACAGAGCTCCTGTTTTCTACCAAGCCCATGATCTTTCTTTCACGCGTGTTGGATATGTCTCGCCAAACAGTGCGAAGCTGTTGATCAGAGAGCCGGATCCCAGAGAATTACCAATCTACGTTCGCTACCGTTATGCTGATTCTCCCTTGAAGATGCCTTCGGGTTATGGCATCCCGGACACCACTTGGAAGTATGCAGGTTCAATCACGGAAGCTGAACTGGCCGAAGAGTCCGACTACACTTCCAGTGCGTCGCTTCGTGACCTTCACCCCGATACTCGTTACCAGTACGCTTTATCGAACAATCACTCGGGCCATTTCTACACGGCTCCTGCCATCGGACAAGTATCTCGACGCAATGGTGGGAAATTCACCTTTCTACACTCAAGCTGCATCAAACCACGCACGCCATACAATCCATTCGACCATGCGCTGCATTTTCCGGGCTTCAAACATCTCGCCGACTGGATACCCAAGCTGAAGGCTCACTTCATGATTTTCCTCGGCGACTTCATCTATGCCGACGTACCTCATCGTCTCGGTGTGGACATGGAAGCATTCAGAAGCGAGTATAGAAGAGTGTACGCCTCCCCAGACTGGCCTTCGGTGTCGGATGATCTACCGTGGATTCATGTCTTAGATGACCATGAGATTGCAAATGACTGGGACAAGAACACTACAGGCCTTTACTTGAACGCGGTTGATTCGTGGCAAAACTACCAAGTTGCAGCCAACCCTCCTGCTGGAAGAATTGGTCACACCTGGTTCGTCTTCACACAGGGCCCGGCTTCCTTCTTCATGATGGATACGCGCAGATATCGTACTCCGGAAAAGGACGACCCAAATGACGCCAATTCATCTATGCTCGGCAAAGAGCAGCTAACAGACCTCATCAAATTTCTCCATGCGCCCAACCCGCGGGGAGTCAAATGGAAGATTGTTATATCTTCTGTTCCGTTCACCAAGAATTGGCGATTTGGTGGCAAAGATACATGGGGCGGATACCTTGTCGAGCGCCAAATCATTCTCGAGGCCATGTGGGACATCGGATCCAAGGGAACCGGCATAGTGGTCCTTTCTGGAGATAGACATGAATTTGCTGCGACTTCCTTTCCACCGCCTGAAGGAGGAGAGTGGCCGCAAAGTGCAACGGTGTACGAATTCTCTACTAGTCCGTTGAGTATGTTCTATTTGCCAATCCGTACGTACGAACAAACAGATCAGGAGGATGTGACGATAAAGTGAGTCTTGGCAAATACCGTGGTCAGTTGTCCAAGCATTGACTAACCATTGTTAGATACCTGCCAGATGGCAATTTCAAGTTTGGCGCTGTGGAGATCTACACCCCAGAACTCAGTGAGCAAAGTATGCTCCACTATCGACTATTTGTGGATGGCGAAGAGGTTTGGACACACACCGTTCCTGCGCCTCCCGCTGCTGGCCATGGCCTTTTTGAAGCGAGGCGGTGATCTGATCTAATGAGATTGAAGCCGCGACTGTCTGGGACCAGATCTAATTTAAGCCATTTGTGTAATGATAATACATTGACCATGCCATATATTGTGTGACGGTGGAGGTCGTATCGTTCAGTTAGACACGAATGAGACTCTGAGAAAGCCCCAAGACCATAACCCTGCGTCGCCACTAAAAGTACAAGGTATGTTGATCTTCTGAATGGTACAGTCGTCTATCGTATTTCGCCAACCTACTCCTGCAGGCGCGCAAACTTTAAGCAATAGCTTCAACTTCAATGCGGTATGCCCAGGCACCAACACCAAAGTGATGGAAGTGATTCAGCCCTTCTTCCATGTGCGTCATACCTCAACAGGCACAAATCTGAACGGTAATACATGTTGTCGCAGGGAGGACAATACCAGCCCGAACAACAAACCTGTGCTCGGAAGGCGCATTCCCAATTTCTGTATTATCTCTCCTGGCCCATGAAACGCTCCGTCAACTCCCAGCTTTTCAACATCAAATCACTCTTTTTAAATTCCTTGTCAAAGCCATGCTTTTCACTTCTCAACTCACGATCGTAGCTCTCCTCGCGTTCATCTTCATCCTATCCGTCGCTGCCGGCAGCCAGTCTGCCGATAGAGTCGCCTCCGAAATCGATGTCCTCACCACCAAGACTCAAGCTATCCAGAAATTAGTGGACTCCATTAACAAATTAAGTGGTACACTCTTTCTTATTGGACTTGGGCCTTTTCCTGTATGTTTTTTTTCATAGTTATTTTCACAGTCATATCATCATTTTGAGGACGCTGAAATCATCAGAAAATCATCAGGGGATTTACGGACCTTGCCAATTCTGCAGGCACATGCGTGACGAGTATCCATGGTAGTGGTCCGTTTACTACTGATGATGAGGTGGAGAAGGTGTTTGGTGCGACGATACATGTATATTTTTGCCTACCGCCATAGATCAGTGGATCAACGTTGATATCGTTAGTTCTTCAACTCTCAGACAACTATCTTTCAAAACCTCGAGCAGAAAGCGCCGATTATCGTGGATGTGATTCCGAATACTGGGGGTCCAATGGTTGCGGTTCTTGTTGCTGAGGGGGCAGCTATTGATGTTAGTAGCCTCTTTGTTTGACACCTTTTGTTTGTTAAACATAGCTTACGTTCTTGTTAGCAAGTTGAAGATGAGGTTTTCGCAATTATTCCGACTAAGACGGACGATATCACTGTGGCGGAGAGGAAAGTAGATGTTCAGCTGGGTCGTACTGTTCGTGTTTATGGTGAGACTTTTACTGGATGAGAAGATGTTTTTGAGATGGTCAGATGGTTAATTCTTGCGCGTTCCACTATACACTGGGGAATGGACTGCTACATTGCCATCGACAATTTTACATGCTGAAGCGACTGTGCTGATGCTTGATTGTGCCAAGGAGGGTCGCATTCTCGACCTTCATCGATCGCCTCGCTTGCCTCTAAACCTGCAGGTGTCGATTTGATTTTGTTCTTCGAGGGCTCCTCCTACGACGTCGATTTTACGCTCTGTTCGGGTGCATTCCCTTCACCGTTACTCCAGAAAATGGAACATAAAAGACGAAAGCAAGATAAAGCTCAAAAACAAAATGATCAAACACGGATACACAAAACTCCTCACCTTACTGCCTGTTGGCTCCCAAAGTATCTGTAATTGTCTATTTTTGGATAAAGGGAGTACGGACAGGGACAACGACAGCCCCCACCTCACCAATTATTAGCGTCACCCAGATCAAAACAGCCAACCACCCGAGCCACCGCTGGAGACAATGAACAACCACTTTTGTGACCAAAAAAAATGGAATCTGGTAGAATCAAAAACTACCACACGACCCTCATGCGACTCGAACGCACAGCCTTCTCCTTAGGAGGGAGACGCGCTACCATTGCGCCAAAGGGCCTGTTTCGACAGTTCTTGAGCAATGTGAAATATAGCTCCCTACTTTTGTGAGGCCTTCCTTCGCCTTCGGAGATTGTGAGGACCCAGTAGGGGCTGTTAGGAATGTTGCCTATCTACTACGGTTTTGATATGACCCTTTCTTGCCTCCAATCAAAACACAGAAAACCAAATCAATCAACAGATCGCTCCCACAAAATCTCCTCAAACCGTATAAAACAGGGTAAGGTTTTTCGCTATTCATAGCTTTGAATAATGCCAAGATATCTTGACTGCGATGAGTTCCGGATCTCGGTCTTGGAGTTGACCCATTGTATATTTTTGTTATTTCTTTACTCCAAGTTTGAGGTTTCCATGAAGTTCTAGTCAGGAACTTTCGTCTCTTGGCCTTTCTTTTAAAATCGATAGCCTCTTGTTTCAGCCTTGCCCAAAACTTAAATTTGCGGGAGTTTTCGATTACGGAGATCCAGCTCGGTCTTTGAATCGTGAACATAGGGACAGAATACTTGCTATAACAGTCTTCATGGTTTCGCCATCGCGACACCTTTAAAGGTTCTAAATACAGACATGATTGGCCTGTAGAGACCCTGCATCAAAGAGGTGCACATCTATATGTAGTAGTAGCCGTGCAGGTTTCCAAAACCCATCTACGACCAACAACCAGAAGACTTGTAGCAGCCCCACTCCATTGATCTCTCGATCAAAGTAAGCCGAATGTATACAATTTCCGATGTAGTGTAGAGGTTTAGCATTATCCGCTTTCAGACTTTATGAGATACCGGATCGACCCGGGTTCGAACCCCGGCATCGGAAATATGTTGTATCTTTTTGACCCTTTTTGATACTAGGTGGTTTGGATTGTCCTTTGTTCTTGGATCGCGGGTGTATCGGGATTTCTGAGTATTTCGATGCCCTTTTCTACCATGGAAATTACGATGGGATGAGTCGAACTCCGTGCTGTTGAAATCCAGGAAATAGTTTCGGTATCGTAGTCCTTGGAAAGGGAGGTTGCTTGTGTTATGCGCAGACGACTTGACGGTTTCCGTTTTGTCCAGTTCAGCCTGATCCCCATTCTTGATCGCGAAAAGACGATGCGTGTACGACCTGCTCTCTTGATGACAAACATATTGTTACCATTTGTGAATAGAAAATTTCGTCGTGTGGCCTTGCCTTGTGTAGTTGCTCGGATACGTGAAGCAGGTGCTACCTTACCCACCCTTCCTTACCCGGGCTGCCTTTTGTACCCTGATGGCACTTACAACATTCCATCTTGACAACCACAATTTCCAATATCTATCTATTGCATAAATCATTGAATATTCAGAAGATATTTGATACCAGTCATTCTACGTCCCCCTCTCTTCATCATCAAATGCCGAGCTTCACCTCCCTCCCACCCGAATTGACGCTCATAATCCTGGAATACACACTTTGCTGCTCTACATCATACGAAAAAGATCTGCTTCACAACAAAAGGCACGCATGCCACCATCACTACCTCTCTCACCCATTGATAACGCCAGCACTCAATGCAGCAGCCTGCAAAATAAGCCTGACGAGCAGAAGGATGAGAGATGAGTCTAGAGGCATAGTGAAGAAATTTAGACGGTGTTTGAAAAAGGAATATGAGGAATGGAGACAAGCGTGGATACTTGGAGAGAGAGGGTGCGAGTGTGAGTGTGAAGAAGGGTGTATCTTTTGTGAGTTGCCTGGATTACTGGACATGGATCGACTTGAGGAATTGGAGAATTTGAAGAATGAGCTTGAAAAGTGGAAAAGGCTGGATCCGGGGGATGGTGTGGAGAAGGTGAGGCTTGTTAGGAGCTTTGTGGACTTTTGGGGCGGTTGATGGAATGTGTTTTGTGGGGAGGAAGAGGGAACATAAATTTTTTTGAGCCTTTGCCGTAATACTAAACTTTGAGCATGTCTGCCTCGCGATTCTCTCTTGGAGGGGTGCGCCGTTTTCCGAAGGCTGTGCATTCAGTGCTATCAGCAAATTCGGCACGTCGATGGCTCGTGTAACTCAATCCAAACTCTCGAGGATAGAATCTTTCAAATGCTTTTCGCTTTAAAACTTTTTGATCATCACACAGCCCATGAATGTGTCAACTGAATCGTCTTGAATATTTAGTCGCGAAGGGGTAGAATGTGTGAATTGTGGTTCAGATCAGTCCGGGGCCGTCCATCGCTTTGCTGACAAATGTTTTGCCGAATCGTGTAAAGTCCCCGTATTTGAAGCTTTCAAAGTCAATACCATGACTCTAGTGCGGAACTACACCAGTGAGAACGATGAATGATTGTCGATGAAGTGTATCACTTCCTGCGGTTATCAGCTAGGATAGAATGATCCAAGTAATCAATCATCACCTGTCTCCGGAAACCTCACCAAAACCTACCTAGACGACTCACCTCTGTTTCGCTACAACCAAATCTCCTCCTCCAAAAATCATACATCTGATCTCATCATTCCCAGAATCAAGTATGGCAACAATGAAAGCCGTAATCATCCGCCAACCAGGCGGTCCAGAGGTCCTAGAGATCGAACAAGTACCAATCCCAAAACCGCAACCAGGCCAAGTCCGCATCAAAGTCAAAGTCTTCGGCCTAAAGGTCAGCGAAATCTTCACTCACCAAGGGGATTCAACGAGTGTCTCCTTCCCGCGCATCCTGGGCATTGAAGCCGCCGGCATCGTCGAAGACACACCGGGCGGCGAATTTGCAAAAGGTGAAGTTGTCGCTACTGCAATGGATGGATGGGTAGTAATATTTATGGTGGATGGGCTGAGTATACCTGTGTTGCGATGACGCTGGTCCAGGTTTTGAGGACCAAGGCGGAGGGGAAAAATTTGGGTGCTGTGCCGGAGATGTTGCAGACGGCTTGGGGAGTCTGTTCAAGGCGTTGAGATTGGAGAAGGGAGAGAATTTGCTCATTAGAGGTGGGATTACGAAGATCGGGCTTGTGACAGCAGCAATCGCAAAGGCCTTTGGGTGTGTTGTTGTTTCTACTTCAAGAAAGAAGGTTGGGGAAGATATGCTGGAGAGTGCCGGGGCTAAACGTGTCTTCGTTGACGGAGAAAAAATTGCTGAAGAAGTGAGGAAGATATTCCCAGAAGGAGTTGAAGGTTCTGGAGACCATTGGTGGGTGGTACGGTTCGCCTTTCAAAATATAGGAGTTGATATCTATCATAGGCACGACAACGTTAGCAGATTCCCTCCAGTGCGCGAAAGGAAGAGCGGTCTGTATTATTGGCTTGATGGGGAATAAGTGGTCGCTTGACAATTTCAGCCCCATGGACACAGTTCCATCTACGAACAATCTGACAACCTATAGCGGAGGTCCAAAAGAGTTCATGGCTACTCCGCTATACACGCATCTTGAATTGATCGTTTGATGGAAAGATGCCAGTGTATATCGGAAGAGTCCAAATCAATGATGTAGTTGAAGCAAGTCGAACGATGGAGGAGAACAAGGCCGGTGGTGAGATTGGTCTTTTAACGTGAGGATTGAATGGCAAACCAATGCATTGAAGAATTGAAAAGTATTTACTTACGCATATTGCTTCGAGGTATTCGATAAGCCATGGTCGTCGGAGACTGCCAGAAATGGTGAGATTCTGTACAGATAAGGATATTCTGATGAGAAAGCAACAGTTTCATGGCTGTTCTCTCTGCTTAATAACCATTGATGGGTCTATAAACCTTTTCCGCCAGCGCTCTCAGCTCCATGATGATGAATGGGTTGTCCGGATACTCGTCTCTTAGATCTGATTTTTCAACTGCGCATACCACTAATGGTCTCGAGACCTTCTCGCACTCCTTCCTCTTTGAGGGACTCCACCATGATGGAAGTGCACCTTGCTTTTCCGCCTTGTTCAGGAATCTCCCAAAACCAGCATGCGGATTGCCCCCTCCGTACAAAGAATCGTTGGAGACATCGCCGGTCCATGTGTACTCATCTTCCACGCGGAATCGATATGCATCGACAATGAATTTGTATGATTTCTTGAGTGGGAGCGAATCAGGCATGGTGGCTGAGCCAGTCTCGCTCACTACATCTTCCCAATCTTCCTCGTCTTCTCCTGTATGTATACCGGCTGCTGCAAGAGAGCTGGTCATAACATCCTGGAAATCGGAGTCCGAGGTAGAGACCGCTGCCCCTCTCATGAAATCTCCAGCGAATGATCCGTTCTGGGTCTCCGATGTCTTGTTGGAATTCTGAGCAGCCTGGGCCGCTTGCTGTGAGCAGATCTTCTTATGAACTTTCCAATCTTTCTGTTGACATTCCCTTGAGCAGTAGAGTGAGCTCTTGCATTTGGCACAACACTTGAGAGGTATTGATAAGGATGTTTCGTCCTTGGCGCACTTGGTGCATTGGCGCGAGTTTGCTGGTTCTTTGCCTATGTGTTTAATTAATTAATTGATGCTCCATATGGAGCACGAGTAAGCATTACCCTTTGCGGAGAAAGACATTATTAATGTTATTGTTGGAGGAGGAGACGAGCTCTCGGTATTAATACCTAGATTAAATCAAAACACAGCTAGCCTTATCCGGTCTACGTCCAAACACGAAGTCACGAGACCGTGATACCCAACACCAGCCGTCGCGCTTTCCTCTCCATTCAACTCCAGATGTTCTGTCTTCCTCCTCGTGTTCTGGTCTCTGTTGAATCCTTCAACCTAGTATACTATAATGAATCACATCCACACCAATAATCCTCATCTCGATTACTTACGGCCGCGTCATGCCTTTCCTGTTCAGCGAAATCTGCAAGCTACTCTCCGAACTCGAGAAGCTGAAAAAGCGCCATCCTCCACTGCTGCCGACAGCTTTGAAAGGAGAAACTGGCTCCAAGATTGAGTATTGGTTCAGATGTAATCGAAACGCGATACATGCCCCCGGAGTGGACGGTGTTGCAATCCTTTCGACGCTCTTCCCCGAGAAACGAACAGATCGCGTCTATGGAATGAAAGAAGACCGACTTGGCAAATTGATTGGAAGATGTCTGAACATGAATTCTGCAAACAGAAGGATTCTCGAAGATTGGAAGACCCCGGGCCGAGGAGATCTTGGAGATCGGGTTGAGGCGATACAAAAACCATACGATGAACCACGCGCGCAGGATCACCCTGTCACAGTCGAGGAAGTCGATAAAGCCCTGAATGATCTGGCTTCTCGGATTCGGTTTTCTGGGCCCGATGTCTACAAGCGGAAGAGCCCATCTTCCTCCTCGGACGACAGTCTTCGTGACATTTTTCTCCGCTTGAAATCATCCGAGGCGAAGTGGTTGACGCGGTTGATATTGAAGGACTTTTCGCCTGTATTCCTCGATGAGTATCTGGTCCTGAATGCATTTCATTTTCTTTTACCAAGTCTACTCAAGTTTCAAGATAGCTTCTCAGCTGCTGTCGGCCTCCTTCGTGGCCCCTTCTCTAACACACCATCGTTCACTTCTGACCCCAAGGCTGCGTGGGGTCTCAAGTGTCAGGCAGCTGCATCATTGGCGCCTCAAATTGGCGTGAAAATAGGACGGCCACATTTCCTGAAAGCAAGATCGATGGAGAACTGCGTAGCCATGGCTAAGGAACAAATTTGGAGCGTCGAAAGGAAATATGATGGTAAGCAGATGTCCGAGTCCACGTCCGAATTCGATGGCTAACAGAGGAACAGGAGAATTTTGCGAGATCCATATCGATTTGGAGAAAGGCTTCGGTTCGGAGATTAAGATATTTTCGAAGAGCTGCAAGGACTCTACACAAGATCGAGAAAAATTACATGACACCATCCGGACATGCCTTGGTATTGGTCAGCCTCACTGTGCCTTCAAGAGGAAGTGCATCGTGATTGGAGAAATGGTGGTCTTTTCTGATCGAGAGCAGCGTATTCTAGAATTTCACCATATCAGAAAACATATCCGTCGATCCGGCGTTTCTATTGGCAACGACGCGGACTCTCAGGTCCGTCCCGGGGAGCATCTCATGATAGTTCTGTACGATCTCCTGCTCGTTGACGATGACCCTATCCTTAGACGGCCATACTCTGAACGAAGAGAACGGTTGACAAAGGTCATGACCAAGCGGATCGGACATGTTATCACTGCGGACCGAATCGAGATCGACTTCTCAAAACCAGACGCCAAAGAGAAATTGTGTAACCAATTTGCTGCTGCGTTGCACCTTCGAATGGAAGGTCTCGTCTTGAAACCGTTGCAGATGCCATATTTCTCACTCGCGGGCGATGACAACAACAATCAACCTAGCTATGTTATCAAGCTCAAGAAAGACTATCTCCCCGAATTCGATGGAGAGCGAGACGTACAAGACTTTGCGGTTATCGGGGCGTCTTATGATCCAAAGCTTGCCCACAAATCGAATGTCGGCAAGCTTGAATTCACGACGTTCCACCTGGGATGCCTGGTCAATAAGGGAGACGCAATCCGATTTCATCAACGACCGGTTTATAAAATTATTGATGCCATCGATCTCCATCGGTGCATACCTCCAGCAGAATTGCGGACATTGAACGATTATGCGAGGTTTCAATCGATACCGTTTGTTCGAGAAGAAGATCGCTTGAGAGACGCCGAAGACATAGGTTACAATCTAGTGCTTGATCATACTCCAAGCTCAAATATGAAAGTCATTCTCCTAGAGCCAATCGTGGTCGAGGTGCTTGGAAGCAGTTACGAGAAACCATCAAACAAGTCACATTACATGCTACGGCATCCTCGTATACTCAAAGTCCACCTCGATCGTGGCTGGAAAGAGACTGTTTCATTTGATGAGCTTCAAGCAGCGGCAGACGAAGCACTACACGTACCACAAGATGAGTCGGCCGAATGCAAAGAAATGTCACAAAATGTGAAGGAAGTGTTGGGCAAGTTCCAACGTAGAAGCGAGCAAAATCGTCTTCAACGATCTACCCCTCGACCCAAGGCGACGACGAGCCCTGCAACCACTGTTCGGACTACACAACCATCATATAGCGACTCGCCTTGCGTCCGTCGACAGCAGACGTCATCCAGTCTCAAAAACAAATCTCCTGTTCTAGTCCGAGTTGACACGGCGGAACTGCGCTTAGGGAAAGCACATAACGCTGAGCCGGTCCTGGTATCGCCCGCTTTCAAAACGAAGGTCGCAACTGATTCCCTTCCGACACCGCGGTCATCCATCTCTGACTCTGCCTCCAAACCCCGCGACCCCAAAGGACAAAAGAATCACAGGAAGCGGCTGAGCAACGAGATCTCAGAGCCACGTCCCACAAAGACAGTCGTTCTAGATCCACGTACTTCACTCCATGGACCGTCTATGAGGACACTGGCAGATATTACCAACGACAAAAGCACACGCATTGTCAATCGAAGTCCACCAACATTATCTCCCGCTTGCACCACTAGTGAGAAGAAATCAACCAAGTCAAAAGCGACGCATAAGAGCCAGTCCACTACCTGCAGCTGGCCCGATTGTCCCTTTGCAAATGCTGTCGTTTTCCTCAGTCCTTGCATCCGAGGACAATCATGGGTTACAGACGACCTCCTAAAATCACACAGCACTGAACGCGCGACCGATCTCGAACACTGGCTACGCGACAATACCAAGCAGCCATCACTTGGCTCGGTAGTCGCCGAGAGTGCCGCATGGCCCAGCATGCAGAAAATCGTCCTAGTCGAATCTCGTCGGGAAGAGCCGACTAGGGCTCTAGTAGAGGAGATCCGAAACATGGGACTCCGAGATGATCTCCTCTTCTTTGATTGGCGATTCTTGGAGGAATGGAGGAAGTTCGAAGTGGGGATGGAGGAGTTTTGTCCGAAGAGGTTTTTGGCTGTTGCGAGGAGGTATTTGTATGGGAGGACTGTTTGGGAGGAAGAGATGGGGGAGGTTTCTTTTTTGGATAGGGAGTGTGCTTTGATACCCCGGGAGTGGATTATGCAGTAGGAAGTTGATGGTTGGCTATGGGTATGTTTTTTTCAAGTGTATGATTACATCTTCTCGGTCGGCAATTATTCGAGGTCGAGTTGACGCTGCTTATGTACCGCAGGATTAAAAGGATATTGGTTTTAATCGTCGATTAGCAGATTGTATCCCGAGACGCCACGTTGACCATGAAGTCCTGAAAAGCGTGAAAGTATTGATAATGACAACAGTCTTCCTTCCTTCCAGTAAATCTCATGAATCTTTAAAGTGTACCGCTTGCAATGAAGAGAATATCCTCGATTCCTCAACGACAAACCATCGTCCCGATCTGATCCGATAAAAGCTACGATTCACCTGAAGAAGGAATCCCACTTACCCAGCTTGATCCACTCCACATGCTGCACATGAACTAGCAGCACATCCACTCTTAGCCTGCAGCTATACACCACCCACCCAATCCATCACAATCATGCTTCCGTCCTTATCGAGACTCCCCAACATCATCGACGAGCTTGCAGGTACCTCCTAGACTTGATTGAATGATAGCGGTATTCTCCCCCTCCCCCTCCCTCGCCTTTTCTACTGGTGTGGAAGTCGTTGCTGCACCAATGTATAGCTATTTGTGGACGGGATTTCATGATGGAGCGGGCGGTTGATTGTATCATTGATGATTGATGAGGAGGTGGGGGTATTGGGAAATGGGGATTTGGGTTTTGCTTTGCGGGTTGTGGTTTGTGAGATGTAGAGGGGATTGTGGAGGATGAAAGATGGGAAAGAGTTTGTGGTGTAGAGTGAGTGTTCAGGGAGGACAGATTGTTAAGATGACTTGGGGAAGGGACGATAGGTGTGCAGGATAAGGTATTACAGAACTTCAACCATATGGTAATTGACGCCTGACTATAGCCAAGAATAATTTCGCTCAATATACATAGGAATTTTTTTTCGTTCGCGTTCAGCAAAGCCAAATTCTCAAACAGAAGGTTAATTTCCAATTTCACAAAGTTGTATTACACCATTATCACAAGCACATTCACCAAGAGATCCCTCTTCTCTCCCTACCAAAGTAAACAGAAAAACCCAAATCCCTAAACAGCAACCATCTCAAGCGCATCAAAACTAACACCACCACTCAACCAAGCGTCCCCACTCTTCCCAGTAATAATATTAATCCTCAACACCTGGTACTCAGACGTATCCTTGATCCACGCAGAAGCAGGAACGGTATACTCATACACCTGATTATTGCCACGATAGGTACCAACAGTCAAACTCCTAGTATCTGCCTGACTCTTCTGTGATTGCAGTGCCGCGGACCAGGTATTGACTTCGATTGCTGGACGACCGCCGGTTACCCCTTCGGTCACGCCGATGCGGATTTTGAAGCTACTGGCGTATTGTGCGGTGGTGAGGCGGAAGTAGACGAGGTAAGGGCTGTTGATATCTTTCCACATGTAGCCAGGAAATTGATTGGTGGTGCTTGTGCCGATAATGAAGTTACCGGGGGTCCAACTAGCGAGGCGAGTGTCGGATGGATGCATATAGGTGGGTTTCATGGGTGTGTCTTCGAAGTTCCGGAAGCCCTTTGGTGTTCCATCCCATACGCCAATGCGCCAGATAACAGCAGTATCCTGAGGATCGGTGCAGGTGACAGTGTTGAGTGGCAAAGTGGATCCAGCAGTGATGGTGACAGACCTCGTGTAAACCTCGAGTTCGCTCTTGTAAACAGTCATGGTGTAAGTACCGGGAAGAGCGCCTTGGATCGACCATACGCCGTTCGTACCAGCCGTAGTCCAGTATTGCGCAGCATCACTCTTCAGACCAACGACGTACTGCAAGCCACTTTTCATGTTTGCGAGGCCAACACCAGAAACAGCGCCACGCTTGCTAGCGGAAGCCCATCCATCAATACCAAGGCTGTCAATCCAGCTCCAATCAGCCTTACGAGCAAAGAGATTACTGTTGGGCGCAGCACCATTGTCAGTGAAGTGCAAAACACTAGGGCCTTGCAAGCCAAAGCGCTCCACATCGGTATGGCCCATTGAGTAATGATAGATGTCGTAGAGATCAGGACCGCCACCACCTCTTCTGATCAGGCTTCGGAAGAATGGTCCACCAGAAGCCTTTTCGTGGTTGGATCGAATCAAGTACATTCCTACGTTCGCGTTCTTCCAGTCAACATAATCGAAGTCCATGACGCGGCCATACTTGTAGCCGGAGTAGTGCTTGCTGTAGGTGTGGCCGTTGGAAGGGATCTCGCTGACATCAGCAGACTCAATGTTTTCGGAGCCAGAGGGAATCCAGTCGGTATCCGAAACAAGATCATTGGTGAAGATGTCAGGCGGGATGCGAACGATGTATCGTGAAACGGTGATGCTGTTGTCGGCTTTGTTCATGAAGATATAAACATTGGGATTGCCGTATCGGAAGACCAGGTCGTGCTTGAGGGTTCCGTGTACAACGTTGACCTTGATAACGTTCTGGTCGGTGAACTGTTTGATAGTGACGGTGGATGTGCCCAGTCCAGATTCCACATGTGAGTTCTTGCCTGATTGCCCATTGTACTCAACACCACGGTATTTAATCGATGTCATGTCACCGTTGGTCTTGCTGACCTTGACAATAAGATTGGCGTTGGTGTCAATGACAAAATTACTCCCGTCATCGGTGTAGCCCCAGGCTGCTAAGACGGCGGCCGGGGCGAGGAAACAGGTGGTGAGGGTAAAGAACTTCATATCAACGAATGCAATGCCGACTGTGGCTACAAGAAAGAAACGAGTGTTAGAACGGTCGACCTTGAGAAGATACGAGGAATAATTCAGATCCTTCTTATATTCCCTTGATCCAGTCTCCAAATGCCATCCCGCCGTGTATTCGTGTAGTCGAGCTCTTGGTCCGATATGGGTGGGTGTTATTCACGCGGAAAGCGGTAAACTCTATGATTGGCAGTTGAGCCGTCCGCGGCGTTGTGTGATTGGTGCACTCACTCGTGATGTTTCGAAACGGGCCTGTGTGGAGATCAAAGGATCCGCAGGGATCGGGGATATCCTGGCGCTGCTGTATGCTTTTGTCTTTTCAGTTAGTACCGGCGAGGTACGGGATGGACACGCGTAATATTAAGCCCTGTAAGGCACTGTTACCCGACAGCCAGGCTTCACCAATGCGGGGCGCAACGTTATCGTCCACGGGTAGACGGTAAGATGGGATCTGTATCTTGGCTGTCAGCAGTATAATCCAATGTAAATCACAGCTGCATCGAAAAATTACTATCTTGGTGAAGACCATAGGTTTCGTAGCGGTGAGGAGTGGTATTTCATTTCGCTGTCACCGATGCTCTCAATGCGACGCAGGGGCATCGTCCGGACTTTCTTCCTTGGGAAATTTCAACTTCCTCTTTCGCATTTCCTCGTCGCTTACAATCTCAATTACACACACTTTGCGTTTCCCAGATCTCATCACCATCCTCGGCCACGTAGACTCGGCTGTGCTCATGAGATGTTGCTCCGTAACAAGGTGGGTATCCAGCGAAATTATCGGGACGAAAGATAGCTCTTCTTCGGTGTTCTCAGATGAGCTCGATGTGAGCAGATACCCGCCACCGTTCTTAATCAAGCGTGCTCCCTGACTTTTTGTCTTGGATAATCCCGCCAGCTTCAGAGCGATAGCAAATGGGGAGCCTATCACCATAGATGAGGGTACGACCGCGTCTGGCTCGCTCTTGAAGACATCTGCCTTTTTCAGTGATGACTGGGCGAACAGGAAGCGGTGTTGCTTTTCGGCCGCTTCTGCATCTTCGGGCCCATGAACGAGTTCGACGAATTCGCGCGCCAATTTGTGCTGCGCAATGCGTTTCTCAGGTGCCTGTACATGATCCGCCATCGTTTCCGCAATCGTAGTTAGTGGCAGGAATGTGAAAAATTTGAGCAGCCGTTCGACATCTGCATCGGGCTGGCTGACAAAGAACTGGACATTGGTTAGCACGATTTTGAAAAGATGAAAGCACGACTCACCCCGTACAAGTCGAAGACACTAGTTTGGTCTTCGTCGAGCCAGACCGCGTTTCCAGCACTCTTTCCAAATTTCTCCCCGGATGGAGTGGTCAACAGAGGAACAGTAAATCCCATAGGCATGAAATCTGGGCTCAACTCATCTCCAGAAATCGGCGACGAGGTCTTCCCTGCGTATTTGATAGCATCCATGCCGCTAAGAATATTGCCATATTGGTCCGCGCCACCAATTTGTAGTTGAATCCTCCTCCGGCGAAACATGTGCCACCAGTCCCAGGCTTGGAGAACTGGATAGCAGAACTCTGAGAATGACATGCCGTCTGAGCTCTCCATTCTCGTCTTTACTCTATGCCTAGTATCAGCTCTCGTGTTCACGAATTATGCTGGGCGTAGAGACCCACGTATCGCGACCCAGCAAAGGTCCCAGTCGTAGTCCTGAACCAATGGTCCCCAGCACATCCATTATGCTGATCCTCGACAGCCAATCATCATTGTTGAGTACCTTTCCATCTCTTATTATATCGTTGGGAAGTTCCGTCAAGTGCTTTTCAGCTAGAACTGCCACATTCTTCCAAAGCCTCTGGATCTGAACGTCGATGTTTCTCGTATTCACCATCCTAACGTGGCGAGGATTTTGTATTCGTGCAGTGCTTCTGCCGGTTGGATCTCCCACTCCTGCCGTCGCGCCTCCTAGCTGTGTCCTCTTAGCTCTTACTCGTGTCTTTCCAAGCAATGTTCCGTACCAATGTAACGGCCGGATATCCATAGAGGTACATCCAGAACAGGGCCATAAACGGTATAAGATGTCCAACGTGCATACTCGAAGCAGTGGGATCGATGCCAACATATGCTCCTACACGGTTCTTCATCAGGAGATTATTCAACTCATCGCGAGTCCTATGTGCCCATCAGACAACTTTGCCAATTCTTTGGATCCATAAATCTTACCCAACAATCTGGTTGACGAAGCCCCGTTCTTCGAGAATCTCTAGCATGCTCTGATGTATTCGTGAAGGAGAGCTCGATTGTGCTCCTTCTCGTCGGGAGGAGGTCGAATGAAGCCATCGTCGCGTATTCGAATGCGTACTGCGTCGAGTAGAACATCTCAAACAGATATAGGGAGTGGACAGGGCCGATCTGACGCGCAGTGAATTAGATGCCATTGACGCGACGTGGTGGTCGTGATAAATTGGTTTCTTGGAAGGGCGGAAAAGATTCCGCTTTTTGTAAGACTACCAAATTTGGACTTTTCATCTCTGCACAGTTATCACTAGGGTTTTGTCATTCGTACAACTGACAGCGAGGCTCCTAAATCCTCTCAGTCTCTCAGACTCACGAGACCAGGGGCATCGACAAGTCCGTACTCGGCTGGGAGCACAACAGTCAAGTGCTTCAGAGGAACCAAGTTCAATTCTGTCACATCGACAGTCTAACGTTACAGCCTTGCTCCTGTTGATTTCTATATCTGACTCGAGCGAGGACCGTACAAGTTTGCTTCCATGTAGGTCATTCTTCATAACAATCGAATACCAGCTCCCATATTCAGTGCGCCACAGAGGCTCCATTAAATCTGTGTCCCCCGCCTCCAGGAATCACTGGCATTCTTCTTTACTCAAAGCTTACCAACCTGAGATGAATATCAATAAGTTTCTGGCGAGCTTCGGAAATCAGATTGCCAGGAGTTTATCAATATCGATACTTAGTTGAAAGAGTTGATTCGTCAAAAGAGTCTTTTCGAGTGGCACTATATTGACAAAGCCACGGTGGCGCCAACATCTCAACCGAATTCTCTGACCAGATCGATAACTGCAAAGAGTCTTCATCTAGAGTCCGTAGAATCTAGTGACCATGCATATACCTTTCGAGGTCTCTTTGAGTGCTCCTAAAAAGCATGGCAGAACACAAGAATGCGAAGTCGACATGGATGAAGACGTTTACGAATTCATCAAACTCTCCATAAAGTCGTGTGCTCGATGAAGTTTGGTGGATGTTGATGCAGGTGGCCTGGTGATAATCGTAATTCTGCTGAGCTCGGGGAGAGTAAAGGTGTGGAATATCTATTCCAAGGTTCTTCTAAAAGGTCGCCAACAAAATAGATTTGGGTTTTCCTAGCCATATCCTTCGGCGCGTCGCAAAAGTTAATAGGTATCAGTCATGCAGGTGTCATAAGATGCAAAGGGGAAACGAATTCGCAGGCCAAGCTTGAAGCAAATGAGGAAATCCGCCTGTTTGTGGAGTACCTGAAAAGACAAGAAGTAATGCATAAACTGATTCGTCAGCTCCAAAGTTATGTTATTTGGGAAGAGGACTGCATGAGGAATCGCAGAGCATGAATTTTCCACTGATGACTTCAGCGCTTTGTATTACCAGGAATGTAGAATGGGAGGGCTGCAACGGAGATCGCAAATGATTTTAAAAGGCTGCTTGACGGACAGAGCTGATAGTCGACTTCGACGGCTATGGATATACCTCCCTCGATATGGAGCCGGGCTAAAGTGATAGAATAAATTAGACCGATCATAAATAACGCTCATCAAGCGCCATCCTGCCATGCACAATCATGCGTTATAAACTCCTAGTGCCACAACGCTACTACATTCAGTATCCTGACTAAAAGTATACTCTTCCAAAATTGTGTATTTGCGTCCACCTCTTCATAGTAGTCGCTCAGACGTAGCCCTTTCGCGCGCCTTGGAAAAAGAACCTCACGACGAAGACTTGCAGGCCAGCCATTGTGACCATGACCAACCCCTCCAATATACTGAAGTTGAATATACGCTTCTCCGTGCTTCGAACGGTGGAGAAGTTTCGGTTTTCTCTTGTGCGAAAGTATTTCTGGTTTCGGTTGATGGTAGATAATTGGGAGGAGATTTTGAGGATGGATTCTTCGAGGACAGAGGTTTGCTCGGGAGTCGAGCCCTGTTTCGAGGGAAGTTGGGCGCGTGCTTCGTTCTCAACCTAGACAGTGTCAGCATGCGCGCTCGCAGGCAAGATGGTAGAATGGCAGGCATACAGCAATCTCGAAGTCGACCAGCTTCTCGGCAAAAGTGGACATTTCGTTGTTGAAGCAGAATCGGTATTCGCCAATGTCGTTTGCAGTGAACACGAAGTCACCCTGTCTCTCCTTTTCGCCCTTTGAGATTGTGCGCTCGTTGGGAGCGACCACAACGTAGTCGATATCGAAGGATCCACCAGATTGAACCTGTCCCATATGATTAGCCTTGATACCTTTCCTGGGAGCAACTGATTGCGCAGGCAGACGAACGGCAAAGTAGAAAGCTATCTTAGCTCCTTTGTTGGCGACATTGGTAAAGAAGCAGGCCTTCTCATTCGGCTGCATCTTGTATGTGAGGGCCGTTGCTGATATCGTCGTGGTGAAGAGGGCCAGTACGGCGGTCCATAGCGTCGAGATTTGCATTGTGTATATTGTGATGTAGCTGTTCGATAATCGTCAATTCATCATCCCAGGAGTTGGAGTCCGCGCAACCTGGCGTTCTAAATAGAGAGACTCTGGCAGAACTAGTTCTAGAGAGGTTTTGGCGTGAGCACTGCCAAGAAAGGGGGAAACCTCAACCTCATCTCTACGAGTACAACTCCTCGAGCCCCTCTCCACGCTCAATGCTCAATCTCATCTACTTAAGTACATCAGGAAGACCTGGATCCTGTGGAATTGGATTGCCATATCACTTACGGACGAATGGTCACAGACGAACGAAAGCAAAGTATGGAATCCGCGAAGGGCGACTAATTCCCGAATGCCAAAGATGGCCATTCCAACATCAATTGCTCATCTTTTCAATTATACTGTCGATTCACCACAAGCCAGAGCCGGTCTTCATCCTAATCTCTTAGTATACCTGCCGAACTTCGCCAACGTATCTACGACTGCTACTTTCTCGCAGACGGGGAGAAACAAACAGATCCATTTATTGAGTAAAAAGTCATCCCTAACGCTTCTGTTTTGATCAGGTCTGTCAATGAGAGCCCAATTTCAATGAACTCGATGCCTACTGTGCTGAGTTTGTCCCACAAAGTTGAAAACAGTCTTTTGCTTTGTTGCAAACAAATTTACCACGAGGCAAAGCATTTGCTGTCCGAATCAAACACCTTTGGGATCAGCATCCATTCAGTTATTACCAACACTATAAGCCTCCTATCAGTGAGTCCCTCTGGTCTCGTATCCATGACATCAAGGTAGATGCAAGATGTCAAAGTTTGAAAGCCATAGCACGATTTGTTGATCACATTTCCCATCGCCAAGTACCTGCTCAGGCGTACTTGACCGAACAGTATAGACAAAGAGCCTGATGTTGGCGCAGACGGCACACACGTGAGTCTCGCGGTGCAATGCTGTCGATAATCGTTCCATAGCTAGATCAATGTGCTATCAATTCCTTGAGATCTTAATTGGTAGAATTCGTGCTCTCCAAGCCCGGCTGCAGTTATGTAATTTTAGGGCTTCCTATATTCTGTTTTATCAATCCGATTTCTTCGCCACACCTCATATCTCCAACGCGCCGCAATGGCTGATCGCACAAGAATTAGCTACCGGGATAACAATTCAGACTTCTTCTCTGCGCTCGCCCTTTCCTCTGCTAAGCCGAGATCTAGAACCAGCAGAGCTTGCAGGCCTTTCCATATACGATGCATTTTCATATCACTGTCAATTGGTGATAGATAGCCATAAAGTCCTGACGAGATCGCAAAATCGAAATCCCAAACTCATCGATATCGATAGGTACCTAACAGGACTCTGAATTGAGGTTTGCTAGCACGATTCGAAACCTAACTTCAGCTGCATATATTGTCGCGTCACGTCATACTTCGTC
The DNA here is from genome assembly GCA_003693225.1 of Venturia aucupariae. Taxonomy (NCBI): domain Eukaryota; kingdom Fungi; phylum Ascomycota; class Dothideomycetes; order Venturiales; family Venturiaceae; genus Venturia; species Venturia aucupariae. Next base: position 290,090 of record QWZN01000029.1, on the reverse strand, counting down.
CACACATGACACATCGCCTATTCCGAGTCTTTCGCGCTCGTACACCTCTACCCTCGACGACACAAACCTCTCACCGAAGCAATTTCTTGCTTTCCGGTACAACCTCAATCACAATCTCAAACTATGCAGCACTGGGTACACTTTCATACCTCGCTGCAGCAACCTGACTGGACACCGAATGTCAACGACAATGGCGAGAGCCTCCACCAATACACAAAAGCCGAAAAAGAGAGAGAAAAAATTATCCTGGATCAAGAAGCAAAGGTTGCAGAAAGAGGCGAGACTGAATGTCAAGAAGCAGCAACAAAAAGATTCAGATGACTGTCCACCAGATGAGAGTTTTGTCTCGCCAATGTCATCCAAAGCATCTTCTTCTTACCACTACGACCGTTTAGATTCGCCATTGAAGGCGAGCGCAATGTCGCGAGTCGCGCCATCAAATGTTGACAAACGACCAGCCCCGATGGCGACCGCCTCTATCGATACACATTGCAACAAGAGGCTGAAAGAGACTGGTTGGATGGACAAGCAGGTGGTGAAGAGAGTAACGGTGCTTTCACAAAGGACGGAAGGCCCAGATTCGCATTTTCCTTTTCTCAGCTTGCCAGCCGAAATTCGCAATATGATATATGGCTACACACTTCACGCACCAATCAAGTTCTCACTGAACAGAGAATCTTGCCGCAAGTATCGAAAAAAAAGAAAGCAGACTGCTTGGCTTCACTGTCCTATGGGCGCGAACGTCAATCTTGTCCGTGTTTGTCACCAAATCTACCACGAAACAAAAGCTATACTTTTCGAGCTTAACACCTTTTACTTGTGCTCATTCCTTCTTCCGGATTTGCGAAACGCGACTCGCTCGTGGCCTATTTTCAGATCTGTACAAAGTCTCGACCTCGATTTCTACTGTACCCAGCCCAGGCAGGTGCTGAATCTCGTCAAAACAGTGTTGGAGTACCCCACAATACGTCTGCGCAACATCAAGGTCGGTCTGCATGGGCTGGCAGCAATGGCAGATATATCAGCGCTTCGATATTTGAATGTAGAAGACTCTGTTGTGGTGAGAGTGTACACTTACTTCACATCTCCGCCGAGAATTAGCGCCATACAAGCCGAACTTGATCTCGAAGTGCCCAAGATGATGAGTAAGCTATACATGAATGCGGTTTATGACTCCGACTAATCCAGAATTGTAGGCTCCAATGTGATCTGTGCAGAGACAGGACCTAGCATTGTGGATCATTCTAGTGGTAGCCTCAAGGGAGCGATAATCAGGAAGATGACACGCTCGGAAAGGAAACGAGAGGAGGATATAAGATGGTGAGAAGATGAGGATTGTTTGTACGAATGACGATTGTTACGTCATCGGGTAAGCCTACAGACTAGATTGCAGAAGAGTGTCCCCACCGCTGGTCTTATATGTGTCCTTGGGAATTCGGACAAGCTATGCCCTTGGTTAGTCACACGTTATCCTCCTTCTCTGACTTGTCATGCTTGCTGTGCGGCAACTCAGCTGAATAGCGTTGGCTCCAATCAGACTTACTAAGGCTTTCAGAGAAAAGAAACAAAAAACATGTCAAGGTTAATCGGATCAACGAGGCGACTGTTGAGCTTGTAGATGTGGACGTGATATATATGTACAGCTGATATAAGCACAACATTACTTGCGCCTGGAAGATTCCTCTGGTTCAACAAAATATTGCTAAGCAGAGCAGCAACACCAGCTTCATTCTCTCAACATGTTAAATGGGCAATATGTAATAGCTGGAAAGATGATAGGCCCAGCCTGGTGATGACTACGCTCCATCCCTCTTTCGTTTCCTGGTCTGAGGCTGAGATTGCGTCGGTTCTGCGTGAGTTCGAGTCGCTGTGGCGTGACCGAATTCTTCTTCAAACAAATGATGAGCTTTCAGAGCAAGCATTAAGTTGCTCGGTCGAAGTCTACGATGCTTTTTGATCGCAAGAAAATGCGCTGTTCGGAGGATGTTTTTGATAGCCACTGTTGATCTCGGCCATTGTCAATTTTTGCTCGAAACCCTTGTCCAGCCACAAAGGAGATTTACCGCCGCAGGCTTTGATGATGAAGGCCGTCCACAATTCGGCTTTTGCATCACGAGCGAGAGAGGGGTAGGTGATGATCAAACGAATCCTGGATTTGAAAGCAGGGTCAATTGATTCCACTCTCTTTGCTGTCAGGAATGGTTCCGTTGAAGTGTTCTAATGTTCTTAGAAATACTTTTGCACCGTTAGCACTGGACCTGGAAAGCGCAGAACGCAAGCCCACCCGAAACCACATCGTTTATCTGCATGTCATCTCGACCTCTGGGCTCCATGAAAGTATCGACCTTGTCTATCAGGACAAGAGCATTCCATCTCTTCGCCAATGCAAGACAAGGGGATTATGATCTGAATAGGAACGAGTCCAAGTACAGTCCCATCACTCTCTAGTCGTTGTAGAGTTACTTCTCAGTGGACTATAGATGGATCAATGCTGAGCATAGTCCTTCTCATCTCTCTCATCTCGTCTTCGCTATCAATTCTGTGGTAGACAAGTTCGCCTGGCTTAAAGACCATCCACGGTTTATCGAAATCGAGACCCGGTGCTGCCAAAGGAGAGCTTCCTTTCATCGTAGTCTCGTACACATAGATATCCTCTCGGAGGGTTTTCTTCATACATTGTAGACAAAAGTCAACGTGGCGCTGACCATTCTCAGATGAAGGATATGCAAGGAAAGGTTCAAGATCTGGGGTTGGTGGAAAAATCTTCCCCACAAGTAGGCTCAATGGATGGTGCACAAAGCACAGCAGAGGAAAAGAACCGAGGGCAAAGCCACACTCTTTCGCTATGGTGGATCTGTATACGATAGCAAAATCGCTGAGAACAGAGCAAATCGATCGAAAGTCGAAACTTCAGATTTTATGAGTCAGTTACCAGAATATTGTTACGTGTATAATCATGGTTCTAACCTGCACAGCTATTGAGACTCCTGATGCCATCACTTACGAAACACCGGGAAGTCATGCGGGCTCTCCACAATCGCCTTTCGGACTACGAAGGCCACCCATACGTGATGACACTGACGATGGAGGGGGAGCTGAGCTGGATATTGTAGACCTTGTTTCAGTCCTCGAGGACTCGCCGCTTTCTCTAACTTGGAAAGGCAACACATTATCAGACCTGGCACAAAAATTCGAAGCAGCAAAAAGCCAGAGACTGGCCGGCTCGAAAGACCAAGTGGAGGATATGTATATTGAGGTGCTTGAAGGATACACTCACATCCTTGGAGCAACGAACGCCAGCAGGATTTGTATTGCTATGAGGTTGGCGACGTTCTATGCAGAGGATCGAATGCAAGAGGCCAACGGTATCGTCCAAGAAACGGTGAAAGATCATGTGGAACGTTAGGGTATCAAACATAAACAAACACAGCAGCATGTCTTCGATGTGTTTGGCGTGTTGAACGGCTGGAATCGGCCAAATGAGGCTTTCTCTCTACTGTCCCGAGCGAAGGAATTGGTTGACATCGCGGAACGACGAGCGAACGAATCAGAGCCTCCACCTCCATCACTACCTCGAAATGCCCCAAGCAGGCCGTTGGTCTCCCAGTCAGATCAGCTCCTGGATATCGCGCATACGTTTCGAACGAGTGGTGGCCCTGAGAATGTAAGTCATGGTATTAACATGGCTCGTAACCACGCTGCAGCCAACTTGGAAGGGGTTGAGGCACTCCTCCTTTCAGTAATTGATCACTGCGAGAAATTTCCAAGGGGACTCGAAATTCAACACATGAAAGCTCGAGCGGAACTACTCAGATGGTATAACAAAACCGACTCGGCACTCGTCCATATCTCGTCGTTTGTGCGTGCCAAGGATGTATATGGCGTATTGTGGTCTCGGTTCCATTGGGACCATGAAAAGGCTCAAAGCTTGGACATGATGGAGGCAGCAATGGAAGTTGCCGCCGCCATGCTGCATGCCAACTTTGATGGATTCGCCGAGGACATATTTGGTCATGTATCTGATCAAGCGAGGACTCTGTTCGCAAGGGATATGGAACGCGCGATCTGGATGGACATCACGATTGGATTAGTTTGCCAGAAGTACAGAGATTGGGCATCTTCCAGTCGGTGGTTTCAACAGGCTTTGGCGAGAGCTATTTTTAAATATGGGGACGACGATGGCATTGTTATGGCGTTGAAAGCTGCCATGAGACGCCATTACTTTACCTATTTGACAGACGACAACAGGCCTTTCAGGACCATTTTTGGTGTTTGCGGTCTTACTGTGCGGCCGAACAGGTTGCATCTAGAATGATAGCGGCTTTGAGAGAAGCAGAAGATATTTATATATGTAAAATCCAAGGTGTCGAAGCGAGATGAGAAGAGTACGAAATAAAAAGCACTGTTCCTCCAACATCGGGGGCTGTCTTATATCCCATAAGAGAATCTCCTTGAGTACATTTCCGGTGATCAGAATTCGTGAAACCTATTTAGCTATGACAAGTTAGTACTAATACGTTTGTAACAAGATTCCTTCTAACAGTGCTAGATAATGCACAATACATGTTGCAAAGGCTATGAAAGCTTACATAGCCTTTGCAACATGACAGGAGCGGAAACGGAATATAATTTTCCCTATGTCAGCTTATTGTAAGGGCAATTTACCATGACATGGACAGGTATGAATTCGCGTATCAATTCGACTCAGCGACTCTTGCTGACGATTGCTTGAGACGTGGACGTTGGATTTGTATTTTCCGGCCAAATTGGACAAATGGTATGGAAGAAAGGTCACAATCCTTGCTGAGGAAGACCGGGTTTGGATAAATGAGAGTAGCATTGCTAGACTATGAATAGACTGCGAAAATGGATTTACTGCTGCAGCACGGGAGAAGCAGTGGTGAGTTTTTAAAATGGAATTATTTTTGTCATTGCAAAGAGTCCAAGTGAATAAAGGTTTATGCAAACGAGTTGGCAAGCAAATCCGAAGGGGAAAGTAGTATTCGTTGAACAAAATTGTTGACATTTGTGCTTAATGTCACGTCCCATTTATTGTCCTAATTGTTTCGCCAGCCACATCTACTGGGCACCCCTCGACGTGCCGTTGTCTGGACCTGGAAGGCCTTCCTCATCACCAGGCTCCGTATAACTTTCCTTTGCTGCTCCTCGAGTACGGCCCTCCACAATGTTGGATTGATCCATTGCATCCTTCTCATCTCGCTCTATTAAACATTGTAAGTCTTTGCTAACAGTCATGAATTCAATTGTACGTACCTAATGTAGCATCGCTGTCCTCAGTTGCTGGGTCGACGCCCGATTCAACAGTTGCATCATTTCCGACAACGGGGATCTCGCTTTGGCCGGTGCGAGACTTGTAGTCATTGTCGTTGATTCCCTCGCCTGCTGGAGCTGACATTTTGGTTGAAACGGTGATGAATGCTTGGAGTGAGGGAGATATAGAGATGATTTCTGGGGTATTGATGATGTGGCTTGTTGAACAAAATTGTGATTATGGTTCCGAACGTTACCACTTCGACCTTATATATCCTCATCAGTCTCGACGTCACTCGTTCCCAGCATTTTTCGTGCCTGAAAATAGGAGGCAGGTACTGACCACATGGTGACAGTGATTAAGAATAGCGACTAAACGCGTGGGTCACGACACTGCGCATCATTGACTTCGCGTATCGAGGCGATTGATAACCCAAGCACTCGATTTGCAGCACATGTACAAGGCAGGAGCTTTCAGAAATGGTTCAGGTCTAGACGGCATCCAGAGAAGATTGACAGGAAACGGCAGAAAGAAGGAAAAGCAGGCGCTTGCCTTAGGATCATAGACTAAGACGAAGTGGCTAGAAGATGGCAGGCAGGGGAGTCTGATCCTGCTGAATTTCTTGGACCTGGGGAGCCGAATCATGGCATTTGCAGAATCCCATCCTGATCCCCAGGAAGTCGATGATGTAGTTCTCCTGGTCCAGGCGTTAGTGGTGACGTTACGGGAGCCGAATGGTCAGGTCCAGGGACGGATAGAGCTCATGGGGACTCGGGCTCTTCAGGTTATAACGATGCTGGAATTCATATTATCATGCGACAGAGCGAGGATTGATGGTGGAGAAGGTGGAGAAGGTGAAGAAGGGATAGAGTCTATGGAGATAAATGGTGGAAGATCTCGAGTCAGCTTGGCTTACCTAATCGGCTAGCATGACTCGCAGTGGATGGGGACATGTTTTGACTGCTCCCGTCCCGTTCAACACCACTCACGAATAACACCACTCACGAATAACACCAACATTCGCACACTTTGAGCTTCCCCCAGTCACGATGGCCAATTCCAATCGCTTGTCCTCCTGTGACTCAATTGATGATTGTGGTTGTGGCTGGTTGGCCATGCAAGGAGCTGGTCACAGTGGCTTAGAGACACCGCCTGTCGAATACGGGACTCCGCCCCCGAATTGACTCAGAAATGCTTGCTGACTACAATCTGCAAGTCCAATTACCCGACAGAATCGCTAGATGGAGGAAACGCAACATAAGTCACTAATCTGCCCCATTGAACAAAATCGTTTTGAGCCCAAAAGAATCTTCACTTCACTTTTCCCACTGACATCGACACCTAAAGGCACTTACCACATGGCTCGTCGAGACAAGTTCTCGTCAGCTCGCATCAAACAGGACTCTCGGTTCCTGAAGCTTCCAGGCGAGATTCGGACCCTCATCTACCGCGCTGCGCTGGTCAAGAACACGCCAATTGATTTGTGGCCGCACAGATTCATCAAAGCAAATCGGACACATCCAGACCTACTGAGAAGACTTCAAAATACCGTCAAGGATGAATGCTTGATAGATGGGATTCTAGTTCGCGATCAACAGGATTTGAATTATGTGCGGAAAGAGATGGCTACTGGACTACTTGGTGCCTGCAAGCAAATCAATCGGGAAGCAGCAATGCTTTTCTGGAGAGAGAACGCATTTCGATTCTCGAGCGACTTCGACTGGTGTGGGCTCAGGCGGTTTCTCATCTCGATCGGTCCAGAAGCTCGGTCTCGGATTAGGTGTTTAGAAGTGTCTCCACCCGGCTGGGTAGAGAATAGAACCCATCAGATTATCGATGCTCAACAGTACATCGCACCTCCCATAATGTCCGCTGCCAAAAACCACCCAAAGATGCATATGCCCAAGGCACGTCACGTTTTCGGCTTCCAAGACAACTTCAGGTTTGTGTGCGAAATGCTACGTTCAGAACAGAGTCTGCAAAAGCTGGGCCTCATCATTCTGGATGGGTGGCAACTTGGGAGTTTCGACAACATATACAACGAATACCCTTCAGCGCAAACTTCGGTGCTGCTTGATTTGCAATCGCTTAAACACTTCTGCACTGTTTCCGTTGTTCTGGAGGGTGGTTCCGCAATGACAGGACCGTGCAACAGAGAATTCCTCAACCAGATGGACATCATGCTTATAGCTGAGCCGGGAAGCCGGGTTGTACCTGATCGGCCTTTCAAGGAGTGGATGCAAGATTCCACCATTGCAGATGCGAGAGATATCACAGAGCTCCAGGTATGGGCGCCACCATCCGCGGACGACATCCTTTCGGGGGGCCTCGATATCTTCGATATAACAGCTACGATCGAAACACCCGGGCGTGGTGGAAGAGCCCACAGATCGACCTATTACGGACGAAAGAAGTTGGAGCGGCGGCTCAAAGGTTTCGGAGGCTGCAGGTTTGTGGAGAGATATGGGGAATATTGCAATGGTTGCAACCAGCACTTGCCGGATTTATGGGATACTTGGTACAAGCATCAATACTGGTGTGTTCATTGTAAAAGCACGTCCGGACATACACGGAAAGAAGGCATTGAAGTTAGGAAGATCAGTAGGGAAAGACGAGTAGCACAGCGCGCAGATGAGGAGGATGAGGATCCGTGGTGGCAAGGCTGATTGATCATGATCTTTTGCACGAATGTAGTGGACATAGCGAAGCCATTGAGGTCACCTTCTGATTGTAAATGGGGGCAAGTCAGAATACTAGTCGTCGTCGATTGCAGGGTACCATCAGTACCGATGGAGAGATTATGAATAATGTTTTAGAATGGAAGTTTACCTTTCAGAACAATCATGTTAATCACCAAGGAAATCACAAAATAGGAGGGAAGAAAGATGGAAGCAGATTTCCTTAATTCTTTGAGCTAGGCCTAGCTATTCCGGTATACGAAGTATACTTAAAAGACGCGGATCTACCCAGTCCATCGAAAGAGTCCTTTCCATCGCCCATTGATCATTGCCCAGAGAGAAAAACGCAAGTCCTATTAACCTAGCCACTCCCTAGGAACCCCGAACAAGGACACCATCTAGCAGTGAAGCATGGTGATCAAGAGTGAAGTAGATCAACTACTCTACATCATCTCCTCACAAGTACCAGGCATACCGCAAGAAATACCTCTAGGACCGGTACAGCAGGCGCTACCTATATCACGTGTCAGTCTTCATTAACCAGTATCCATGGGATTTTCTTTGTGACATTACCTTCTTGGCAATCGAAATAGTGAACTCCGTGGCGGCTATCACAGGCGTAGTAGCTTCGGCCGAATCCGGATGGTTCCTGAGTTTGTTTAGTTGGCGACTCGAGAGTATGTTGGGATCGGGTATAGATTTACCTCGCAGAAGGACGAACCGGTGCTGCACTGAGACTTGGTGGAGTCCTTACCCGGGGCTGCGGAGACTACGGCGGCGACGGTAGCCAAGACGGCGAGGACGGAGAACTTCATGTTGATGGTGGGTTGGGTCTTGTTTTTGAGAGTGTAGATGAGTTGTGGTTGTGGTGAGTGGGTGGGAGACTGCGGTGGAATGTCAGTAGAGCTATGTAGCAGAGATGAGGTCGAGGGAAGCTAACTTGAGAGTAGTGGTGAGTTGTGTGTGGAAATTGTGAGAGTTGCGGACAAGAAGATTGAGGTGAGAGGAGGTGAGGTGGTTTAAGTAGGACTGCAAAGGTGTTATCTGGCCGGTGTTAGGGGATAATCTCCAATGTCATGAGGCTCTTTCCCGATCTGGGCCAGCAAGTGTTTGAACCACAATAGTGACGTGCTGTTACCCGGAGGAGTCTTTGTTGAAATGAACAGTCGTGCAGGCCTTGAGCACTCAGACAATACTGCAGGTAACACTTTATGAGAAGATGACCTGCCGAGGACTCGTCAAATTCCCTTGTGTTGAATGAGCCAAGGGGTGATGATCGCGAATAATTATAGTGTCTCCTTGTATAACGAGAGATCGAGCTGCTAAAATATCTGCTACCTACCAATGGACCATATGAATTTGAGTACGAAGCGACTTGAAAGCAGAATGTGGGCAAGGAATCCAACTCACAACATTCCCCTCACAGCTGCAATGTCCATTCGCTTCCACATGAGATCAACTTACATTTGAAGGCATGCTTCAACTACACTGACAACAAGGAAGATTCTGGCAAGACGAAGTCTCGAATCGTCAGGAAGTTATCGATGCCAACATCTGGTTGAGAAGAGCTAAGGAATCGGTGAACGCAAAACAGGTATGGATTGAGAAACCCATTGCGCCCTTGTGGAACTCACACATTCTTCTTGGTCGCAGCCAATCTCTCTGCACCTGTAAATTAGCTCGTTCACTCGCGCTGAGTATCATCTCCTTGGCTCTACCATATCAAATAGTCTCCAGATTACAGGTGTGCACAGCCCATGCTCACAAAGTTTGTACAACTCCTTATCGCTCCACCAAAAACACCACGCCCTTGATTTGAACCACTCGAAGTTTTTTGAATATATCAGTTCCAGCAGTTGTGTCGAGCAAGATAAGGTGATCGCCTAGAGGTACCAAGGCTGTGTAGAAGTGAGACTTGATCTTCTGTTTTGCGGCAAGATCCTTAACCCAGCCTTCGTGCCACCGCTGCATGTCGTCAAGGGATGGTGTAGTTGATAGGCCTCGCCAGAGCTGCGACACTGCCATACCCTGAAGTTCCATCTGGAGGAGGAGTCCAGGGAAAGTGACCGGGGCTTGTCCAAGGAAAGCCAAGGAGTCGCGGACATTGGGGTCTGGACGTAGCGGAACAATGCCGCGGTATAGTTTTGGAACCTCGCCGACAACTAGATCAGGGTTGAACTCTCCTGAGAGGAACGGTATTGCAAAATCGTGGCCAATGCAATAGATGAGCGCGTCTATGTCTTCGAGAGTACGACCATTCGAGAGTTTTACGGCCCTTGATCCAACGGCCCTGTGGATCTGAGGAATGGGCTCCGCAAACCCTAACTCAAGAAAGGGGTAAATCATATCTGAGATCAAGGGAGGTGTGATGGCGATAGTAGGAGCAGGCTGTCGCGTAAAAGTAATGTATTAGCATGTTGTCTAGCATATAGTCCTACTCATAGACTCACCAACAATCCCAACGATGCTGGAAAATTTGAGTATGTTTTGGCAGACATACTGCGGATCACTTTGTCGAGCATGATGTTCATTAATGAGGGGGCCCTGATTGACATGAAGGCAATTGTAAAGGTCAGGCTGCGTGTCTGCGCCTGGTAAAATGTTGCGCCATGGCTCAGATCGAGGCATCTATGCAAAAAAGAGGTCAGTGGTTTTTGACGAGATATCGAACATAGGCAGCACTCACCATTATCAGTCCAGTACGATGCGCAATATACACTTTTGAAGCATGAAAATGGAGAGTGGCCGTCACGTCCTGGGCTGTAGCATGCAAGTCTACTAGCATTACTTTTTTGCCGTCAAACTGTGTCGCATTATGAAAGTTGACGGAATGGATCTTGGGGCCCTCGAAAAGATCTACTCCTTCTATCCTGGGATATTTTGGCTTGGTGAAACCCCCAGTAGCAATCATGGCCTTATCAAATCTTTCGGAACGCATTGTTGGTCCACACTCGGGTGATTTCTCGACGTCAACAACCCATTCTTTCCCGTCTCCTTTAATCTCGTTCACTCGAGTGCTGAGCTGGATATGCTTCCAAAGGCCAGAGTGGTCGCAGAAGGATCCAGGTAACGATACATGTGTCCAGATACAGGAAATCGTCTATGCCTTCAGGGAAAGGCAAGTCTGTAGCATTACTTCGATAGATACTGCTGTTGAATACGGTGATATCCGCTGCGGACAACGACTCATCAGTGGAATACTTCCAGAGTCCTCCAATATACTTAGGGTCTGGCGTCGAACCCTGTAGTATCAAAGCCATCCTCTCTAAAGTTATTTAGGTCCGTAAGTCCACTCTCCAGCACCAATAACGGCGACCCGTTTTGCCGCGTTGAATTGTATTAAGCCATATTTCCTTTCGAAGGCGTCGTTGTTGGTATGCAATTATATGGCGGGAACGGGGCGCAAACAGAAGAGACGACCAGGCAGAATCTACTTGGACTGAGGTGCGGATAACTACTGAGGTCGGTGTCCACGAGCATGAATGGAATATAGCGAAGAGAGACCCGACCCATGGACGCGTCCCAAGCTGACATAAGCGCGCATCCCTAGGTACCTGCCACCGAAAAAGCATCGCTCATCTTGGCATCTCGACAACGTCAATTCGGTACTCTCCACTTCGTCGGGTACATACATGCTCTCGCCGTTTCCTCCCCAACAACATGCCGAACCAATATAACCAGCCCGCCGTTACTATCGTTCTAACAACCCACGCACACGCGCCCCCTCTCCGGCCGGCTCCCCAGCTCAAGTACGATCTCAGGACAATTCCCAACCCGCCCAAAGCGATCCGAGACGCATGTACCGGAGTGTCGAAGCGGTTGAGAGAGCATATGCTTGAGTATTCTGTTTTTGTGGAATTGCTTGGGAGGGCGGAGGTTGAGATATGTGATACTGTCGAGAGCATGTTTGAATTGTGGAGGGCGGATAAGTATAAGGAGTTCAGAGGCAGTACGAATCACGAGGATGTAATATCGGAAAAGGATGAATCCAAAATTAAGGGTGATGAGTTTGAGAGTGAGGCTGAAGATGAGAGGGGCGATGAGGATGGTAGTACGACGCCATTTGATGCGGATAATCTGGACCAAGTAGTTCTAACAGTCGGCATCTTCTGCGCTCGAGGACAACACAGAAGTGTCGCCTTCGCAGAAGAACTTAGCAAAGCTAGCTGGCCTAAAAATTGGGTTGTAATCGTCACCCATCGAGACCTCGGACAAAAGCGTGGCAGTGCAAAGAATCATAATGGCAGAGATCGTAAAGTTAGAGGAGCAGATATGCTTGATGATGAATAAATTCGTCTCAGAATAACATATAACATGTGGTTTGATACTATTTGTGTAGGTCTTTGTAGGTGTGACTCGAATTTCCTCTTTCTAATACAGTCCACCCATGTCTTCCAAATATTCCAATTATTGTTGTATGGCCAGCTGGCAAGGATAATGGGTAGTGAAGAGTTTGAACAGATTCTCCAGGCAACTAGAGAACCAGTGGTAACTTTTGAAGCACCGTGAGGGGCTGCAGAGTCGAAAGACGGATTTGTGGTTGGGACAAGGTGAATTGAATCATGGCTAGATCAAAAGAGTGTATTCTAGGATAGCGTATACTATACTTCTGTACACTATCAACCGTCATCCCATCTCCTCGTTTCCATCATCATTACTAGTGAGAAAAATAAAAGGAGTGCAGGAAAGTATAAGTACAGAAGTAACCTTCCATCCTTCTATTATGACGGCGCCATGTGAACAATAGAGCCCAAAATAGTAAAGGAGAAAGAAATGTAACCAAAACGAATGAGGCGAAGGGGTTATCGAACTGTGTTGCTAATGATTGATGAACTGGAAAGTGAATGTTCCGATAAAGAGAGTGACCGTGTACAAAGCTGCCACCGTGTAAAGCGCCTCTTGGAAATGCGAGGTGACGCTCCAACGTTGATTTTTCCATTCCGGTCTGGGATGCGCGATGCCGGTCAAAGGGTCGCGGATGAGAAGGTCCTCACGATCGGGCAAAGATGGTGGCCAAAGAGCGTACCTAAGTGGGATCAATGCGGCGTTGATCATTGGTACCCACAACATCGGAGGCCACCCCGCATGGGTAAGCAGGTACTGGAGGCGATGCCATTTGCCATCTTGCTGAAAGGCGCGGACACACGACAGAATGACGGCGGCCATGGTGAAGAGAACGAAGGTAAAGTGCACTATGCCTCCGCAATCGATCATGATGACTTTCAGGCGACGGACTAACGGAGCTCTGGTAGACGCATCACGTTCGTTGAGGGCGCCCTTGATGGATCCCGAGGAAGAAAACGACATGGATTTCCCACCCAACCAAGAAGGAAGGATGAATGAGCGGATGACTGTTATTGCGTGGTAGGGAGCCATCCAGATGGTAGCAGCACCTTCCTGTCGTCCGAGTCGGTAACCTGAAGGCAAGTAGCTGACCACCAGATTGATCATGGTCAAGAGCAACGAGATAGTGCACAGTCTGATCTGCCATCGCAACTGATTTGCTGTCGTGTAGGCCACGAGAGTGCCACCGGAGAAAAGAACGACTGGAATGGTGACCATGGAGATGAGCATGAACATCTTGAAGAGTGCATCCATAGAGAAAACAATGCCGGAAAGTCGCGCAAAAAAGGACATTTGCTTGATGTCGGTACCCCACAGGAACCACCGTAGCTTCATGGCTGTCTGAAGAGTACCTAAAGTCCACCGGGTCCTCTGCTTGAGATGACCAGTGAAAGAATCTGGAACTTCACCATATTGAAGTGCTTCGTGGACGTAGGCTGTCTTCCAACCCTTTCCCAGTAGCATGGAACTGGTGCAGACATCCTCGGCTAGTGAGCCAAGAGGCCAGCCTCCAATGTCCATCAAAGCAGAGCGGCGAATGCAATATCCAGAACCCGTGCACCATGCCACACCAGTCGCATCCTTGGAGGGCTCGACGATGTGCACAAATGCATCCAAAGATTGTGCCAGTAAGTCTCCTTCGGGTATGTTGTAAAATAGCTGTGGTGGACAGACGAGCGCCATCTTGGGGTCGCTGACGGCATGTGCCATGATTGCGCGAAGCCAGGCCGCCTCAGGGATCATGTCAGCATCCAAGGCTGCGATGAATTCCCCGGCACCTCCCTCGAGCTTCGTGACAAGATCTGTGCCTCCGATGAGATTTCCAGCTTTGGCATGGTGTGGCTTGGTCTTGACCCGGGCGTGGTAATACAGATTCGGGAACTGGACCATCGCCAGATGTTCCACGGATTCCTGGAGCTGCGCGTCTTGCCCGTCATCGAGAACAACGACGCGGAAACGATCTCGGGGATAGTCTACGCCGCAAGCCTGAATGTGTTAGCCCGCAATTAAGCAAGGTGCACCAGGATATACGAACAGCTCTGGTGGTGTCCAATATCACGTCGACATCCTCCTTGCAGCAGGTAATAAAAACGTCAACCGTCGGGGTAAGATCTCCCAGAATGCGAAGTTGGGGACGTTTGCGGCCTCTGGCGGAGAGTATTAACCAGGCTTGGTGGAATAAGGCAGGTACTGGGTATCGTTAGCAGTGTTGATGTTGGAATAAGTGGAATGTAACCTACATGCGACAAGAGCTTCGGCAACAATGAAGAACCAGGCTAGCCAGTAAGTCTTGTGGAATGTGTCTTGCGAATCTTTTGTGCAGTAGATCCGAAACGCGAAGTATACAATGTAAGAGCCAACAGCTCCAAAAGTGGTGATAGGAGCAAATCGGAACAGTGTCTTTTTCCATTTGGGCATGAGATCTACGTCGTCGTACTTGTGAAGTTTGACGATATCGTAAGCGCTATCCACATGAACAGTCTCGAAGCTTGTGACTGAATCAGTAGCCAATTGAAGAATAGACTAGAACGTCAGTACGGAGGATTCGCAGCATGGACTAGAGAAAAGCTCACCGGCCGAACAATGTCTGATATCTCATGAATAGTTTTCTCCCCAACGACTTTCTCCTCGAAGCTCCAAGTCCTTGGGCTGTTGCATGCTGTGGTCCCACGAAAAGAGGGTGCCCTTGACGAATCGGCAGAAACTGCGGGCGAAGGACATTGTGGTAATATTGAAGGGGGCAAGCCTTCAGCAATGGGAACAATGTCCTCGTCTAAAGAGTAGGCGGCCACCATGGTAGCTATAAAGCTGGCACGAGGCAGAAATGAATAAAACGGGAGTGAGTCTTAATCGGCGTCTGGAGACAAGAACTGTAGCGAAGGTACAAGGAGTCTCTTGAACGAAGGGAGACTGGCAGTGTCAATTTGTGATCTGCCTACCACAAAAAGAGGGCTTGAGATGAAATGATATATAGAGAGATAGGAAGAAGCAATTGTGAAGGAGAAAAGATATTGAAAATACACTACCTCTCAACAGAGAGATCAGCAAAATTCTAGCCGTACAGGCACGAGCTACCGTAGCAATGGACCCTCGATACACAAACATGGATCATGTCAGGTAAGACAATAGTTGAGAAGAGGCTAAGAGAGCAAGAGAAGCGTTCAGGGACTGTGGGTCCAGCAAGCAGAAGTGGATCATGTCAACCTCTACGTAGGGCATGAGTTGTTGAAGCACAGAGAGATTGGTTCTCAAACGGTCTGTGGTACATGGCGGTTCTTTGCTGCAAAGTCATGGATGACCACATTTGATCGGGATACTTTCACTCGTCCCACGGTATATTCAGTCTCTTGTAACCCTCCATCACTTTGTCCTGCGTGGGGCTTTGGAGTTGCACAAGAGGAATATAGACCCTCGAACAACAAGTTTTTTTTTTCCAGGGAAAAGGATGTGCTTGGACTGGTACTCGCCGTTGCACTGGCTTTGGACCGATCTCTCGAGGACCGAAAAGATCGGGCTGCGTGCCGGTGCGGGCGTAGATGGTAGTTCATGACGATTTTGTCAGCAACTCCCTGCTATCTTCGATGATGTGCCAGAGCGTGGACTGGTGTGGCCTCCAAATGGATAACGAGAACCACAGCACGGTAGTCGCTAGTCATGGCCGCGTTCAAGAATTGTGTGAGAGTGCCGGAATCTAGACCAGGCGTGACAATAAGTGGAATATCGCGGAACTAGCCGGTTGGTGTCGTTGATGTGCCAGAGACGTCTTATTCCTTATTGACAAAGCTGCCGAAAACGTTCTCATTATCCGCGCAGTGGTCGCAGCATGGTGTTGGTGTCTCTCAGTCGGCTGCTTTCGAATTGTCATTTCCGAGAGCAGCGATTGTGATGCCGGTACGCGTCGCGCAGCGCTGAAGTCCGGGTCGCGAAAGGAGGTCGATGGAGGGGAGCGTACGCGTCGCAATGGTTCGAAGCTGGAGAAGTCGGTCGGGTGTCGGTGGAATCCTGGACGTTGTCACGAAGCTACCAGACACGCTAGTATAACGTGACGAGAAATACCCGACCCGACCCCTGTTCCTGTCCCTGCTCTGTGAATACCCGACTTCTGTCCTCTCACCAGAACATCTCCATTCCTCCTCCCTCCTACCGCCTACCTACCCTACCACCGTCCTCTTGACTCTCTCTGCAGGCGGGTGTTCTTCTTGTGCGAGCACGAGCATTCTTCCATTACCCCCAATTGCCACTCTCAACATCTTTCATCATCCCTTCGGACCTCCAGGACCTCCTTCGTATGGGATTATGATTTGCTAACCCAAGAAATGCTTCACGAAAGACATCTAGGGAGGCTCGATCAGGGGCGGCCCAATCATACTCCAAGAACTTACACGCTCCACTAGACGGACATGCCAGATATGCACTCCCAGTCTCCAGTACCCTGTAAGGCTGGGTTGTCACTAGTGTTGATAGTCACCACACCTCGAAAAAGCTTGTGTGCTTCCTTGGATTGAACATAAGATTCAGATTTAGCTTGCCACTGCTGCCTCTGAGGCTCGGTCCACGGCCACTTACGGAACTTGTCTGACCCGGCGTGCGGTATCTTCGAAAAGCATGCTGCAGTCCAGTCCAACAATACTCCTGCCCAGTCCCGGCGCAGGTTACCTTCCATCTTGCAGACATCTTGCAGACGGGTCCTGCAAAGGGCCGTGTACATTTTGTGGAGACGTCTCTGTCAGGGCAAAACGGTCTTCACGATACGCATTTGAGGTCGCACATTTAATTTCCAAAATGCCACGATCTCAGTTTCAAATTCGAAATTTCCAACACTACTCCCACAATTCTGTCCATCTGGATTGTCCCACACTGTACTCCCACTTGGTTGGCCAGAAATTTGGATTGCGCAAAAGCAAGCCTTACAATGAGCAAGATATAGTTGTGATCGACATGACTATCCCCCGGGAGGATCGGCCTGCGAACGGTGACAACCTCATCTGCCGGGTAGATCCTCGAGGTCTAGAACTTTGGTTCACTACAGTCAGTTCCTGGACTCGGCCTAACGGTCCTTAGACTCCTACCGAAAATGTTTCCGTAAGCTTGCCGAACAGACTCGGCCGCCCGATCGGCTCCGAAGCTACCACCGACGACCCAGCTATATTGGTCGTTCTTCATGCTTTTTTTTCTACCTGATCGATGTCGATATACCTCCTTTCTTTTGATGAGTACTCGAAACTCATCGAGAAAATTGTCCGCAATCATGTTTCGGTGCGCCCGTCCCCACGCGATTGCCGCTGCTTGTTGAACGCAGCTGAAGTGGTACACAACGGCTATAGATTATGTCGAGCACGAACTTTGGCCAAGTACCGCAACTTTACAGAATATCCCGGGTTTCAGACACCTGGCGCATTGCGAATTCAAGCATCGCATTGTTTTGATATGGAGGATGCTGTCCCAGCCCTTTCCCCTTGAATGGACGCTACTTCCCCCCTGCCTTTGAACAGATGACATGCTGCTGGCATAAGTTCGACACCTAACCGCACCGCTACAGCTCTATAAAGACGACATATTTGTCGCAATTACACCACTATCCGCCACAATCATTTCTCCGAATATGCAACCAAGGCTAGCTACCTAGCAATTCCTCCGATGGGAGCACTGAGAGGTGTTTAACATGTCACATACTGCACTTCTGTGCAACCTATCACAACACTAGCACCTCTATGAGATCTTGTAGTCGAGTTTTGCCGAGGATGCCCCATTGCATCAGGCGAAGTTGTCGAGCATGTTCTGGCTCTTACCGGGATAATATTTCCGCTTCACAAAGCTATTGAAGTCTTGGTGCGACAAGCGCTACTCGAGAACTACAAGCCGAATAGACCATACTCGACGAGGAGAAAGGGGATGTCGCAGCTGCTTGTGCTACACTCCAAGTGATCGAATAATTTCGCCACACAGCGCTTCGATCCTCCACCGAATCAAAGCCCTTCAGATTTGGATCTCCAATGTCGGGTCCTGCAAATGTCATTTTCCATATCATTCTTCATGCACCGACTCACCCAGACGTATCCGGCATCCAATTTACTATAGACCCGGTAACCAGCATCCGCAACTGCTCATCCAAAACTTCCCTGGCAGCTTCGAGGCCTTCAGCCAATGACTGGGTTCGCACTGTGTCATTTTCCATGAAGATGTGCGAGTCTCAAGATCAGGTTTTGTATCACACTTTCTACCACTTCAGATACCATCACCCTACTCTGCTTGTCAACCACTCTTGCAACACCGCAACTACCAACATCGAGATCAATCTTCCATCTTCCCATACTGGCCGTCAACCACTCTTGCTATGTCCTAACGACCTGAATGACCGCAGCCTGCAACAGAATTTTCACACGCCTGGACAACGATGGGACAAAATAAGAGAGTACAAGCGATGCACTCTCCATTTTCCCCCGTGGTAGCGACGCTTCGGACAAAGAGATGTATCGAGATGATCAGGGATTTCAACAAATTGCTCTTACACGAACGAGGTCTTAACTGTCAATAGATCACCTCACATTCGAAATCATCATGAAAACGGATCGTGAACACAAGATCGAAGTCGAGATGGCCTTTGAAGCGCCAGGAGTCACAGGACAAAGAAATATCAAGAGGACCGAAAAGTCTCCCTATTCTCGCGCAAACTTTCCTTTTTAAATCAGGCCCTTCTCACTGATGCTTATGACTCCATCCACTTGAGATCTGAGTTGAGTTCAGGCCTGAAGAGACAATGTATATTGAATAATAATACGCAGTGTCCTCGCTGCTGATCTGGACAAGATGGGTTTATAAATACCTGCTCGGCATTAAGCTCACCGCGCCAATGACGATACGAGGAATGTATGATTGCTCCAAACCAGAACATGTACAACAATAAACTATTTCCAAAAATCACGCTATGCTATGTCATCAAAGAAACATCACTAAAAAATATCCAGCCTTCCTAAAGATCCATTAGATAACCAAAATCATCCCATTACCCAAATTCAAAACTCCATTGCCAATCATTCAGATTCAAGTCGCTTTTGGCTTTTGCCTCACTAGTCCAGCACATAGAACATTAACCCCAGAGGTGTCGTCTACTTGCGAAGCAGACTCCTCTGGTTTGACTTTCTTCCTCACCAGATTCGAGCTCAACACATTGACACCAGATTCCGTCATAGAAGCAGCCTCATTCATCTTCCCCACGTCATTCCCAACATCCGCATGAACCAATTTCGCTCGTTTTCTTGGTTGCAGCGTATTCACGCCATCCAGCACCCCGGTTGTAGATTCCGGCAGGGACGCAGGTATAGCAGACGCATCTGCGGGCACAGCCTTACGCTTGATCTGCATCGTGTTCATCACAATTGCAGGCGTGGTGGCCTGGACCTGAACTGAATTTGCTTTTTTCCCTTCGACCTCTCGACCCCATCCATCGGCTTCTCGTCCTCCTAGGACCGCTAGCTCGTCAATCCATGTCTTGGTGCTGGTCTCGGCGATTTTGCGATTGGCAAAGTCGAGTCGAAGGAGCAGTTCTGTTGCCTTTTTGTATTTCTTTTCGTCTAGGACGATCTCGCCACGGCTAGTGGTCGGCCAGGTGTAATACTTTGTCTCTGCAGGTAGGTTTAGGATTTTTGATTTCAGATTGGAAGACGTGGATTTAATGCGTGGCAATCGAGGCACAATGACGCCAGTGAGTTGTTTCCGCCGTTGCGAAGGCGCTTTGCGAGGCGAGACTACCTTCAATGATGGCGATGAAGGCAGTGAGAGTATGCTGCTTTCTTTTGGAAGCGTGAGAGAGCCTTGGCTGTCGTTTTGAGATGGTTTGTCACAATTTGGCGGCGTGAAAACGACCCATATGAAGCCAACTAATCTGCCAGCAGAACACTCAGACCGCTGTTCCATTGTGAGCCAGAACTGCTCGATTGTGTGTACACTCCTCCACTTTCCGGACCCACGCTTTGAGGGACTGTCCGTAGTTGAGCCATTCGTCTGTGAGTCGGGTAATTCCTCGTCCAAATCATCCAACAGGCGGTTCTTGGGATCGTCTGGGAAGTGTGGAATGAGACATCGAGGAGGTGCTGCTGGGTAGGAGCTGATCTCTCGGAGCGGGTGACCAGGTGTCCATCTCTTTCGCAGGCTCGGGTCTTGTCGTACTTCTGGAGGTAGGAAGGAGGATATCGAGTCCTCTCCGGGTACGATTATATAGGCTTGTGCTGTGGTTCGAGTCTCATCATGCATCTCTGCATCCGTCCCAAGTTCGGCATTTCCTTCAGCCGTGTAGCTCCGTAATACTGGATCGAGTACTCGGCACCACCACTTCACTAATTGACGATCATCAGAGACATGCTTTGCCTCATTCTCCACGCTCCCTGGAAACAAATATTGATCCGAAGCTCTTGCAAATAATGAGACGACTAGCTTGGCGTTCTTTCTCTGTCTATTCTCCACCAAACAAGAGACGAAAGTCGAGGTGATAGTCCTCAATGGCGAGGGTTGCCCTTTAGGGATCGTGAGGAGTGAGAGGTATCCTGTCGAGTCGGCCTTGGAGACAAATAATGTGGTCAGGTGTTTCGTAGTATAGATCAAGATCTCAATTGCAAGAGCAAATACTTGTTCGGCAGGCTTCGTCTGACTAGAACGTATAGCTACGTTCAGGAAGTGAGACTCGCAGTATGTTGGCTCCGGCTTCGCGCCTGGCGGAGGAGAATAAATGGCCGAGCATTTTGTTGGCGGGGTGGATACGTGGTAGAAGTCGAAGCGCGTATTTTCAGGGAGAGTATGTGCTAGTCTCTCGTCCAAAGTTTTGTTACTCCTCGTCTCCATGGTCGGGGGCTTTGCAACTGTCGAAAGTGAAGGAGTATAACTACGCGTTAGGGTAGGGGTGCTGGCCATAGCGTCCGGAAGTCCGCAAAATATCGACGACGGTGACATTGACGGCGACAACACCAATTTCGAAGCATCGATGGCAACGGCAGCCCCATTGCGAAGACGTTTGTTCGCCTTCAATTCAAGGACAGGAGGTAAACAGGCCCTCATCACCTCAACACGGGCTCGACCCAGCACCTCGACCACACCTTACTTCCCTTCACGACAATGCCTCTTCCAGCCAAGACACCTCTCTTCGACTGCTGCGCGCCATCAGGAAATACATACATATCGAGCGGATACACCGAGATGGAAACAGACACCACGCGGCATGGCAATGCCTTTTCGAGTACGGCCAAAAGCCAGAAATAACGAGTTCGAATGCAACACCGACCCGCGGAGACTGGATGAGATGTACATAAGATTTTTCGGAGAAGGAGGGAATGAGTGGTTATCAGACGAGACAAAATGGCTTGCAATTACGCACAAGAGTTTTGATCAGGGAAAGCGAGGTTTCAATGATCGATTGAGTTATCTCGGTATGGCATTGTGCCTCAGAGGGAGAGGAGTGATGCTGATTGAATTGACAGGCAAGCGTATCGTTGATCTGCAGGCATCATATCTGCTTGTCGCTGCACCAAGAGATCCTACAGGACCAAAAGGACCTGATCAGTACGACAGAATACCATTCGAACACCCAGCCCTCGACGGCCTCACGAACCTGTCGGATAGGATGAAGGCCGATATCTTAAGCAAGTCGCGAATGACACAATTGGCCCGTGGATACAAAATTGATCGTGTGATGCGGTGGCAGCCGAGAAGCGTGAGTTGCAGAACTCGAGCTGGCATACAAATTCTTACTAATTGACCTTCTTAGGCCGAAAATCTCGTAGCTTCCGGCAGAGACCTCATCGCGGTGCAAGCCTTGTACGCCATTGTGGGAGCTGTATCGTTAGAAAGAGGTGGAGCACAAGCCAACCAGCTCGTGAAGGAGAAGATATTGGCGCCTCTCGGTGTAGTAGTTCAGGGTTGAAGACAGAGAAATATAATGTTCCCCGGCTCCCTGATAAAACGTTGCATTTGGGTCTTTTGTAACGCTCGACAAGCTAGGATTCAATTTTGGAAGCTGCGGCGGAAAAAATATGGCTAACAAAACAGAGGATCGAGGTTTTCTTGACGTTGAAAAGCATGCCAGTCAATATTGCCTAGGACTGAGTCGACGTGATGCCAAGGAAAAGCAGTGGTTCGCGAGTGTGGTGGCTCGGTTTCCTCAAGACCGAGCTCAGACGGGATGGAAATGCACAAGTCGACTGTGTCCATTGCCTTGCAAGCAGCGACGGCAATTGGTTCCATCATTGAAGGATAGAGTTGCTGACATTCTACGCTTGCTCTCTGCAAGATAGATAATCGCAGCTATTTTTCTTCACGGGTAAGAGTAGTCCAAGAGGCTAATCATACCTCTGCACCCCTCCATGTACCTGTCATTGCTATATCAATCAGCATCAGAACCACAATTTTCCTTCAGATTTCATCAGTCCCATTCTTCCTCCCCGTAGCATCATGTCTCCGAGTCGTCACATCCACATTTACTTGATGCACAATATCCACACAAACATTCCGGAACATCCTTTTGCCATTCGCTATTGTCGATTACCATTAGCTCGATATGGGTCAGCTCCGGGACTGCTCAAAGAAGTCGGTGAGTAGGCGCGTCACTAAGGTCTTTCTCACTGGCAGTTCTCCCGATACTCCAGGACAATGGTAGATTGTCCTCCTGCTCAAAGGCAATTACTAACTCTTTCAAGTACAGCATGAAGTTCATTATCGGACCCGCCAGGAACCACCCTCCCCAGACTTTTCAAATGTACCAATTCGAGTCCAGAGAGGAGACATGTTGGCTTCCCCACTCCCCATCCACGCCTCTACATTCAATCGTCAAGTTCCGCAGCCGTGGACCTTTATCCTTCGCCTCGTTTCTCTGAGAGTGATTGGGCTAAACAAAACACTTCAGAACCTTTCGAGCCTGGCCACCACCAGTCCTGTCTACGTCCATATACAGTTTGATATGACAAAACCCACAGTGACTTCATCAATTGAGTGCCCTTTGAATAAAAAACGATGACGAATTAACGCTTTTAAGTGGAGGATCGATTTCGGTATCATTTTTTGGCGAGCTTCAGAGAAAATGTTGATGGGAATTTCATCGCTTTTGGTTTAAAGTGGGTAGATGTTAAAGCTAAAGTTGATATTGAAATTTCCGAGGGAGAGGGAGGAAAGTATGAGCCTGTATCTTCCACGTCATCGTCCCCGTCTGCAGATTCGCTTCAATGCCCATTTTCAACTTGACGCAAATTCGAAATTCGAATGTAGTGTATGCGTACAGTGAGTATCCGTGGATGCTTCGTAGTCTGCCGATTTATTCTCCATTCGCCATTCGGGGTCGGATATCAGCTGGGTATATTTTTTGAATTCTATCTCCCCTTCTAATTATCATTTGACACCTGTCCTGTATATTCTTTAACCGGGGCTATATATTCTCGTTGCCTCTACTAGATTGGAAGACTTGCCCATCTTGTAGAATCTGCGGGCCCAGGGGTTCTCGCAGAAAATAGATTTCTAAGGAGGGGAACGTAGTCACCGCTAATTTTTTAGTTAGGAGTCCGATTTGCTTGGTTTGTTTGAGAGGGGCCAGTATACAATCGTTTCCACTCTTTTGGAACAGGTTTCTATTAGCTACATTCCTGCACGGGAATATCTAGAGCCTTTCTCCACTGTCCGAATTTCTTATCACAAATTATGTTATTGGAAAGAATAGATTTTCCCACTGCACCGACGAAGGAAGTTTTCGTCCTCAAGTGGCATTACCGAATTCAGCAGGAACCCGTTCGGACCCATACCTTTCTCCTAAGAAAAAGCTATCTAAGAATGGCAAACTCCGTGTATCGGATAATCCTACATATTCGCAACGACAGGAACGACCTCGCCCTCCCCCCTATCCAATCTAACAGCATCCTCCAAGGGATCCGTCGGCGTCACTATCTTACTCAATCCCAACTTCTCCAACGTCCCTTTAGCACCCAGATCCGGCCCAAAAGCTCTATCCCTGATTTCCTTTCCCCATCTCAATCCACCGCCTCGAATCGTCATCGCCTGTGTTCCCACGGCTAGAGACATAGTTGGAGCTCCATACTGTACTGTTGCGAGACCGGTAGCTTCTTCGTTGTCTTCGGCTGCGAGGAGTAATTTGATTATATTTGTGGCTGCGATTTTTCCCGAATTCTGAGCTGGTCCTGAGCGTTTGATGCCCGGGCCGGAGACGATATCTCCCACTGCGAAGTGTGAGTCTGCATTGGGGGAGGTTGTCGGGAATTGTAAAGTTTCTCGCGTACGGACACATCCTTTTTCGTCAACGAGCTTTTGGGGGAGGAATCCGGTATTTGCGCCTTTCTGCGTCGCTGTGTAAATCACCTTATCACAGCGTATGCTTTCGCCGCCCGAAAGGGTAAGTTCGATTCTCTGACGTCCTAGTTCGTTGATTGGTTTTTCGGCGACGACGCGGTTTCCTAATTTTACCTCGACACCGGCTTCGTGGACGAGGTCGAGGGCTTTGGCTTTGTATTCCGCTGGAAGCGGCTCGGCGGCTAGCAGAGCGTCGCGGGATTGGACCAAAATTACTGTACTATTTGGGAAGTGGAGTTTAGTCTCTGCGGACATTTCTATTCCTACTGCGCCTGTTTGTTTTGTTAGAATTCCGTGATATGAAGGGGATTAATGGTTAGACTTGCCACCACCAACGAGCACGATTCTCTCTGCTTTACTTAGAGAAGCTTCGTAGCGGTCTGACTCCTCCAGAGCATCAGCCTTGTCAGTCGATTGTGGTACAACAGGACCGCCTCTCCGCATGCCCGTTCCAAGTATCAAATAATCGTAAGAAATAGTCTTCTCCTCGGCACTGTCTTTTGAATATTTCAGGGTCTTTTTCTCAAGATCCAGCGCTGTCGCTGATGCTTGGATGAATTGGACATCTTCTCCAGGGAATCTCTGTGGGTCGATATCGGCATATCGTGCCCACATGCTCTCCGTGAAAGAGCTCGATATTGTGCCCAACGGCGCGCCGACTGTGTGATAAAACCCGTCCCGTTCGTCGATGACGGTGTACCTTGGCTTCGTTCGAAGAGCACGCGATATCTCCGGAAGAGGCGCAAATGCCGGTGGAGGCGGACCTTTTTGACCTCCTGGTCCAGCTGGAGGACCGCCTTTTCGAGCTTCTGGCAAAGGTTTCCCGGAACTCAGGGCAATCAAAGTGTTGAGAGCAGACAGACCTCCATATGCACCTCCAACAATGAGGACATGTGGTTGACTCGCCGTCATCTTGGACGATATTGAGAAGAAACGGGAAGAATTGCGGATCGGTGAAGTAGCAAGAGAGATGAAGAGAAAGGGCGTTAGAATTCTCGAGGTGGAGAAGTTCATAGCAGGCAGATGAGTTAAATACTATAAGTGAAGAGATCAAACAGCTCAGGCCGGTATTCATACGCGTCAACTATCTATTTTTCAGCAGACGGGTGAAGGCTATATTGCAGCGGAATACCACCGCTCAGCCATTCTTGCCATGGATATGATCAGGGCAAAGGCAGTACGACCAATTGGAGGAGATCAAAATGCTTCTGCCTGAATTGTTTCGAAGAAGCAAGGCTTGTGAGTCAATCTCGCTCTTTTGTGGTCCGGATTATCCGAAAGGTCGAGTCGAGGGAGAGGGGAGATGCTTGAGTAAGTCGGGTGCGGCATTATCTTATCTGATTGATCAGCTGGACCCTTTCACTAGCCGAAAATGGAACTGTTAACACCGAGAACAAAACTCTTAAGTCCGAATCATGTTGGAAGAACGACACTTCCTCGCTCTTAGAATCCGAGTATGCTGGCTTCTCGCTATGCTAGGCACTTGCCAAGAGATATACTACCGTACTCCTTGTCTTCATTCTTCTCGTTACTAACTCCATGGCATTTAATTTCCAGCCTTGGTCTCCTTCACCTTTCATTCATAGACTTGTCACCGCTGACATCTTATAGCAAGATCAGATCCCACCTATTCCGAACAATCCTCACAACCCATCTCGGCCACTAGACGTCTAATGGCAGCCATTAAAGCCATCTCCATTAGTAACGCAAACCCCATCTGTGGTGAACTTGTCGGGTCCACGAGAATAGAAATCTTTTAGGCCACCAATATTCGTCGCCAACAAGAAGTGCGCCAATACTTTGCTCCAGTCTTTACGAGCCAGGCCATTGGCACATCAACATGCCGTTCAACAACAAACCAGTCCGGCTCAAAACAGAACCTCTGGGACCTGAAGGATTTTCATGCAGCATGACATGACTCAAGCGGTCAACAGCAAATCACGCATGGCGATGCAGGTCCAACAAAGGTACCGCAAGGCTCCGCGACCACTCACAACGGTCCTCCACGAGATGACCCGTATTTCCTGTGTCGTCGGAAGAAAGTGATCCGTAGGGCGCAGACTAAATCGGTAGTTATGTCGCAAGAAGTCCAGATGGCTGAGAGTTTGTTATAAATCCCATTCGCCTGTTATGAATACCCTTTCTCTCTCCAGTCAACACATACACTCATTCCGGCAAAACCTCAAAAAGCCCAACATCTCTCATTCCTTACCGAATCCTGCGTTATTCATTTTCTGGAAACTCTCTACTCCTTTGAAATTTTCTCATCAACAAATACATCAATCCGATCCACTCAACTTCCTCTCAGAAAAAGAAATCAGTCAATATGGTTTCCACAGTCACCGGTACCACGACAGTCACAATGCATGCTGCAGCAACCGCTTCGCCCACCTCCACAGCCGGCGCGACATCAGGTGCAATGACTACGGCGCAAACGCCTGGAAGCGCAACTTTGGCAATGATGATCTGCTTGGGACTCATCGCGAAGAAACTCTTCATCTAAAACAGATGGCCGAAGCCACGACGCCAACTGGGGAATACAGCACAAGCCAAGAAGGGGTACGAAGAAAGGAAAAGTTACGAAATCAATTGAAAAACGACTGTTGAGATGATTATGAACCTTCTCCTCTTGATTTGATTGTTCCTATTTGCTACGTATGCGACTTGTGAAGTAGCATTGTTATTCATCCTGATCTAAGGGCCCCGTCTCCTCATTTATGGGACTCCATTCCATTCTCCAACCCCTTCTACTCCCTTCCCATTTACAAATACTCATCGCCTTACGCCTCAATCAAATCATATCCTCATACCCACCATGCGCAAACACGCGAGGAAAGAAATAATAGCCAATCTCATAGATCCCAACAGCGGAGGTAAAGGCATAGCGAAACCAGGTAAAACAATCTTGGAATCTGAGTATTCGTTCCAACCAATTTTCTTGCTGAGGCGTTGGTGTTAGTTTAAGAGTCGACGGCTATCATTCTCGCTACTCTTCATCTCCGGACATACTTTTTTTCTTTTTTTTTCCTTTTCTTTGGGGGTGTGAAGGAAGAAGTTAAGTAAACGATGATTAAATCTCACCACATGTTGACGAGACAGAGAGCGGAATGTCAAGAAAAGGAGAAACCAAGCACACCACACGCGACGGTAACCCACAAGAAAAAAAAGAGATTCATGAATCACTGGTATCTCTAATACAATAAAAAACCACATAGATAACCACACTCCGCCCCTCTATCTAAACAGCAATAACCCTCGAACTAGCAACTTTCGATTCAGAGTCGGGCTCCTCAACCACATCCGTAGAGGACTCGGAAGCCATTTCAGCACCAAGAGTCTCAGGAACACGCCGTCCTTCAATCTCCCTGGCATCCTGCTCAATCTCCTCGTTAATGGATAGATTAAGAATCATAGCCAACCTATACACCCACCGCAAAATTAGCAAAAGAACAATCTTCAAAACCAGAACCAGGAAAAAAAGAGGGAAGGTGATGACTTACAACGCAGTGACAGCAAACCCAGTCTCCATAACCAACATAATGGCATCGTAAAATCCCCGCAAAGCATGGTTCCCCCCCTTATAAGTGAAGACGTGGGAAAACCACGTCGGAACAAGGGTAGCGCCATACCCAACCGCCAACGAAGCGGTAAGGATAAACCTCGTCCTCCGATTAAAAGGGATACGGTTGATAATAGCCATGCCACTAACAGCGACAGCACAGAACAAAAACGTCGTCATACCACCAAGGACAGCCCCAGGAATCGACACGAGCGCAGCAGCAAATTTGGCAAAGACACCCATTACGATTAGGAAACCGGCACAGCAGTAGCCGGCCTTGCGGTTGGCACAGCGGGTGAGGGCGATGACGCCGTTGTTCTGGGCGAAGGTGGACATGGGGGTTATAGTGCAGAGGGCGGCTAGGAGACCGTTGAAGCCGTCGGCGAGGATACCACCTTGGATTCTGGATTCGAAGATGGGGCCTTCGACTTCGAGGTTGGAGACGTCGCAGGTTGCTGTTATGTCGCCGACGGCTTCGCAGGCGCAGATGATGAAGATGGTCATCATTGGGAGGACGAGGGGGCCGTAGACGATTAGGGGGAAGGTGTGTGTCCAGATGAAGGAGACGGCTGGGGCCTGTGTGTCAAGGTCAGTAACACGTTTTTCGATATATAATGGGCTGCTATACTCACGGCCACGATTCCAGATTTGTCGAAATAGCCTGTTGCACCGGCGATGATGCATCCGAAGAGAAGACCGCAGATGACGCTGCAAGATTTCATTATGGGCGAGCCGAATCTCTCCATGAGTAGGATCATGACAAAGACTGAGAATCCAAGACCGATATACTGCGCACTTCCCCAAGGGAGAGCATGAGGAGCAGCAATATTAGGACACTTGGCGAAGAAATCCAGACCGGCATCAGGGAGGTAGCTCGAACAAGGTCCGTTACCACCAGCCCAATTCTTGAAGCCCGTGCCGATGAGAGATACACCAATAAGCATGACAGTTGGGCCAGTGACAATCGGTGGAAAGATCTTCTGAATGACCTTTGGCGGGAGGAAAGACAAGGCGATTTCTGTTAATGAGCACACAGCGGCTGTTCCTAGGAGAGCACCGTAGGCTTGAGGGCATGCGAGTTTTGTACCGTTGGCATCGACAGGGCAGAAACCATTGGCGTACATCTGGCTGAACTGATCTGAGTATCAACAACCAGTCTTCAAGATTCAGAGAGAAAGCTAGGGGCCACTCACAGCGCCAGATGCCACAGGGATGATAGCAAAAGAGGTACCGACAACACTGATCAATCCAGTTCCAATATAGTAACTTCATCGCGTCAGCTGGCTCCTCATCAGGCTGAGTAAGAACAGCATAATACTCACGGCGTCTTGTAGATATGAAACCTAGTAATCTGAACCATTGTGAGAATGCCACAAACAATCAAACTAGTCGAAACAAGATATTGCTGCATATCCGGACTCAGATGCGCCCCTCCCTGACCCGAAAGGATCAAACCTGGAGTGATAACACCAGCCAACATAGCAAGCGAATGCTGCAGTCCCAAAATGAGAGCAAGTAGAACAGGCATCTTGTCATCCAACCCGAAAAAGGGACCGGTAACGTTCTTCTTCCCCGTAAAAGGAAGATTGGGTGTAAAGAGGAAAGCGTAATCGTAATCACCGATGAGGCCATCTTTGGTCAGAAATGTGCGTTTGAGAGTTCGCATGTAATCGCCAAAGGTTTTCTTAGGATGGTGATCAGGTCCAATGACATCTGGTTCTTCGATTCTGCCGGACATGGTCGCGGTGATATAATACCTCTTAAAGTTAGGAGGTTGCAGCTGGTAAAAGTGAATGAGAAAGAAGGAGTTGATGGTTCTGGTTTCTGTACAATCATGCAACACCATGAAGTATATGTACTCCATGCAGAGGACATACAAGATCGTTATCTTCGCCCAGCCTCATCGCAGTCTGCCGAAAGGGCTTGCGACTAGATCGACTGAGAGACTTTCCAGCAGAAGTCGCCATGCATCGTGAACTTCTGTTACCCCAGCTCTCCCACGCATCTGGTGCCGCGGAGGCTATCACAATGGAAAGAGAAGCTCTGCCAGGAGGGGGTTTAGTTGGTGAAAAGGTATACGCCAGCTCCTCATTTGCTGTCGTGTCGTGTGGCTTGCCAAGTCAAGCAGCGGACTTGGCCGAGGACGGATTTTAGAACTTCGTGAAAGGTCCAGATGGCGGGTCTAGCATCGCACTATTTCATTTCCTCACTTCAAGACCGGCGCCCACCGATTGGAGCTGTCTCCTCGATGCATTCGAACAAAAATTACGGCCCCGCGGGCTCTCCGCATTCCTGAGTTCTCAAAAAAACAAATTCGGTCGTGGTAGATTGGCTGCTGACAGGAATTATCTCCTCGACTTGCTCTCTTTGGTCATGTTCATCTCAAACAACAACCTCATATACCACTCGCCTTCCCTCGACGTCTTTTCCTCACATAATTACAATTACGCCAACGACTCCTCTGACACCACCATAATCGCAGTCAGCAGCAAGCGGAAATCATCTGGACACAAGAGGAATGAGAGGAGATTTGAAAGAACAGTGGTGCGATCCATTCAACATGCTTCCTTGCGGATACCAACTCAGTCATATAAACAAGCCCCTTGATTAAAGCCATCCCTCATATTTCAAAATACGTCGCTCGAATAACTAGACTACGCTCGCTCATACATGTGCTTCAAAGTTCGGGATTTCCGTGACTCATTATGTTGTAGGAGATCAAAACTTCTTGTCCAACTTCTTCAGAAATCTACCCACGCCCTTCTCCAATTTCTCAGCCCTTTGCTCAAACTTGCCCGTCGCGGCCGCCTGTCCCCCCTGAGCCGGCTTTGCGTGACTTCCAGCTTCGGCTGTGTATCCCTCTGGGATGTAGAGGTTTTGATGCACGCTATGTTGGGTCTGATTCGTAGCATGGTCCCCATATTGGTTGTAGGCTTGTTGCTGTTGCATGAAACCTGGTGATTGAAGACCGGGTGATGGAGCTACAGCTGAAGGGTTGTATGATATAGGATAAGAAGCAAATTGGGTGGGTGGTGCAGAAGAAGTGGGAGGACCAGGAGTGTAGGGTGCCGTGTGCTGTCTATGTAGTCCAGGAGTCGGAGGCGCATTGGCATACAGATGAGCATTAGGATCGTTGTTGGGAGACGCTCGTGGAGGTGCTGCGAAGGAAGCACCATACGGCGATTGAGGGGGTGGTGGAAGTGGTGCATTGGAGTTCATAGATCCTAGCTGGAGGGTGTGAGCACGTTGAATGCCTGGCATTGGCATTCCTGGAACTACGCCAGGTGTGTATGAGGACGTCTGCTGCGGTGCAAAGCCTCCATGTACTGGACCACCGTATGCATTTGGTGCCCCATTTAACCCAGTTCCATTTTCAGCATCTGGAGGAGGTGGAGTCTTCTCGCGATGTGCAATTGGTTCTGGTGCAGCTGGGGCAGCTGGATTGTATGCCATAGGTGCTGGCTGAGGCGTGGAGGTATGCGAAGCAGCAGGAGTATGCTGCGCAGGTGGTCCTGGGAAACTGTGCGTCGTGCTCACGCTTTCACTTCGCATTGGTGTTGTGATGGCCGCTCTTTCTAAATTCTGCACAACAGGACTCATGCTGTCTCTGTGTTCGGCCTGCACGACTGGTGGAGCACCATCGACTTGCAATTGGTGTGCATGTAGCACTCGCCTGAGAGAATCTAGGAGAAGAGAAGCATCGTCCGGCTTCCACAAGTACACGTCGATTGTATGGATCTTGTACATGTATTTATTTTCGCTTCGTAGATCGAAGGCCGGAATATGCCATTGCGAGAGATCGTTCTGAGGACTCGAGCCAGAGGGAGGAGCGGTATTGATGGTTATGGTGAAGAGGTTTGGCTGACGGTATGAGTATTCCACGATCGAGGTATCAAGGTCTGAGTATGGCCAATAAGCACACGATAGAGAGCGAGAGGCTTTCCTTCGATCTTACAGCCAGTAAAAGCATCCTGCTCTGGAGTTCCAGCATGGTTCGCGACCTCGACTCTTCCCCTCTTGTTCAGGGCATCATGGTAGAGGTAGAAGTAGGACCGTTTGTCGAAGCGGTGGTGGACTGGTTTTGCTGATGGAGGTCCAAAATAGGTGTGAACATCCGAGAAGCTTTACAGCAATCAGTTTCTATGAGATTTGGGAGTATGTGAGTTGTTCTCACAGGGTCAACAGAGGCACTTCGCCTGGTTGGAGGGGCATCTTGAACTGGCCGGGACGGACCGATAGAACCACGCAAAAGATGTAGGAAAGAACAGAAAAATTGGGAAGAACGGGGTTCAAGTGGCTCAAGTAATTACTGACAGGAAGGAAGAAGGGAAATGGAAGACTGCATGTAGGCGCGTCGAATATATATAATAAAGCTATCACAGATTGTCAGCCCAAGAGCAGGCGGCTACAGCCTGGCACATCACAGCCAATGAAATACCGGAATCAAGCTGCGGAGCGTCTAAAAAAGTAGAGGCTTTCGACGTTGAAGTCCACACCATCGCGAAGCCCCCCATCAGCACCATTGGAAGTCCAAATTACACCACAAAGACCGTCGCTATACACCGCACCCTCCAAGACAATCAGTACAGTACTCAATTGACCTCCGCGCTTCGGCGCCGCCAAATACTACACCTCTTCAAACCACAACCTCCAACCGCCAAAATGTCCCTTGTAAACCTCGCCCACATCTGCTCCCATCTCCAAAATGCCTCCAAAGCTCGCTTAGGCCTCACATCGATTCCAATGACCAACCTCCACCTCTCGCTTTCCCTCAGTCTCCAGAAGCAAGGCTTCGTGTCCACAGTCCAGGTCGCCGGTCCCTCACCACCGCCCCTCGATCCCCTACGCAATCCATCCCCCGAATGGCGCGAACAACTCGAGAACCAACTAGAAAAAGAGCCATGGCTTGCCTTTTCATACAACGAAGCAGACCATGTTCGAAGACCGGCCGCGAGTGGAGAGCACGAGGATAGATATCCGGATTATGTACCGGCAAACCCTGCGAGGAGGAGAATCTGGCTAGGATTGAAGTATTGGAACAACGAGCCGGTGATGAGACAGTTGAGTTTGATTTCGAAGCCGACGAGGCGGATATGGATGGGACAGGATGATATTGGGACTTTGGTTAGAGGGAGGAAGGCTGGTTATGTCAAGGGCCTTACACGGCCGGGAGAGTGCATCTTTGTCAGTACCGACAAAGGGATTTATGAGTCGAGAGAATGCGTGGAGAGGACGCTGGGTGGACAGTTGCTGTGTCGGGTGATATGATCTGGTCCGTAAGGAGAATTGTACAAATATGCATTGCATTATTGCTGGGAGTTTAGATGGGCATGCATCAACATCATTGGTGGTGTCAAAGGAATTGACTCTTGAATGGAAAGACTATCTCGATCCTCGAAACTCATTAAAGTTCCTCTCGACTTGGACACACCAGCGAGGCTTACGTTGTGTTCAGAGTGATATTCCTAAATTAGATTCTTCGTTTTCTTGTTGATATTGAGCATGAGGTGACATTATCAGAATGAATTTGCTCGTGAGCTGGACTGACACGAATTGCAGGAAGTTCGTGCTGGCATTCTCAGGATCGATCAAGCCCAAAATCACAATTCAACATTCGTCGAACTAGGCTGTTCCGTCAATCTGATATACTCTAATTCGATCTCCGGAACTACTGAAGTTGATTCCTTCCTATAAAACACCCCTTCAACCATAATTCCGTCGCATAGGTACTCAAAACAACACAGAAACATTTCAAAATCCCCAGCCCTCACCAGCGAAACAAAAACCAAGCCCCCAAAACCATAGGATCCCCTCAATCCATTTCCACAAAAATAAAAAAACACCAAAAGAATAAACATCTCCAAAGCCCCTCCACTCTAAATCCCAACTCCCCCATCTCAAAACATCTATTCCTAGTACTAAAGAAGAATCAAGAATCCTAGCAAGACACATAATCAAATAGTATCCCCAGTTCCTCTCCAACTACAATGGATAATTCATAAATATCTATCTACAACTCCCTACACAACCCAATCCTACTTTACCAGCCCCCCTCGCCGCAAACCCAGGAGGAGAAATAGGAAATGCGCCATGACGACGGCTTGAGGGTTTGAGGACTGGGCATGGGGTGGGTTTTGAAACTTGGTTCTGTTATACGGATTACGTATTAGACTGGGCATCTATCTTTGGGGGGTTGTCTCCTGTGAGGATAAGGGAGGGCGGTGAAGGGGCGGGCTTTGCGAAAAAGGGCGAGGGACTGGGGTAGCAGTTTTATACAAATTGTAGTTTGTAGGAGGATATAATATAATCGGTGGTGGTCTTCCTCAACCTGTTTTTCTTTATCCGGGTTCATCACAAGGCTACTTTACTTACTAGTCTCTTAGTGTAAGGTAGCTACTGGCTCGGCGTCACGCATGGCTGCAAGTGTGTAATTGATTATAACTATTGGGTATTAACTATTCAACTATTCATTATATCAACGAGAACGTTGATTGTTTGCAAGACTCTCGCTGCAAATCGCGTGCATGGAAAATGCCAATCATCAATCGTTAGAGCCTTTCGCCATTCCATCTAGCGGTCTGTGTTTCAGCCTTGCTAATATCGGCCCTTAACATGTCCCCAGTCATCAAAATGTCAACTGATGGTATATTCCGTTCCAAAATGCCTGCCCAGCGCCGCATGTCATATAAACAATGTCTCCCAATAACGCATTATGTGCATCGTACTTCGTCCGTCGTGTCTAGTAAATTGGTTGTCTTCGACTGCTACTTCTGCGTGATTGGTGGCTGCGTCGAGGAGAGCTTGATCGTCTTGATCGTGATGTGTGACGTTCTCGTGTCTCGTAGACGACGCGTTCTCGGCGGGGCTGAACGTATTCGACACGGTTGTGGTGGCCGACCCATAGGCCAATTAACTGGTCGCTTTGTTAGTCGTGGTTCATGTTCGCAAGAAGGTGGGAGTACTCACAAAGGTGAAGAAGAAGAAAATGATGTTCATGATACCGAGTGCGAACGAGGCCTTGAGCATGGCGCAATTCTTGTTCACGTTCACCGCCAATCCGTTGTTGTTCGTCAGTCCAAGAAATCCAAATGGACCCAGATTTAGATAGATGTCGTTGGTGCTTCGAGCGAAATTCGTACAACTGGCATTGGTGATTCCTCGTAGTTCGTAGACACCTGCAATCAATGCGCCGACGAAGAGAAGGTCGACAAAAGCGACGAAGCGGCCACTGGTACGGGCGCGATGATACAGGATGAGGGTGAAGAATGCCCATGCCAACGCGAGTACAGAAACTATGAATAGGACCAGTACGAAGATTGGCGTGAGCTGGTTGTTCTTGTTAAAGCCATTGACGAACCACGAGAGCATGCCGACGATTGGGATCAAGGTGACGATTTCAGTGATGCGCCAAGAGGCGAAGAGAATGCCTGGAATCATCTTGGACGGTCGCTTTTGAGGATAGTGAAGTGGTGATTAGTTTGCACTGCGGCGCCGCGTTGCGTTGCGTTGCGGGTGAAGGTAGGATTGTAGCAATGATCAAGTCCGATGGTGGTTGGCAGGCTGTTGATGCAGGTTTGGAGCTATGACCTGGGCTGGCGTCGAGCCTTGTGTTGTTCCAAGGTTCGAAGTGAGTGACCTTGCAGCTGTCGCGGGATGTCTTTGTTGTCAGTCTGTACAGCGTTCACCGGTTAAGGAACATGCAAGTCGGGAGACTACAGTTATATCATCTGGGAATTTAGTGACGCTTATTTTCTGCGTTGTCAAATATGCGAGGCTGGAGAGGATGGCTGGTCAAGCCGAGTATCTACCTTGTAAACACCAAGCTTCGCACCATAATTGGTTAGCACACCAAACCCAAGGCTGGGATAATCTTGCTTCGGTTGATAAAACGGGTGCGGGAGAATACTGTGTAGCGAACCTGAGAACTGTCTTGGTCGCCTCGTGGAGTGAAGGGCTCTGTCTTTGAACCCTTGCTGGCCACCGTTCACGATTGAATCGACTCCAGGTCTTCGGCATCTTGGACTTTGCAAGGCCATGATAAGATACTTGAGATCTTGACGCTGGCTCGATGGGAAATCTCCAAAGAGAATAGTGAATGCAGAGGAAGGAATGCTAGCCGCAAAGCAATATAACATAGAAGGAATTCCATGCGGCTAACCAGGCTCTGCCTAGCTCACGGTCAATGGACTGCCCGAAAGGAATGGACTTCTTCGTGGCATCAACAGAACAGAGAGCCTTTATTATTATGGCCAGCACTATTTCTACTACACATTTAGATAATCCTGCTACACCCGTGTTTAGCCTACTACACATGCCGAAAACGTGACTTCTAGCCAATCAGATCGCTCGAATATGTGATGCCGTAATACATGCCGGGTGATGCAAATGTTGGTGTTTTGGTGCATGTTGGATTATATAATGCTTTATTGCTCTATTAGATTAATCTACGTATACGGTCGGCGCATTTAGGCGCTGCCCCAGCCTAAATAATGGGGGGTAGACCCCCTAAAACTGGTCCCGACCGTAAGCGACAACAATAAACACGGCACTTTGCGAGCAACCTACCATCGATACAACCATTTTACACCAAAAACGGAGAGAGAGATTGATAAGGCACGGCAAAGAGCAGAGGAATCAGCAGCACGCCTTGCGTTGTTGCAGGAACGGCATTGATTGATGCTGGCACTGGTTTGAGAGATTCTGCAGCAGCCTTAGCATGCAGAATCTCTACATTGTTTGAATGCGGTTTAGCGCATCTTTTTGAGCAAATGGTCGCTGCAAATGCAACTCTATGATGTCATCTATCATCAAATTTACCTTTGCTACATATATTATCTTCATTCATTGCTGCAAATCTACTTAAGCTGGTATGTTGGTGCAAACCACACTAAACTACCAGCTCAAGTAGATTTGCGGTAATGAACAGGGCTGCCGGAGATTGCATTCCTACACAACCCCTCTCTCGGCCATATTCAAGCGATCTGATTGGCTAGAAGTCACGTTTTCGGCATGTGTAGTAGGCTAAACACGGGTGTAGTAGGCTAAACTTAATGTGTAGTAGAAATAGTGCTGGCCATTATTATTATCAGCATCATCATCTATCAACATGGATACTGGCAACAACGTGCTGCCAGGTGTCCACGTTCTCCATTTCTCTAGGAAGATCCCTTCCAAATTTCAATGTATTGCTAATATTGGGACCACCGACGACGGCGATCATATTGACAATTTACCAAATATTGACTTGCGCCTGGGCAAGAATTTAGTCGCGCAGATGTGTTTACGAGTGTCTTTCTACAAGGACATAACAAAACCAACCAACATTGGTCATACTGGTTCAGCCTAGGGTCGTTGAACTGAACATCAATATCGATACGGCCGGCACAGACATCCGGAAAGACTGGCAGGTAATAAGCAAGACCTCAGATTGCTGATTCAACTGTGATGTTGTCGTCCGCGGACAAAGGCGATAGCAAAGCAGCGAAACTTCCCCATAGATCATTTGAGGCGTTAGGAGGAAAGAGTAAGAGTAAGAATATCAAGACATGTAAATTTTAAGGATTGGTAATTGAGAGAAACGTCGTCTCAGAAATACCATCAGATTTTCACCTTGCTAGATCCCAAGCATCCGAATACAACAACAAATTCTTCCTATATATTCTCAATCTCTCGAGGTCGGAACAAAGACCATTGATCCTACCTCGGTAATGAGAGACAATAACAAACCTCTCATCCGCGTCACAGTCTTCAACACACGCAAAGCTGGCCTGACAAACGCCCAGTACTGTACAGCGAGCACTGGCTCGCAGTCCACCAAAAGATTGCAGTGGGGCCGGACGAGGTTTTGTTCATAGATCATTCGGAAATCAAGTTCGTGGTGGGTAATGAGTATGTTCGAGTAATGGATGGAAAGCTGGTTTGACAGATCATAGACAAATACTCGTCGGATTCTTTCGACTGATTGTTATTTACTTTTGAAGTTATACGTCCATTACTTCATATAAAATCCAGTCCGCAATTTCGATACGCTTTTGGCGGCACAGTCAGGTTCGGTTAGACGCGTCGTGGAACTAGAGAGTACATATTCAGTTTTGGAGTGGATTCTCCGTTGATCCTACATTTCTTTTTCCATCGAAGCGACGCCGGGAATGTCAGTATTGGTGAGGACGCCGCGTTTTTGTGATGCTTTACCAAATAGACCATTCATCCGGAGGGGAATGTTTGACGAGGTTCCTGCGACAATTCCGTTGTGAAGTGGATAGTGCGGAATGTTTTTTAAAGCCTCTATGTATGCAAGGAGGGTTTCCTTGGGTTGTGTAGCAATTCGAGTCCATCCATACGATTCTTGCAAGTCTCGCACTGCTAAGCAGCGTCTTCTTGCATGGTGCGTTAAGGTTGTCAGTGAGGCTCAAAAGCGACGGGTAGGATATTGAAGATCGAGGCGGACATGGGTGGATGGATTCCTGGCAATGATTTGAGGAATTCATCATCGCTCCCAATCTCCATTCGAAGATTCAATTTGAGTTCTTGTTCGAGTCAGATGGCCAGTGCTGTTCCCATTGACTTCAAGTTGTTTACCATCACGACCATTGCTTCCGAATTGCGCAGGGCTCGAAGATTCTAGTTCTACTCGGGCTGTACCTCGTGAAAGGCAAGCCCAAAAACTGAAACTCACCAAAAATTTCCATGTCATAGTCGCCGATATAATTTCGATATCACACTCGATAGCGGTCGTTAATGACCTCGCTATTTTCGGACCGGGTTTCCAGCCAAACCTGCATGGTCAAAGATGCTCAGCTCAGCATCGCACGTGGCTGTAATGAACGGCGGACCAAGCCGTTGACATTACTCCATTCAGAGTCCGGAGAATCATGATCTCGCAGTTGGTACCGAAGTATGGCGCCTGTCAAGTACCTAACAGGAGTGGTACCTACCTACTCGCATCATCTTGCTGGTACCTTCGGTACCTCCTATGATCTCGCTCACTTTCAAACTCAACGCAACCACTCCTCAACATCCACAAATAATCACAAGATGCAGCTCCGGCTCCCATGCTCGTGGGTACAACTAGCATCACCAGCCGAGCTTACGAACAGAACGAAAAGGCCAATTCACAAGGATCCGCATGGAGGGATACAGTACCCACCGACCGGGTGCGCCCTGGAAGGTCTGCAAGCCATGCAGTAGCGCTAATTCTCCGTTTCGCCCTGGTCAAGTTCGGTGGGTGAACAATTTCTGCCAGCTGCAGCTATTATGCGCAGCTGAATGTGTCGTGCGACAGTGCTTAAGGCTTGATACACCATTCCAGCCCGAGAGCTTTGTGGCACCGCAGACGGCTCCATCGGATTTACTTCTCATTCAGAGTCCAGACAGAGGTGCAAGGGATGATCGTCGGTCGGCGTGTAGATCGAGAAAAATAAACATGTACGGAGTAATTGATTTCCGGGGGATTTTCATCGTCCTCCACTGTGCCTACACAGTATACAGAGTTCGGTCGATGGCTATATGCAGTATCTTGTCCACCCGACAGCAGGACAGGGAGCTTTGGTCTCCCTGGGGCATCCTTATCGCAACGCCCACTAGTCGCCGCCCCATGCTGCCTGAGTCAAGATCGTATCAAGGATATGCTCCATAGATATTGGTCGTGATCGTTCAGGAAGACAATCACCCATCCATCCAGGGGGCTTGGATTTGACGTTGGCTAGAGCCATATCACCTCGCTGGATGTTGCTTAGAGCCAGTGGTGATACGGCTTGCTTGAAGTGGCGCGAAAGGCTAGGCAAGATGTGCATCGTAGGACTCGGTAGCACGTTTTACTTCCATTCCTACCAGGTTCACGCTTTAATATACTTCTCGAAGGAGGGAGCATCTGGAATCCGGGCCAGCACCCTCTCCAACCGCGCTGAAGTCTCCGATCCACGACTGCTAAGCATATCAGCTTTCAACCTTGAACCATCTCTTCCCATCCTCTGTGTCTTCCTGTCTGACCTCCTCCAACTTTGACTTCAAAACAACACGACGATAGCCCTGTTGGCTGTTCATCTAACTTCTAGGAAAGCCCCAATGATCAATAATTCAGCCTGACGATCGACAACAGGAAGAATACCGGACAACCTTGGACGTGTACCTAGGCACAGTACTTCTTCCCACAATCTCGACATCAGACTACTACTGCCGAACTCTCCATCTCCCTCAACTCTCTCCTTGGTCGCGGCCAAGTTGCTGCACAATAATTGATCTCCCGAACCCGTGGGTTATCAAGCCACTGCCAGTCCCCGCCGGTGTCCCCCCACACCTCACCCGCAAACCCAAATTTCACGCTGTCGCAGGTTTTGACATTATTCCGATCCCTCTTCGGGTACCTGATTGACGAAGCTGACAGTCGTCATTCCTCATTTGGCCAACCCTGGTTGCCCACGCTTGATTAATATCCACAAGAGGAGCGCGCCGCCGCTCGCTCCACCTTCAAAATTTCATCTCGCGGATCTTATAGGCAAAACCTCCCGCCCGCCCATGCCTTGAAGCGTGTCAACACAAGAACGACCACTCGCTCGGCGCGAGAGGTCACCATCCACGAATTGTTGCAGCGAGAAATCTCACCACCCGCACCTCCACCACTGTCGCCCAAAGGGACCGACGGCCAGATCTGGGTCACAGTATCCGTCGACGTCGACGTCTATTCCGTGGATATTGGCAGGCCGCATACATCTCGGCATAGGAGGAGCCAGTCCACACCTGTGCAGCCAGCATCCACACGGCAACCCAGCCTCCCTCCATCTCCCACAAGCCTATCGGACGACGCTATGGCTTCACGCGGAGCCAGAGCTCGCAAAATCACGACGAAGCAAATCGAAAAAGTTGCCGAAAAGAGTGTCGACAAAGATAGGGCGGATCGTTTTGCTAAACTTCATTCGTCGACCCAGAAGGCGCGGCCCGCTTCTCCGTTGGCCCCGAGATTTCAAGCTCCATGGACAAAACGACCAGCAGTTGTCAGCTCCAATGTCTCGGTGACGTCCGGCGAGAGTAACGGATCATCGAGTCGATTCTCCACTGCCGTTGTCTCGAAGATCTCATCGAAGATTTCTTCGAACGGTCCACCAGACGACAGAAAGGTCTTTGTTTCCAAAGGAGACAAAGTCACAGCTCACCCGCGAGGCCGCGGTGGTGGAGTGCCAACGAAACTGGAGAACGCAAGAGGAGGAGTCAGAAACGCAAGCCGGAACAGCCACTCTGTCGATGGCCGCGCCTATTCTATCACGTCTGCCTCCCAAGCGCCTACACTGCCACCCGACCACGACAAATCCTGGGCAGACACAAAGATATGGGTGGGCAACGGGCAGGCTCCAAAGCCATATAGAGGATTTGAGCACGATGATGATATGTGGCAGGCAGATGGTAATTGCTTGATCTTTTTCAGCGAAGAGACGGATGAGGAGGATCCACGGCCAATGTTAAGAGTCCACACCAGCATGTTGGAACAAGCGCGATCGACATTCATGATCAACCTGTTGAAATATGGAGAGATCGTTCCGGAAGACGAGCAGCCCGCTCCCCCTTTACGTCCGAGTACAGCACAAAATTCACCATGGCCGTTGAACTCCACCAGTCTCGGCAATCTTGATGAACTTCTCTCGGAGAACAGGGTTGTTGGCGGATACTCGGACGACCTTCGGCCTCCTCAAACCCCGAATTTGAGATCACCCAGCCGAGACACGTGGTCAACATCAGATCAAACTATATGGTCGCCAGGAGGAAGCAATCCGACTGGAGGCGGTAGAGGTCCACCGAATTTCGCAGAGAGTGTGACAGCTGCAGGTAGCGATGTTGGAGATGTACAACCAAACCCACCTGGCCCGCCTGGCCCTCCTGGCCCAGTCGAAATCACACATGAAATCTGGTTCCGAGCACCATCCCACATCAAGCGCGTTGATATTCAGAGACGACACCACATGGCAACACGAAATTATCTCGCGTTGTTGTACGGTCTGCCGATCATCGGGAACGACTTCTACGAAATGCTCTCGGATCTTCAAAATGTTATGGACACGTATTATGAGCTAAATGAGCCATCAGAAAGATGGAACAGCGCTCAGGTTCTTGTTCAATTTGTCACACAAATGCAACTCGACGATGTTCGTGGTAATATCAAGCATGCTCTGGGACTACTAGCTTGGTCTGAGCAGTCCAATGTCATGTGGGACGCAGGGTACCTCGAAGGTTTCGTTCACTGCGTGGGAATGATGACACAAGAAACGCTCAAGATGCGTGAGTATCGAAGCTTGTCCCAGATTACACGCCACAAACTCCAAAACGCCAACAATGCCATGCAGCTTCGTCTCATCGAAGCCGAAGAACGACTGTCACACTTTGACTTTCCTGAGATGTGGTATATCGATGGTGTCTCCCACGGTCATCCGACGCAGAAGAGCTTTGAGGCCTTCAGGGTGTTCCTGCAAACCTTTTACGAAGCAGAATACGGGCAGTGGCCACCTCGACACGAAGATCACCAAGGCCACTGGTTGAGCCGCAGTCTCATGGGCCGACTCCAGGCAGATTTTGGCGCCATCTATCAATATTGGGTCGATCGCGAGATTGCCTGGGACTCGAATGAGGAACGCCATACTCGCAAATGGGAAATGACTCCGACGAGACTGAGGCCTGGTGGATTCGAGGCCGATAGTCCAGGGCTTCCCCTCACGGATATGCTCATCGGCTTCGACTCGAGTCAGAAATATGACCACATTCCTTACCCTTATCCACTGCTGCCCACATCGAGGTCGGCGAGTCCGAACGTGAAAAGTGCTCGCAAAAGCATATTCAGCAAATTCAAAAGCCACAAGGATCCCGTGAGACCTGACGTCAAGTCACAATACCAGATGGCGCTCGCATTCAACACAGCATCCAATATTAACAGACTGGGCACGTCTTTTGAAGGTAAGCGCCGCGTCCTCCTCTCTACACCCTTCATCATGACTAACGATTCTTCAGATAACAAGATCATCGACGAGATCGGAATCTACGAAAAGTCGTTCCAGATGCCGGGTATCCAGCCTTCGGAAGCCCGCCTTGGTCGGTGGGTCTTGCTCTACGGTATTCTTCAAGTCTTGAGCACTGTCTCCGTTGACACTGGTGGCTTGAA
Organism: Venturia aucupariae; assembly: GCA_003693225.1. Classification (NCBI taxonomy): domain Eukaryota; kingdom Fungi; phylum Ascomycota; class Dothideomycetes; order Venturiales; family Venturiaceae; genus Venturia; species Venturia aucupariae. The sequence continues at coordinate 246,762 of QWZN01000029.1, read as the reverse complement.
GTACCAGGACAAAATCAAGTACTTTGTGTCTCCCTCGCTTGAGGGGTGTCCACCATGGCGGTCGTTGGAAGCAGCGCCGCTGATGATTGATGCCTGTCAGCAACGGAGTTACTGTTGGCAAGCGCCACAAACATGGGGCGAAAACGGGTCGGCTCTCAGCCCTCCTGGTTACTCAAACCACCAGTATGAGGTGAACGAAGCACCAAATTCACCTATAGAACTAGACAGCCGGGCACTGCACAGAAACAGAAGTCTGTCGTCGATGAACGGCTCCTCTGGTAGACTGCGACACCACAATTCATCCAGTCTGTTGAGGAGTCCAACGATCAGCAATCACCTGCCGGTCCCGATGGAGGGTCAGGTCCTCGATCCAGTGCCTCCGCCCTCGCGAAACGGGACTCTGCGATTGACTCCTGTTTTGATGGGACAATCGGGTCGAGACCTCAAGCCCGAGATTCCTCCCAGGGATGAGAGAAGAGCCAACCCCATGAGAAGCGAATCCGTCCGCAACCGACCAAATACGAGGGATGGAGAACTTCATAAGGACGCTCGTCAAGCGATTCCAAATTAAGAAGGAAGGCAAACGGTTCTATTTTTCTTATCTCATTGTTGCTTTTGTCCTGGTCGGCGGAGTTCCGGTTTATTGGGACGGCGCGTAGGACCCGTTGCTTTTGGATATGTATGATACCCAATCTGGCTGTGCCTAATGTATGCGAAATATTGAATGTAATGGTGCTTTCTGGATTTGCGCGGCGGTGTTGTTCTTGCCGAATTGCTCTTGTTGATTGATCTCCGCGTCTTTTGGGCTGCCACAGTGCTCTCGTTCGTTCAGTCTCTCTCCTCCAGAACTTCATCAACAACTTCCATCAACAATGTTTTCACCAACAGACCCTCTCCAACGAAATACGACGCACCTAGCCTCTATTAAGTACAGCCGAGTCAGGAACGCCACCTGTGCATTTCGCTTCCTATTGAGCCGAAGACTTTGCCGCACAAACTGCCGTCACTCACCCGTCCCGTGTCGTCGTCGATCCTCTGACAAACATCCGCGTCGATTCGTGGAGAAGTTCATGCTAGCAACGTCTTGCGGCAACTAAGAACAAGCATTCGCAAGCTTTTGGAGGCTCGGCAAGGCTGCGTGGACCTTTTACCGTCCATGCTTTGGTAAAAGTGATTCCGCACAGCAGTGTAGGGATCCAATGTTTCTGGTCAACGTCTCCAGAGCGGCACGGTAGATCTTGCTTAGACCATGAGATGGGCCCAGTTGATTCTTATCCCCAGACTTGGCTGGTTTTCATGGCCCAGTCCACTGCGGAGAAGAAGTATGGGGAGCTTTGTGGGTTTTGAATACCCCGTGGAGAAGGATGAGGATAGTTCTTGTTGAGCTTGATGCCCTCTCGTTTAACCTCTCTCCCTTCTTTCATCTTGTGACCTTCAGCACCCGCAGTTCCATATTCTTGTTACATCTCTTCTCTTAACATGGTTGAGAAACCCGAAGTGGAAGAGCTCGACTTTGGTCGAAATGGCTCAATCGATGCTCAAGAAGCAATCACGCCTGCACAGAATACAGATGTCTTGAGTGCTCAGCACACATACTACGAAGTTAATGACAGTCATTCACCTCAAATATCAGAAGGGCATAGTAAGAAATTGGAAACAACAATCTGTTCATACCTAACAAGACCCAAGAGAACTACCTGCTACAGCGTCACGGCACTTACGAGCTTGATCCTCTTCCGTCGGCCGATCCAGCCGATCCATATAACTGGCCAGAGTGGAAGGTATGTCAACTCCCCTGATTCTGTGCGCAACATCGATCTCACAAGTATGCACAGAAAACCGCCAATCTGATCCAAGTCGCGTTCAATGCTTGTATGGCCACCTTTGTAGCTGCAGGCATCATTCCCGCCTTCGAAGAAATCAGTTTGGACCTCGGATGTTCCTTACAAAACGCATCATATTTGACTTCGATGACCATTGCTATCCTTGGCTTCGCACCCCTTTTCTGGAAGCCCATCAGCAATCGTTACGGGCGTCGCCCAGTGTGGCTCATATCCACGCTGTGCTCTGCTGTCTGCAACATCGGATGTGCTGTCAGTCCCTCCTATGCGACCATGGCGTTGTGTAGATGTCTCGTCGCCTTTTTCATCTGCCCAGCGAGTGCGATCGGAAGTGGAGTCGTGGTGGAGACGTTTTTCAAGAAAGAGCGAGCTCAGAAAATGGGCATTTGGACCTTGATGGTTACCTTGGGTCCACCCGCTGGGCCTTTTTTCATGGGCTTTGTTGCGTACCATGTTGGCTATCGATGGATCTACTATGTTTTTGCTATTGTAAGTCATTTTGCAGTTGATGTCTGTAGCATGTTAAACCTGGGACTAACCTTTCCAAGATCAATGCCGTACAGTTCGTGGCCTACTTGTTCCTTGGGCCAGAAACTCGATACCTACGAGTCGGCGTTCCACATAACCGTACCGCCTTCCAACAAGAATACCTCTCCTTCAGACGCCTAGACCCAGCGCCATTCCGCTTCATCGAATTCATCCAACCAATATTCTTAGCCAAGTACTTGACTATTCTCATTCCCACAATCGCATATGTACGTTACCATTTCTCACCTTCACTAAGCAAATAATTACTTACAATCCATAGTCCATCGTATTCAACTTTGCCTCGGTATTTCTCACAGTCGAGATTCCTCAGATCTTCCTCCCCAAATTCGGGCTCAACTCGCAACAAATCGGTCTTCAATTCCTCGGTATGATCGTAGGGAGTATCATTGGTGAACAATTGGCTGGGCGTCTGAGCGATCTCTGGATGCGCCGTGCTTCCGCCCTCGCTCAAAAACGAAATCAACCTCCAGTTCGCCCTGAATACCGTCTCTGGCTCAGCTACGCCGGGTTCCTCCTCACCATCGTTGGTCTTATCGTCTTCGGCGTGCGGACCTCCCAGGCCAAGGAGGGACACTGGAATGTCACGCCGATCATAGGAATCGCCATCTCATCGGCAGGCAACCAAATCATCACGACCGTCATGGTGACATATGCCATTGACTGCCATCCAGACCAGAGCAGTAGTATCGGTGTATTTATCAATCTGATTAGAAGTACGTGGGCCTTTATCGGACCATTTTGGTTCCCGGATATGATTCAGAGTCTTGGTGTTGCTGCGTCGTCGGGGTTGATGGCCGGGATTATTGTTGTTGCTAGTGTGGTGCCGACTATTGCCTGTCAGTTGTTTGTGGGGAGAAGGAAGAGTCGGGAATTATTATGAGATCAGTTTGCACATTGATTTCGAAGCCAGTGGGTTTAGCGACTGGTCTGGAATACGATCTTTTGTCGTGATATCAGATTGACTACCATCTTGATACGCTAACTGCGTAATCATGCTAGGCTTACAACTCGAATGGAGGCTTCCGCTCCTCCTCCACCTCACTGGCCACAGAACTTGAAGCTCCTAATCGCATCCGCATTCCCGAGACTTCTTGACGAATCCTTGATACCTCCTAGGTTGGTAGGAGAATAATATTTAGTACGAACATAGGTTTTAGGAACAAGCCGCCCAGAGCTGCAAGTAGAATGGAATATTGTGAAATTGGAGGTATCAAGTTGAGTGTGAAAGACGTAGCTGAGGATGGAAAGGTTACGCTTTCTCACGAGACTTGATGGGAGGATTTGTCGGCGTTGTGAAGTATCTCCTTTCGAACCCGATAAGATTAGTTTGGCCTGTTCTTTACTGCCACATGAGCTGTCCATTGTGCACCTATACTTATATATATATCGTGGAGAGGAAACGACGAGAAGCTCTTTTCGAGTGGCTGGCGAAGAAGTCTGCGCCTCACTACGGACACACGAGGGCGGTTAGTTGCAGGATATTGGCTATGAGGCCAAGGCGAAAACGTCCGGATGCTTTGGTGAGTTGTTTGGTAAGATGGAAGGTAAGATATTTTGATGGTTGCGAGTAACTACGATATCTAGAAACGTTCTTTGTACGAAGGGAGTGGACTTGATGACTAGCTGAGGGCGTGCAAGTGGTCATGATAATTACGCAGTAGGTCAATGCTGAACTGTTTACATATATGGGACGGTTGAGATGATGGGTTTAATACTAACCATAGCATCGCACAATCCAAGCCTCCGAATTATCATTCCCCGGCCTGGATAGGAAGCGTTAGAAATCCGCACGGCAAAGACGGCGATTATAAGCGATATGGATTCTAAACGTCTGTTTCGAATTGTTATTAGCTAGCGAGGAAACATCCAAAGAAGCTAAGAAGTTAGATATTGAAAACTTGTTACCCTTGTAGCCAGATTTTCGATTCTACGTCCTTAAGAAAAACATCACGTTTGGCAACGTCTAGTCACAATCGATCGAAAAGCTAACCTCAATGATGTTCCGCCATACCAAATGGCGAAATCTAGCGATGCAGTGAAGCCCTCGGTTTGTCTTCCTCCTGCCATGTGTATCTAGGTATCCCACAACGCTCCGATTTCAGCGTTGTTCCATTCCAAATGTAAATCGAAGTCAGTGTATAGCCATTCGGACGATTACGCACTTAGCTACCAAACCCATCGATATAAATGGGTGTGAGATTGACGTTGAAATCAGCCTGGGATTGAATGGTCGCAACAATTCCAACTTCAGGCTTTGTTTCTGAAGTAATAGATGTTCAAGGTCTGGTTTTGCTCTCAAAAGCTAGCTCCGTGTCGCTTCGGGCGAAGTGGTTTGATACTCTACGGTGTTCTGGATACTCCGCCCGCATCTTGTGAAGTGCATTCGACTAGGGGTCCTCGGTCAGTAGTAGAATGTGAGACATCTGAACTCACGGTGGCAGCCAAAACCTTGAGGTGAGAGTTACTTTGTCCCGATCCTGGTCCTGGCAATCTCCCATGGTCGCAAAGATGGTATTATTCCGCTGTCATGGTAGCAAATGTATAGGATATTTTCTCGATCAGCGCTGCGTTCACTCAAACGAGCTGCCTAAATCTGGATCCTAGTAGATTCCAGTTTGCAGGAAATAAAGCCTAGGTCGGTGTCGCTCACGTGATGTTTCACATCGGCCTCTTGAGTGGAGCTTGTCGGCATTATTGTATGGAGCAATTATCGATCGGTAGCAATCGATCTGTAATTACCGTTGGAGAGGTCCGGCTCTGCGGGATAAAAGAAGCTCAGATAGCGAGCGATGGCAGCCAGTGCGTGAGAGAGAGATTTGGTCGTGTCTATTTTGAGTAAAAGCCAGGATACGCAGCAATACTCAAACCCTTGAATTCTTGTCTATTAGATGGCATGGCCTCTCTTCCATTACGACCCGTCCATGTCCAAGAACGGACATATCGGCAGAGACCCGAAATTGCCACCCGTCCACATCCCTTGCCATTGATGAGGCAGAAGGATCTGGAGTGCAACGCGGTTGTCAGGCGATCGGAATGTTGAGCGACATGAATACGACCACCCTTGAGGATTGACCTATGCTTCCGGATGCTGCACTCGTTTGCGAAGATGCTGATAACGAGAAATGTAGTGGAGTAGAGGACGTGGTCCATACAGCTTCAAGTTGTCTTCCTGACGGACGAGGGATATAGCAGGTCCAGATATAAGACGACGTCTGGTCCTAAACAGCTCAGCAAAGAGACACCCATCATATCTCCGACTGGGTTCAAGTTTGGAAACAAGACTGGGCCGGGAGCGTGGGAATTGTTTGAGAGGAGCCCATGCAGTTGATATCATACGTTGGCTGAGAAGTCCGGTCCAGCCGTGAGTTTCATGTATCCGTACTCCAACAGACACCAGGGACAGCAGTGCAGTGCAGTAGGTTCTGATATCCCATCTGCGCATCTCAATTGTCAGTTGTCAGGGCAAACTTGAAGGCAGAGCGCGGAGAGGACGAGGGCTGGGCACTTTATCTCAAAGAGGCATCGCGTCAACGAGAGCTCGCGTCGTTCCTCAAGGTTCGGTTCTGATTTCGTGTCCGGCTGAGGATTCTGGTCCAATTGATCCCCCCAGCCTTGAGCTTGGGGCCTTCACTCGAAATATCATACAGTTTGATGCAAGCTTATAGACGTTGTTTCGCTTCTCTGCAGGTGCGCCCTTCAAACGCCAGCCCTCACCATTGTTCTCTCACTCCTGAAGGAGCTTTGTTACTACTAGTACCTCCTAGTACTTCTACCACTCCAACTTCCTTGCAGCCGCACCGCTCCCCAAAGACGTTGCCAAACACCCACAGCCTCTCGGTCTGCCTCCTCCCCACTCCACTCCAGACTCCGCCCGAACTTCACTTCACCGTCAGCTCTGTGTCCATAGGCTCTGGCTCCCAGCAACTCATCCATCAATTGACTTCAGCCTGCCGCAACCACAGACAACCCCCCGCCCTAACACGGGATGAAGGCTACTCCTCTGCTGGTGCAATGGCACAATGAAGGGAACCCAATTTACTCTGCCCACTTCGAGCCGCACGGAAAAGGCAGGTTGGCTACCGCTGGAGGTGACAACAATGTTCGAGTGAGTGAGCAGGCAGACAGTCATGGTGGAGTATAGAGCTGTGCTTACGAAACCCGCAGCTCTGGAAGATCGATTCTGCCGGCGAAGAACGAAAAGTAACCTACCTGAGCACACTTAGTAGGCATTCAGGGACCGTCAATGTCGTACGATGGTGTCCAAAAGGTGCGTTCGATTGAACCAACACCAAAAGACAGTTTCTAACACCCCTCAGGTGAGATGCTTGCCAGCGCCGGCGACGACGGCAATATCTTGACTTGGGTGCCGGCGGAGCATCACGAGCATGCGGCATTTGGCGATGCTGGACTAGAGGATAAAGAGACATGGAGAGTGAAGAACATGAGCAGGGCCCTAGGAACCGAAATCTACGACTTGGCATGGTCCCCTGATGGTGTTTTCATCATCTCAGGCAGCATGGACAATACTTGCAGGATCTACAACGCGCAGACAGGTATACTTGGAGTCGAACAGCAGTCCTTGTAGAACAAGCTAACAACTCTTAAAGGAAGCATCGTCAGGCAGATTGCCGACCACACCCACTTCATCCAAGGTGTGGCGTGGGATCCTCTCAATGAATTCGTAGCAACCCAATCCTCGGATCGATCCGTGCACATATACACTCTCAAGACGAAGGAAGGCCAATACACGCTGTATAGCAAGCACGAGAGAATGAACCTCCCGTCGCGGCGAATCTCGTCAAGCAGCCCAGCACCTCCAGATTTTGGACGTGCCTCCTTCGTGGCCGAGAACACATCCCATGGTATGGGATCACCAGTTCCCTCAGCTCCTGGAACTCCACAAAGTCTTGCGCTGCCAATGAACCCTCCTCCCACATCACATAGCCGACGCTCGTCGTTTGGCTCATCTCCGTCAATGAGACGATCAGTCTCTCCAGCTCCTTCGCTTCCTCTGCCTGCGGTTATGCCAAGTAATTCGCCCAGTCTTCACGCGCAAGGCCTACATGCTCAAGGTCTTGGATTAAGAAATGAAAAAATCTATGCGGGAGAAGACACTTTTTCGTCCTTCTTTAGACGGCTTACATTCGCTCCCGATGGAAGCCTTTTATTTACACCGGCTGGACAATATCGAATGACACACCCACAAAGTCATCTCAGATCCACCGACGATTTGACGAATACCGTCTACATTTACACTCGAGCTGGACTCAACAAACCTCCAGTCGCCTACCTCCCGGGCCACAAGAAGCCTTCCGTGGCTGTCAAATGCTCGCCAATATATTATAGCCTCCGGCAGAGCACTTTGACAACTAAGCATATTACTGTAGATACCTCTTCTTCAGACCCCGAGATAATGGCTCTCCCCGAACCTGCAGTTCCAACAAAAGCACCCTCGAATAGCGGAATGGAGCCGCCGCCTTTGACGGGTGCACCTTCTCCCTCACCAAGCATGCTGAGTGCAGCATCACCAAAGCCTTTAGAACCCGATTCCACACCAACGCCAAATCCGCCGATTGGACCTCCTTTGGCCTTTGGGCTGCCCTATCGTATGATCTATGCCGTGGCTACTTCAGATGCCGTGTATGTGTACGACACGCAACAGCAGAAACCATTGTGTGTGGTCAGCAACTTGCACTTTGCGACTTTTACGGATTTGACCTGGTAAGTTCAAACCACAACCGGTCCCTGAGCAACCAAACTAACACATAGTACAGGTCGAATGATGGTCTCACTCTACTGATGTCATCCTCAGATGGTTTCTGTTCGTGCCTTACGTTTGTCCCTGGCGAGCTCGGTCAGGTGTACCAAGGTCCACACCCGACCAGAGCTCACCCGACTGTCTCTGCCATCAATACATCGGTCTCGTCCCAGCAAACGACACCTAATGCCACTCCAGTAAATACCACGGCCCCTCCCATGGCCAGGCAATCATCATCAGGAGCTTTTCCTGCTTCACCGTCAACCTTTGCACCCGCAAGACCCGCCAGCCCAGCACGCTCAATGTCGGCATCGTCCATCGCATCATCATTTATGCAACAGAATACCAATGACTCCAATGGAAACACGTTGCTAAACGCAACACCGTCATTGAGCAGTGTAGGCGGTGTCACAGCAGCTCACTCGGCTCCAGCGCCTGGTAACGTCCCGCTGTGGACGCCTCCCGAGACGCCAATGGCAAATCACGGTGGACCAGCTTCTGGCAGTGGACACCGTACGCACAGTGCTAGCAGCTCGGTCAGTGGTATTGGAAGCTTCGCACCGCGACGTGAATCGGACGTGGAGCCAAGCATTGAAGGCGGCGAGGTCATTAGGAAGCGTGATGCGACTGAGAGTGGTGCAGAGGACAGTACCGGACCAGCGAAGAAGAGAAGGGTCGCTCCGACGCAGGTGTCAGACCCTTTGACCTAGAAGCTGTTGCTCACTAATTAATGCCCGTCCAGATAGGACAAAAAGCTGCCACAGTATGGGAACAGGCAAACTGATTTTGCGCTGCTTCAAATAATCCTATATGTCATGGAATTGGGGTTTCTTTTGTCAACAAATAGCATTCATCGGCGCAGGCATGAGCGATTATTCACACTGTACACTGAGAATTTTGAATCGGTCCAAATGGACAATAGCTCTTCGCATGATTCGAGCGCAAGAATAGGGAAAAAAGGATGGATCATTGGGGGAACAGTAGACTTCAGATTGAAGTCAACCTTTGTGCTGGAGATTATATAATGCTATGCTATCATGAAGAGCGGGCGTCGCCCCCTCGCGTCTACAACCGGGCATCAATTCATTCCATCCAAACTGCGAAAATAATCTTTGAAGGTCGACAGCGATTGCGATACGCGCGTTGTATATACAGTGGTTAGCTAGAGTAGTGGACAAGGATTGCGGAACGGAAAGCTGCATGAACGAGATGATCAGCAGCAGGCCGTTGCACGCTCGTCTGGACAAGTTCCTATCGAGGCTCGGTAGATGCACAGCCTTCAAACACAATCATTTTATGTCCATGTCCATGTCTTCTCTCGCAAGCCCGGAATCCAATATCGGCAGTCTAGCCTGACATGGATGTGCCGAGGCGAGGTCAGACAGTTTGAGGGAGGGATTGGGTAGGCAGTAGGCCAAGCTGAAGCGAGCTATGTATGACCGACGAGTCCGAGTCTGGGGAGGACAGTTCCTCCTGGTCCTTTCCAGTCCAGCTTGCTATAGCCATCTATCTCACTGGACTTGTCTGCCCGATCATTGCGACCGTCTGTGAGCATTCTCCCGCAATTGGCATGTTATTGGGCATATCTTGCAGGTGAGAGGACGAAGACAACATGACTCGTAAGTCCCTGCATCTACCTACCTATCTTTTCACTCGTCGTTGGACCTCTGCTTTTGTATATCATTCTAGTTGAATGTCGCAGTAGCTAAACCCTTTCAACAGCTTTACCACTTTACCTCACCGTCCCAGCCTTGACAGGACTGTTCCACTACCTCGATGCCCGTTTCCGTATTCGCTCCGACCTCTCCCTTCTCTCCACTTTCCTCACCGTAGCAATTCGCGGCAACAGTCTCGAAAAGCAGGACAGACTCTCCGCCTTCTACAAACTCGAGGAATGGGCGAAATCCAAATCTCACGCAAACAAGATATTCATACATTTCGGCGGCAAGTCATGGACGTATGCGGAAGCATATCAACATGTGCTCCAGTACGGGACATGGATGAAGACCACCTTTGGCATCCAGAAGGAAGAAGTTGTGGCAATGGACTGTATGAACAGTGAGATGTTCGTTTGGATTTGGCTTGGAATTTGGAGTATTGGTGCCAAGCCGGCATTTATCAACTACAACCTTACGGACGCGCCACTGTTACATTCTGTCAGGACTTCTACGGCAAGAGTTGTGTTGGTGGATGAGCGGGTCAAGAGCAAATACACGGAGGAAATTTTGAACCAATTTGCAGACGCCAACTTTCGGGAAGGCAAAGGTTTTTGCGAGGTTGTGTTCATGGATAATGTGCTGAGAAAAGGCATCGATGAGATACAGCCTATGAGATTCCCGGATTCGGACAGAGGTGGACAGCTACTGAAAGGTATGGCTATTTTGATCTACACGGTAAGAGATCACTTCAGAAGTTGGAATGGGAAGATATGCTGATTCCTGAATAGTCTGGAACAACTGGGTTACCGAAACCTGCCGTGGTGAGTTGGGCAAAGGCCCGCTTAGCCGCAGCATTTGTGGCAGGGTGGATGCCATTGAAGACCGACGACGTGATGTATACAGTAAGCACTAGATTCTTCGCCGAAAGAGGTACAGTGTGCTAACAAATGTAGTGTATGCCACTATATCACTCGTCAGCTGCTCTCCTTGCCTTCGGTCCTGTACTACATGCCGGTTCCACCATTTCATTAGGTGAAAAATTCCACAGAGCAGGTTTCTGGGAAGATTGCCGTGCAACAAATGCAACAGTGGCTCAATACGTCGGAGAGACCTGTCGATACCTGCTTTCTAGTCCTCCTTCGTCAAAAGACAAGCAGCACAACGTTCGGATTGCTTTCGGTAATGGTCAACGTCCGGATGTATGGCCTAAATTTAAGGAACGATTTGGCATTGATACGATCGTTGAGTTCTACGCCGCGACCGAGGGACCGGGTGTCCTTTGGAACAAGTCTCGCAATTCTTTCGCCGAGGGCGCCATCGGCTCAACCGGTCTTCTATCCCGTCTAATAGCAGGCCCAAAGCAAAAGATTATTAAGCTCGATTTTGAGACAAGCACTCCCCTCCGTGATCCCAAGACCGGTCTCTGCATCATAGCCGACGTCAACGAACCAGGCGAGCTCGTCAATAAGCTAGATGAAAAGGACATCGAAGCCCAATTTCAAGGGTACTATGGCAACAAAAAAGCCACGTCGAGCAAAGTACTTCGAGACGTTCTCTACAAGGGCGATGCCTATTTCTCCACTGGCGACGTGCTTCGCCGAGACGCAGAAGGGCGGTGGTATTTCTGCGATCGAATAGGCGATACTTTTCGTTGGAAATCCGAAAATGTTTCGACTGCGGAAGTCGCCGAGGTACTGGGGAAAATCACACACATCTCCGAAGCGAATGTCTACGGTGTTGAAATCCCGGGTCATGACGGACGCGCCGGCTGCGCAGCTCTGACACTGGAGAACGAACAAGCGGGTGTAGATGAGGCGATACTTTCCGAAGTGGCTGCACATGCGTTCAAAGGGTTACCCAAATACGCCGTTCCCCTTTTCCTGAGGGTGCAGAAGAGTGAACAGACGGCCAAGGATCGGACGGGTACGAATAAACAGCAGAAGGTCAGTTTGAGGAACGAGGGGGTTGATCCGGGGAAAGTGGCGGATGATCTGTACTGGCTGCCACCGCATGAGAAGATTTATAGGAAATTTGGGGTCGAGGATTGGAGGATGCTTGGGGCTGGGCAGGTGAAGTTGTAGGTTTAGGTGTTTTTGTGATGTACTGTCGGGTAGGTAGCTTCTGCAGGCGGTCATCCCATGCATGTGGATCATGTAGCATGGTTTGGTATACCAACAAATTAAGTACAATAAAGGCTTGTCTTTCTGACTCCTTGTGTAAACAAAAGGATAGAAGAAACTTGGGAATCAGTTACTATTACGACCGAGTCAGATACAAGAGTATTGAAACCGAAGCGTTTCAGAAATGTGGTTTTATTCCCATCCGCAACTTCCATTCAAAGAAGAGTAGAGAAATGGTCATGTCCACTCCATCTAATAATGCATCTGTATGCTACCCCAAGAAATGCCCATGGATAGTAGTAGGTAATAACGCCTGCAAGGTTGACAAACGATGATCCCCTCCCTAGTAGTAAAAAAGTCGCTAAGCAATCATGATGATACCCAAAAAACCCATATGCGCCCCGCTCCATATATGCAAACGCCGTGAATGATTTGAAAAAAAAAAAAAATCAATGATCATCCGCCCCAGGAGGTGCAGCAATCCTCTCCCACATCCTCTCCCCCGGCAGCCAACTCTTCTTGAGCACAAGCAACTGTCTCCCCCCACAGAAACCACCAGGCATAGCCTTCGTCTCCCTGGTCGTCCAATGCCCGTTCCGTTGAATCTTGGCGATCAAATCTTGGCCTCGACTCCCCCCTTCCCCGCGTTCTTCGAGATCGTCAATCTGCTCGCCCTCGTATGCAGGGCCGTCGTAAAGCCACTCTCTATGCTCGATGACATCTCCGGGACGTGCCGTGCGACGAGGTTGAAAGGGTGGACGGTTTGCCAGCCAATTCACCAGGGATTGAGAGGGGGTATATAGACTTTCGAAACGGCGTGTGAATTCTAGCCAGGCGAAAGATTCGCTGGAGTAGGCGACGCGGATGTAAGGGTTCATGTAGATTCCGGAGTCGAAGTCTTGGGTGCTTTTAGGGGTCGCTGGATCCAGCGCAGCCATGGCAGCTAAATCGGCATGGATGAGACAGCATTCAGACGACTCCCAGAAGAGTTCGGGCGAAGCGCGGAAAGTGAGTGGGACCATTCCTGCCTCGTTTTGGCTTTCACTCCTTTTCTCTACGGGCTTCGACTCCTCGGCGACTTCATCCCACTTATCTTCCCATCCGGCGTCTTGGTCTTTCTCGTTGTTTGGATATGGTGGTGAATGTTGACCTTGGAACCATTTTGCTTCAAAGGCGACCATGCCTCCCCAACAGCTCTTGACACGTACCGCATCGCGATTCTGCAGAACATCCTTACGACTTGTGCCTGAATCTGCACTTGTGAACCACGGATAGAAGGGCACACCGATGCCGTGGCCTTCAGCGTCTCTCGACGCAAATGTGTCGTAGAATTTGAAAGCGTTTATAAAGTCCATAGCACACGCTGCACGATATTGCGTCTTGCCATCTGGTCCAACATTCGTTGAGAAGAGTAAATCGACGGCATCTTTGGGAGAAAATATTACATCATTTATAAAAAGGATTTTATCGAAGTGCATGCCAGTCGAGCCAGACGTGAGCGGCTCAATAGCTTTATTACGAACTTCGGAAAGGTACTCGATTCGTTTTATACGGCGTTCATTGGGGAGGATTTGTATGGAGGGGAAATGTTCGAGATCAATATGTCCAGAAACGATAGATGAGTTGCCTAGTTGAATCAATCAGTAAAGTCCTTCATCGCCATATGGCAGCAAACGCGAGCTCACATTCCACCCTTGATTTCAAGCCCTGTAGAGCATCCTTTGTCTTCTGCCCGCTATCATTTTCATAGACACTGAGATAGACATTGTCCTTTCCTAGCAACTCAACCAGTTCTGCGACGCGCTTGCCCCATTCTCCCCTTATCAACTCTTCGTCCACGATATTCGCCGCAATGAAGACTTTCTCGCCCTTCTCATTCTTGCCCGTGTAGTGCGCCGGTCTCCACCGATAGCTTGGCCATAGTATCGGTGTAAATATGACATAGGCGAGCAGAAAGATGGCAAGATAAAGAGAGCACCGTTTCAACAGTCGTATCCATTTCCACGGGCCTCCGAGCCATTTACTGTGTCTCCCCGCTCGCCAGGGAATTAGAGTGGAAAGCGATTGGCTCCGTCTCCGTTGTGAGGGTGAGAGGGCAGAGTGTTTGTAAGCGTCCTCTACGTCAAAGTCGTCTAGTTCATGCGAATCGGAAGTGTCGGAGGAGGAGTCGCGGCGAAGGACCAGGGGATGTTGCTCTTCGCTGGGTTGGCTTGTTCGACGTGATTTAGGCATATTCCAGTAATGGCATTATCAACTTGGGTAGTTGGGGTCTGGAGTCGAAGAGCAGCTGAAATGGTGAGATAATGGTCCTCCCAAACTAACGGGGGCTACGTCTGCGCTGCAGACGCCAAACGGTAAGCGTGAGTACAGTACCGGAGGTGTCAATTTGCCGCAAGGCTCTGCTTTGTAACCCTCAACCAACCTTCCTCGAGTCCACAACTAAAATCTACTTGGAGTAGACGAGATTTCTTGACCATATTCGCCGGTTGGTTCACGAGTGGCTTCATCAATTCACCGCTTCTCCATGAAACTGTACAGCCTAGTCCACAACCTCGAGCGATTTGACTCTTACAGGAACAGTTTTATTCTATACAAAGCTACACCGAGCTGTACTTCTACAACATCTTTCCCGCTGAGATCGTATCGGGAATTTCAATTGCTAACGTCTAACAAGGTTGACTTCAGTATAATGCTAGAAATCTAAGGCTTACAATCGCAGTCAAGTATACTCATCATACCCATATTTCCGAACAAAGAACCAAACACCTTAAATCATACAAAACGCCTATAACTTCGCCCTACTCTTCTCCTCCAACTCCCTCTTCTTAGCCTCGAACCTCTTCTTCGGCGCATCCTCCACAAATCTCTCTGAAAGCGCATCAACACTATTCAGAACCGCCATCATCCTCCCCTCCCTCAATGGTGCATTCATCAACCTCTTCGACTCAATCATACTCTTCCCATCATTCACAGCTAGTTGTTCCTCCAGGAACGATTGAACTTTAGCATGGAATCCCTCCACGGGGAAAATCCTATTAACCATTCCCCAATTTTCCAACTCCTCCACCGAAAGCTTGCGCCCAAACATGAGAAAATCGTTTGCGCGATGGATACCCATATGTTGGGCGAAGGAGAGAGCGGAACCGTTTTCGGGGACGAGACCGAGACTGGAGAAGGGGACTTGGAGGTAGCAGGTGCTGGAGGCGAGGACGATGTCGGCAATGCCTTGGAACCAGACTGCACCGCCGCCTACGCCCGGGCCGTTGAGGGCGAGGACGAAGACTTTGCGGTGGTCGATTAAGCTGCGCATCATTTCTAGGGCTGTAGGTGAGGAGAGAGGTTAGTTTGGCTTGGCTGAGTAGGTGCAAGTGATGTGATTAGTTTATGGATGGGACAGTGGTCTTTCCAATTCATGCCCGCTTCAGACTGTGGACAATGACAATCGTGTATTCAAAGGGCATTTCATATTCCAGATTGATATCGATACGGAAGGTGATTTAGGATTGTTGCAGTAAAGTGCGTTCATTTTCGGCAGGCATGAATCGATGCAACCACTGTGAAGGAATAGAGAACATACCCGAAGCGAATCTCGCAAGGAAGGAAACCTTCTTCTCCGCATCATTTGCAAACGTCGTTGTATCTTGTGAATTACTGACGGCTTTCACATCTGCGCCTGCGGAAAAGAAACGTCCTTCGCCGGTGAGAACGGTGAAGATGGTATCGGGGTGGTTATCCAACTCTCGAAACGCGGCAATGACATCTAACATGAGATTTCCGCCGAACGAGTTTAGTTGTTTGGGTCTATTCAACTATTCGTATCGTTAGTGATCATCTGGAGGGACTGGAACAAGATGCATGTTTAAATTATGGCGATTGGTATCTTACCTTGATCGTCCCAATCTGTCCCTTCACCTCTACGATGACATCGGTATATTTCGCCATGATTCCAAGCTCTTTGATTGTGTTTCTTCTTAATTCTTTAAGGTCTTACTCTTTCTATAGACTGCACCAAAGTCTTGCCAGAGGTTGTTGTTTAAGCGACGTTGTTCCCCTCAGAAGCTCAATGAGCCGAGGTCTCAGCTTTCTTGGTGGGATTTCCATCGACCTCGAGCCTGCATCCCTGAATCAACATCACCGAACGAATTGAAAGCTTCAAGAACAACTCAGCCTCAGCATAAATACAGATCTCAGCCTCGTCCGACTTCAGTAAGCGTCCAACAACCATTCAAGTAACCCATCCGCACCCATGTAATCTCATCCTCGAGGATAAATGGACCCGCTTCGTCATCACATGGCTTGCGATCCCTCCCTTCTACCGGACATTATGATGGCAACACCTCCGCACTGGTAGCGGGGAAGGTCTCATGTTTATCCCACTTCCAAGCTTTGAGCAATAAACGGGGTCCAACCTTCGGTTTAAAGGCGAGCAGTACCATTTCTACACTTGTATCCAGCAACTTCACATACAGCAAATAACCCATTCAAGTCTCAATTTCACGCGCCTCATTGCTCTCCTCCACACTACTTTAGCTACACTTTTCTCATACAACCGCAAAGATGACAATAGCATGCACAGTCCTGTATCCAAATGATGCCGACGCCACATTCAATTTGGACTACTACCTTTCCACCCACATGCCATTGGTTCACAAGCACTTCGGCGCCCACGGCATGCAATCCTGGTCCGTCGTCGAGTTCCAACCTAGTCCCGATGGCGAGAAGCCACAGTACAGCGTCCAGGCTACCCTTGTGTTTGAGAAGGCAGAACAAGTTGGCAAAGCGGTTGAGGCTGAAGGGGGAGTCGTTTTTGGGGATGTGCCAAACTTCTCGAACAAGCAGCCAATTGTAAGTACTTCTGTTTCAGGCAGGTTTTCCTTACGCTAACATCTTCCAAAGTTGCTTATGGGCGAGGTAAAGGGGGAGTCGAAGTGAGTTCCTTCTTCCCGTCCTGGGGAGAGGTTTGGAGAGCGAGAGCCGACCCTTAAATTGTGGAGCAAAGGATCTGTTGCCGGTGAATTGAGCGAGATGGTGGTGCTCCAGAGATTAGTGAAGAATTGAACTGGAAAATATCAAGATTCATTTTGCCGAAATGTCTTTGAGCACCTTGATGGCCTCTTTGGCTTCGTCGATGGCGCCATACAATGATACAAGTCTGAGTAACTTGCTCTTTGCCGGAAGACCGATCGATTTTGCCTGTCTCAGTGATGTGCCCAGATCCAACAAGAGTGTGTTCTTTATCCGCACGAGTCTCTCTTCTTGCTTGACGAGGAACGGGTGCGTAGGGTCGGTTTCTTCGACGAGTTGGAGAATGCTTATATGGGTGTGCACAAGTCTTTCTAATCTTCCCACGCCCAGCACAGTTTGACCACCTTCGTCTTCCGCATCCTCATCCTCGTCGCTTTCCACGTCGCTCATGTCCTCTTCTGTTGCTCCATTGCTCGTGACGGCCAACCCTTCTTCCAGCTCACCAATTCGAGTGTGTATCTCCACCAAACTTAGCGCAAAGTCCTTCTCGCTTCTGATTTTCTCTCTCTCCTTGACTAAACCGGCTACAACCTCTTTCCGGGCCACGACAGCTTCTTTGACCCCACCGACTCCTTTCACAAAACCAAGAACTCCGACCCTGACCTCTTCCACTTTTTCCTCGCCGCCCTGTAAATCGCTGCCGAGTGTCAAGAAAGCTTGGTATTCATTGTTCACCAGATCTAGTAATTCTTTGGCCAAAGTTTGTGACCGCGTGCGCAGTTCGGCGCGTAGATCGGAGAGGGTCTGGTGTCGATTGTGAAGGGTCGAGAGATATGTAGAGGCATTGAACTGAGGAGAAAGGAAGGCCGAGCGTGGTAGTGGAGCGGGATACGGGAGGTTGTCTAGATCATCGTCGTCGGAAATATTGGAGGTACGAGGGGAGAGGGATTCATCCGAGCGGGAGTCAGGAGCATCAAGCTGGATATGTTAAAGATGTGTGCACAAATCGAGGATGGCTACTAACATAGAAGCCACTCATTGCGCACCAGGTGTTTTCGCTGGAAATAACACGACGACAGCTTGAATGCGGGAGTGCTTTAGCGGCTAACGGAAACAAGCCGCGATGACGCCCCCAAAGATTAGCGATGACCCCGCCAGAGTAATGCTGGACATGGCATTGGAATGGCGATTGCCATCTTCTGTGCCCGCAGATTTCTAACAGACTGAACTTTGCATTCATTTACCTTCAATTGCTCTTCATCCTGCTCCCAGATACCCATCATCCAGAACATGCCCAGATTACCTGATCCCGACCTCCCCCAGGCCCATCTCTCAGAATTGGATTCGATGTTGTCACGGAAATTTGGCAAGGAAGTGGCCAATTACTTCTCTGGTACATACCATGAGGGAAAAAAGGTACATTGATGGATACTGACAGTAAATAGGATCGCCGTTGAACCGTGTCTCCTTTCTTAGGAACGACCATGCTTTCTTAACGGCCGCTCTAAAACATCCCTCAACCTCGTTCCTCCTCTTCGATAAACTCAATCCTCTTATAAAGACACCCTCAGAGCTCGCCCTGGTCAAATACAAAGAAGTCCAACCCCTCATTGGAACAGATCCATACGGAAAAGACGAGCCAGATGTAATCAAGGAATTCAACTCAAGCTCCTATATACCACAACTGCTATTCCTCGGCCTAGACGAACGGATAGACGGCTTGGTCTACAAAGATGCCTACAAAGGAGCTCCATACTTCGCCTTGGATATCACACCAAAGAACAGCATAGCAGCCGAAGCCGAGAAACTCATAGCTTCGGTCAAGGAACAAGGTCTCACCTTCGCTGAAGGTCGCACCAACCTCTCCTTAGAAGCAAAACAAGCAGCCATTTATGCCGAAGCCAGGCACATGCTCGATTGGAACTCAAGAAACCCCTTCTGCGCCCAATGCGGCCAACCAACGCTCTCTATAAATGGCGGATGGAAAAGATCTTGTCCACCAACAGATATGAACCCATTGCCAGGTGCAACAGTTACGACACCAAATACACCCTATGATCGTCCCTCCTGCGCGACAAGGAAGGGAATATCAAATGTCAGCTTCCCACGTACAGATCCAACAGTCATCATGGCGGTTGTAAGCTCGGACGGTTCTAAGATCCTCCTCGGACGTCAAAAGCGCTGGCCCCCATATTGGTATTCCACCCTCGCCGGTTTCCTCGAACCCGCAGAATCGGTTGAAGAAGCCGTTCGTCGCGAAGTTTGGGAAGAGTCTGGTGTCCACCTTGGACGCGTCGTCATCCATTCCACACAGCCTTGGCCATACCCGGCGAATTTGATGATTGGAGCCGTGGGACAGGCCACGCCCGAGGGAGAGAAAATCCACCTTGGCCATGATGCTGAATTGGAGGATGCCAAGTGGTTTACCGCCGAGGAGGTCCGGGAGGCTTTAAGAGTAGGTACAAGTGGACTAGGCGAGGATGCGGGACCAGAATACAAGGAGGGCGGGCTGAGGTTACCACCCAAGACTGCTATTGCGCATCAGCTTTTGCACGGTATCGTGAGTGGTGGCTTTTTGGCCGGCGTCATCAAGATGTGAGGTCTGTTCATATTTCCTTCGATCCGCCATTTATATGCTTTTAGAAGTAGATTGTGGAAATATATGTAGAATAATGTTCAGATCCCAATATTCTTCGCCAGCAACTTTGACTCCATACAAGGAAAAATTCGGCGGAAGATGGACAGGGAATTTTAAGAGTGGTTTCCGAATGCGGAACTCGATGTCGATCGATTTCATTAGTATTATGTTAAAATAAGTTGAGACTTATAAGATATGGATCCGCCGAACCCGTCGCGGCAGTGGTATTCGATCCTAGGACGATCGATGTTCTGGAAGCAGAGATCATGGCAAGATACGTCCAAGTTCTCTCCGCATCTCTAGGTCCTTTGTGCCTGGACGTCCACACATATATGAGGTAACATCAGTCACAGCGACCCAGTTACAGTCACCTCTTCCTCCTAGACCGAAACTTCAACTCATCCTCACTTTCATCACTACTATCATCCCTCGCTCTTCTGGGAGCCCTACCTGTCTTCTTGGCCGGTGGTTGCACTTCCTCCGCCAATTCACCACCCAACCTTTTCTTCCCCTTTTGCAGCTGCGTTTCTGACACACGACTACTTTCCTGTGTCGTTCTTGACCCTCTGGAAGCTTCCAGTGATGCGGTAGCAGGAAGAAAACTCTCTTCCACAACTTCCATCGTCTCAGGCTCAGTCTCTTGCGTCTTCTGTTTGGTCTTGCGCCGACGTCTGAATTGTGATTCATCCTCGGAATCGTCGTCTCGGACGGTCTGACTTTGGGTTCGGTCCGCCTGAATTTCCCTTTGGCTCTTCTTCTTCTGCTTTGAACTGGATTCGAGCCAGTATTCCTCGCCAATGCCGAAGTCCTTCTTCTTCGCTTCCTCCAGCGGAACGAGAACCCTGTGACCTCGCATCGCTGGTGACTCACCTCTCTTGCGAAATTTCTTGAAGTTTTTCCGTCCATTCCACTTCTCGTCCCACCTGTCACTCTCATCTCTGTTGACTCCAGCAGCGCGAGGCTGTGGTGGCTTGGACCGGGGCTTGATCTCCATCTCTTCGCAATCTACCAAATTTGCTGGGCCCTGAATATCAATACCTTCCATTGCCTCTTTCAGAGATTCAGCATCTTTTCGGGCTGCTTCCTCCTCCGCCTCTCGACGTGACTTGGCAACTTCCAAGACATCAATCTTGGGCTCCTTTTTCGGTTTTCGTACAATTTTGGGCGCAGGAGTTGCCAATGATTTGTCTTCTGGCTGTGCACTGCCATCCCGACCAAGACGTCTTCGTTTTCTCGCCGCCTGACCGGGTAGTAAACTGTCCAGCATATCATCTTCATCCTCGGCAGGTGTTGTCGCTCGTTTCCTGGTGTTAGTGTGTGGTTGAGGAGTTGCCCGCACAGATGGAGCTTGCACAGGTTCAGGTTCCGGGACATCTGCCATCGGCTCGTCCTCATTGACTTTCTGCATTGTCTGAGTAACATGGAACTGCGCAGTGTCAAAATCATCGAATCCTTTGAATCGGCTTTGGGTGATCTGCCGATGTCCACGACGCCTGATTGAAGATAGGGCTCCTGTCTTGGGTGTCCCTTGTGGCACAGACTCCTCACGAACCGATCTCGATTGCGCCTGAGGAGCAGGTTGGCTAGATTCTAAACCAAATTCAGCGGGAGTTTGGATGAGATATGTGCCTTGGGCTTAAACTCACGAGCCGCATTACTAGTCGTACCGAATTCCTCAGTCAGAGCTTTTCGAAGTCCACCCACATCGTTCATTGTGATAGTGTCCAGAAATTCGCTCTGTTCAAATGAGCGACGACCTAACTGACTGTCGACTTCGTGCGACAGCCTTTCTAGAGCCTCCGTTTTCTTTGTTAATTTTGGCCGTACCACGACAAGTCCTTTCCCACCTCTATCACTTCTAGCGTCCTGCAAACCTTTGTTTTCGGCCACAGTATTCAGGTAGGCCACAACTTCTTTTGCTGTCGTTTTTCCATCTTGGAACTGTTCGTAGTGGAGAGCTTTTCCGCTTCCACAAGTGACGGCTTTTTGTAAAGTTTCATATTGGCCAGCGGAGTAGAATACAAATGTATACCCAGAGAATATATGAGCGCGTCTTTCGTCTGGAGCGAACAAAAGAGCAGGCCGAGGGATCGGTTCCTTACTTGAAGGCGGGACAAATTTCAAAGGATCCGGCCACTTCGCGTCAAAATCGTCTTCAATTGACTTTGGTGGAAATTTTGGCGCCTCTTCACCCTCTGTTACAGCTGCAACTGGGGCCGCGTCCCCTCCCTCTTCCTCGGGGAGACTGGTGGCAGCAGCAACAACTGCGTCGACATAGTCGGGTGAAACCACGTGCAAGCCCAGGACTAGAGCTTCGAGGACCGGCGGTACGTTACGCTTTTCTGCCACTACATGCGTAGTCTGTCCTGGTACCACTTCCTGTATAAATTTGATGTCGAGTTGTTCGAGGCGCTGGCGATAGTTCGACAGAGGATCCTGGCTTTCTTTCTCGGGTTTGCTGAGAGCATGTATGGAAAAGACAATAGGTTGCCATTTGAGCCTGACTATAGCTTAGCAAATGGCTCGCAGCACAATCGTAATAGGCCGACCTCAGAAGTACTGAATAAGTACCCAATTGAATGGTATGCTCGTTGCCCTTCAACACTCTAGACTCTTTGGTGATCTTCTCTTTCCCATCAATTGTCGTCCCATGTTTCGCATAGTCTTCGATCGTGAGTTCGGAGCGCGTGAACAGGGAAGACTGCCATGGGTTAGCGCATGCCATGAATGGTCTCATTATTCTATGCCTACTCCGTCGCCTGCTTTGACAGGCGCAACTGTGATCTTGAGATGCTTCCGCGACACCTTTCCGTCCTCTATATTGATGAATGACTTTGGATCGCCTTCTTCGTGTTTCTTGGTGCGCCCAAGGATGTGGCTCTCGCCCGGCTTCAGCCATTTCTTCTTGTCTGCGGTGGTTAGCGCATTGTCAATACAAGAGGTAACACACACGTACTTCCGAAGAGATCCCCATCGCACGACAGGATCCACATAGTGACCCAGGGAATGTGTGGATGTCGGGCTGTCGAGGGATGATGGTTGCGGTACGGTCTGGTATACGCGCTCGACGGAGCCTGATACGCGAAAACACCTGATATTCAGCCTCGACACCGAACTTTGGAGATGTTAACACAGGTATGCCTCAGTGTTGCGATTGGTATTTCAGATATCTCTGTATCTCGTGGAGCATCC
Source organism: Venturia aucupariae (assembly GCA_003693225.1). Taxonomy (NCBI): domain Eukaryota; kingdom Fungi; phylum Ascomycota; class Dothideomycetes; order Venturiales; family Venturiaceae; genus Venturia; species Venturia aucupariae. Next base: position 224,041 of record QWZN01000029.1, on the reverse strand, counting down.
CTTCTGGGCCTTTTCTATTCAATACAATGCCGACATAACGCAAAGCTGGCCCCACCATCAATCTTGGTGCATAGCTTTCTCCTCCAGAGCTTTAAACGCATGATCTAGCTCTCGCACTCTGTGTGCCACTCTTTTACTAACTTCTTCCCTCACATGGGCTGGATAATCTGAACCCTCCTCCACGATATCTGCTAGAGCTTCCTTGAGCTTTTCCAGCTCCTCCTTCGCCGCAGCTCTGTCGTCGGCAGCATATATCGTATTCTCTTCCGTTTCTTCCGATGCCAATTCGAACTATTGCTGGTCAGATTGCGCCTGAGGGGATAACATATCATCGGAGGTGGCTCACTTCGTCTCGCGCGGTTTCGTAGCTATGGCAGATATTAGACACGGCGCATGCAATTGCCCATTAATCTTGCAACATACAGCTCCTGAATCCTCTCTACTGCCTCATCTGCAGAGCTCTTTCCATCTGAAGTCGGCCTCACAGTCGCAAAAGTGGCCCTTGGTTGACGATAAGCTAGTATCCCAGAGTACGTTGAGGATCGAATTGGCGCAACAATTCGGTTGCTTCTTGTCGACATACATCTCCCGCAGACTCGTAATGAAGAAGCAGCAATTCTAGGAGCGGAAAACATTGTGGGATGATTTGTGAAGAGATTATCTGGCCTTGGAGAAACGATATTGAAGCTCGAGAGAGTAAAGAAAGACTCCGAATGACGCGCAGCGGAAAGACAATCCCGTCGTCCGCCACCAAAACAGAGACGCAGAACAGCAACATCTCCCCCACGAAATGATTATCGGCCTCACACTGCTTGCCATAGCACTGTCTGTACTGTTCCTTACCCCGGAGATACGATGCAGAATGTTCTCTTTTTTGTGGCCCACTTCAACCGCCACTCCAGACAAGAACCAACCAGGCGCAAATACTTATAACGATGAACAAATTGAAAACACGACAGTGGAAAAAAGCTTAGTTCGGAGCGACACTGAACAGGTAGAAATACAGGAATTATCTTCCCCGATAACAGAGGAGGCCGCAGAAGAAACGACTCCAAAAGCACAGCCCGTCACAAATGGCGACCTCTCATCGGTGCCTTCGTTCACGCTCAATACGGGAGAAGACGAAGACAGCGAAGACGATACGGATAATATGCCTCCTCCCTCTTTTCCAGCCATGAACTCTGCCCAAAGAGCCAGCGCGCCGCCTGCGTTCCGAAAGCCGCCCACCCTAAAGCCTTTGAACGGCGCGCCTACAGCCTCACAACTCATGCCTCCACCCAGGTTACCACAAGCTCTTCGTACACCTCCTTCGGCCGCCGCAAATCTTCGTGCACCACAGGCCTTGTTGCCAAACCGAGGGCCATCACTTGTGGGTGGTCTAGGTGTGCCCCAAGCCTCTCAGGTCAAGACACCAAACGCTAGGCAAAAGGTCATCCTAAAGCCTGGTCACTCACCTCTAGACTGGGCTACTTTACAGAAATCCCACACAAATCTTTCCGGTGTCGATCGACTTGTGCGTGTCACCCCGTCCATGCTGAAAGAGAAGAACGGTAGAAAGGGAAAGCCAGCTTGGTCATCGTATCAAGGCAAAGTCTACAACATCACACCCTATCTTCCGTTCCATCCCGGAGGCGAAGGTGAGTTGAGAAGAGTAGCTGGAAAAGATGGAGAGAAGCTGTTCGTTGAGGTTCATCCTTGGGTGAATTGGGATAACATGTTGGATGGATGTTTGGTTGGAATAATGGTCACTGAGAACGATGCTAGAAGTCAAGAGCAGAGCAGTTTGGATGACATGGATTGATGATAATCGCTTATAGATACCCCTAGAAACAATTGTACATGGAATTTCCAAGGGGCTTGCGATTGTCTCGAGGTGAAGTCGTGGTTATTGACGTTCATCATTCTCACCACTAGCGCTATTGACAAAGCCACAACAATACGAACAATAGCCATCAAGAATAATACCAGACCTCTCAATGGGCTCAAGAACATGATAAAAACCATCGACTCCACCAAGATTTATTCCCTAAACCTATCAACCACAAGAGATCCCTCAATTTCTCACAACATCTCCAACGCAACCAAACCACATTCAAACATCCAAGATGCATACCACATACATCCCAACAACCTCGCCTCAAACCTCCACACTCACAAAAGAAATACTCGCCAAAATGTTTCCAATCACACTCCAACACAGCAAATCCAACATCACCACATTAAAAATCTCAGAACCCACCACCCTATCCTCACCATCGAAAGATATCACGGAAGCACCCACAATCATCCCCTTCCCACCCCGGAAACCCCATCGCCCGTCAAACCCACCCAGTATTCGAAATAACTGTCCAAGACTTTATGCGAGATTGAGGAGGAAATTTGGGAAGAGGCGTCGATTTTTGGGGTTGAGGGAGAGTGTGGTTGTGAATCTGTCGGTATGTTTTTTTTTGGCCTCCTGTTTTAAGCCTTTTGTTGTTGGTTTGTGAAGTACTGATGTGGGTTTATAGTTGAAAGGGTTTGATGCGCCGAGGTGTAGGTGCCACCAAGAAGACCGCAGTCCTCGCTCTTCCAGCTAGCCCTCGCTATTTCCCACATGTTGAAGCTATTCTTTCGGTGTGTTTCTTAGTGTAGAGAATGCAAGCTTTATTGAACAGGGCATGTTTAGCCGCAACAGAGCACTATTAGTGTTAGGAGCTTTTACTGTACTAGCCTTTCCTTGTACAAACCTCATTAGTTTGCGTATTCAACGATCCATCACAATATTGACACGACTTTTGTGTATTCTCAATGCTTATCTTGCCGTCAAGACCTAGACATTGGCATGCTGAAACTAACCTATCATTTTATTAATTTTAACTTAGGGGCAGTTGTAATAGTAGGATTGAAACTTACTGGGAGAAGAGTCCCAGAATAGCTGGAATGAGTAGAAGCTTCATAGCTGAGAATGTAGGTTCAAGGATAAGATGGAAGTTAGTCTTGCGGAACTTATCGGCCGGTATGTGGCGGAGCGTAGCCCAAATATATAGATGTAAGTATCCCTGCCTTATTGTCGTTTTCGATTGATTGAAGTCGTTTTTTAAAAAAATCAGTTGAAAAGATAGAATTCCAAGCACAGGCGAGGACGATCAAACACGACAGCATAGGCCAATATTAGACGACTTACTCTATCTTGGCCAATTGAATCCTTACGATGCAGAGGTAGATATTCGGAGGTTTAAATATCTATCTATGTAACTTATAATAGAAACTTTATCTTTTTATATATATCTACTATTACCGTCGCGTTTTATCGTCCGATCGCCCTCTCTTAACTACTATTCTTCAAGTTGAAAAGAAATGAAATCGACCTCGATTACTCGAAAACGATAGTGGAATTTATAGCCGAGTAAACTAAAGAGTATTTTGGGTAAATTAGCGGTTATAGCGTATCTTTGAGGAGGCGGATCTATATAGTATAGAGCTATTAATAATACCTCCGCAAAAGAAAGAGGTCCCAAGAACCATATTCTATGAATAAGATAGGATTCGAGAGAAGCAGGATTGTATAGAAGTAGGATTCGAGGGTAGGGAAGGGTAGAGGGTATTAGATCGGGAGTTTTTTGGCGGGGGTAAGGATAGGTTTTATTTTGTAAGGCTGGGGAAGGGCGGTAGGGGTTTCTAGTAGTTTTTATTTATAGCTTTGTTTATTATTATAATATTTGGGAATAAAGGGGATATTTCATTCTTCTCTCGAGGGTAGGGTATTGGTATTGTTTACTTCTTGGTCTCGATCCTCCAATTTGAGTCCTTCCTCTCTATCTACTCTTATAGCTTCCAAGCTAATCCTGGTTTCTCACCTTCCAATTTTCGGGTATTTGGATATCAGGTTTCTGATCTACCTCATTCGTATTTGAGTAAAAGATAAAGGAAAAAGGTGATATTCCTTTTGGAAGTTACGTTTTATTAGTTTCTAAGTATCTATGTTTTCTTGTTGATAAAGCACTCTTCCACAGTACCCCGAGTTTCTATGACTTCTTCAAGCCTTCAAAACAGTTGCTTACGATCGAGTCTTTGTAGCTAAGGTCAGTGTTCGGGCTTTAAAAGTGGCTAAGGGAGTGTAGGAAAACACTTCAGCATGTCCCGAGTTTTCAATATATGAAGTTTATCGTTTCCACAGAAGGATTATATCATCACATTGTGTATTCAAGACTCGAAAATAGAAGCAGCTACGCTTTTTCAATACCCAAGTCGTTCTCTGCGTGCAATACTCTTGAACGGGAAATTGGCACCTACTAGAATTACCAACATAGGACCACCGGTCGTTGATAATGGCGATGACCAACCCAGCCGCTTCAATTCCTATACATCGTCTTTGGAACAGTAAACCACCTCTCGAACTTATAAAATCACAGTCTAAATCTATCCACCCTTTTATAGACGTCGATGGCAATCGAACACGAGTAAGCTCTGCAGTCCTGGACTGGAACAGGCTAGATCTGCACAATTGGCTTCTCGAACGCAACGAACCTACCACTCCCTTTGCTTCCGTAGCCCTCTACTGCTATCGCGTCAATTTCGGAGGCGATCCTCCCCGTTTTACAGAATTCGTCGCTTCAAGACCCAACGATCATATCTGGAAAGTCGAGTACGCAGTAGCGAATCTTGCGTGGACAATCCCTCGAATCAATCGTTCGCTTGATCTGATCCGGATCAACGACTGTGACGCATCGGACGAGATTATCGACTGTCTCTCGCCTATTATGTCAGGTATGGATAAATTTGAGACGCTCTCTGACGTCGGTGGAATGGATTTCTTCTCCACCTTGCCAGTAGAATTGATATCCTGGCCCCAGGTCCAATTAGAGACTATTCATTTCACTCCGCAGCATAATCATAAATCCCAGTCGTGGTTTCATAGCGAAAGACATCTTCGATTCCTGGTGAACGAGCTGGGTAAGAGGGTCCAATCCGATCTCACCGAGGAAGAGAGAGAACTCTTGAGACTGACAGATGAGGCCTCGAGAGAGGATAGTCCCCTACGCGGACAAATGAGCAAATGGATCCCGAGACAAGGAGCAAAGCTAGAACAAATGGATAGAGGCTTTGACGAATAAAAACGTGGGGTGAGAAAGTCGACCAGTTCCAAGAAAATGGGAGACAATAGTGATACTCCTGACTGTTTGGTAAAGAAGTAGTCCGCTGTTTGCATCATGAATGCTTGGAGCAGTCTCCGCTACTGAATTCTTGATTGCTGCGATTTTGGCATGATGGTAATAGGAAGCAATAGGGAGGACTGAGAGCGTATGTAAGATCCTATTCGAGGAACTGATTTTAATTAGATTACTGTGAGAAATTTAGTGTCGCTTTTAGTACGCCATATCTTTCCAGACAGACGCGTGTACGAAGCTTTAACCACGAGCTGGAATAGCAAAAAAAAAAGAGTGAGGCGACAATGAACAGATATTGAGCATATGGAGAATTGGCCAGAGTCTCTCACGAACCAAAAAAAGCGATCTCTTGGTAACAACCTCGGCGACTGAACCATCCTGACCATGAGCTCTCATTTTCTCACTAGTTCTCTACAGGCAATCACTCGGACGAAATACGGGTTGAGATCTCCGTTCGTAAGTACAAGAAGAACTTGTCTTAAAAACTTGAGGCAGTTCTGCTAGGAGCAAATTATTGATAACGATTCAAGAGAAGACACCATCAACAGGCGTCGCTCAGCCTGGCTAGACACCATTGCTAAAAAAGTCATCAGAGAAGGTAAAGAAAGCGCTCAGATTAATAACGTGGGCGACAACGAATCACGAGTTGAAGATGAAAACGTCCCGTCAGAGAGAGAAAATCAAGATCCCAAGACACGACAGGGGGTTGGTTACCCACCTCTGACGACATGACAACCCCCATCGACATCCACATCCACACCCCTAAAAAGAAAAACTCCACAATACCATACTCAAAAACAGCCCGTCCATCACAAGTCCATAAAATACCCATCACACCTCTCCACCAACCAACCTAAACCCTTACCACCAACGCCGGCGTTATATCTCACACTGATAGACCAACCCCCCATCCCAAAAATGGGCATCCCCTACTCCAAAGAAATAAACTCCGCCCTCGATCAAGTCGCCCCCCTAGTAGCCGCCGGCTACGTCGTCCTCAGAACAACAAAAAATGTATCCATTCTCCTCGGTATACTACAAATCTTAACCGTGTTCCTACTTGCTCTGATTCTTTTGGTGGGGTTTGGGATCTTGGTGAGTGTGAATCTGGATCTGGTTGTGGAGAGGAGGGCGTTGGTTACGCCGGTTGTGAGGTGGATTGGTGCTTGGGTTGTTGGCGAGAAGGGGTGAGGGGGGGGAGGTGTTGGTGTTGGTGGGGAGGGTGGGAAGGGTTTGGGCTGAGGGTTTGGGATGGTGATGTTGCTTGTGCGGAGTCTAAGTAGCAGAAGAGGTAGTAGAGTTATGCAGGAAGGCGCATATCAAGAGTGTTGCTTGCGCTAGAATATTGCCCGTACCTGGCGGGGGCTTCCTAGCCACCTCCTCATAAAATGTCTCTTGATCCGATAGACATTTCGCTCTTTCCTGGCGACAGTGACGCCCAACGTATGACAGGACGTGCCGAAGTAGGAGACGCAGGGTACTGGATCGAAATTCTTTCGCCACGACGAAGCTGGAGAAGATGGAAAAATGCATGTCCAATATGAAGAAAGCGTCTGGAGAAGTTGATGAGACATGCAAAAAGTGATCGAGTGCTCAAGCGATAGGTTGGAGGAACAAAGGAATTGGATTTGAGAAGTATCTGTATCGCTCTAAAAACAGGGGGTATCATTATTTTTGGGCGCCAGACTCCCAATGGGACATTGAATCTGGGTATCGATTAATACTACAAACGAACCGAAGTCCTGCCCCTTCGCGGGCTGAATCTGTACAAAGGAAAGGGCAAAATATTATGTATAATAAATGAAACCTACTAGACACTGACCCCTCCTTATTTACAGACCGGAGTCAATTTGGTTGACAACGACCGAATTGGAGTAGGAATTCCAAGTGCCCTCGCCATCCTTGAGTTCTTGTGGGACGGTCAGTTTTTGGATGTCATCTGGGCGCTCGAGGATGTTGATGTACAAGCCAGCGCTCACGTGCCAGGCGATGTGACAATGCAATGGCCAGACACCGGGATTATCTTGGTTCCATTGGAGAACAATGTAGCTGGGTGTACCGTCGGTCAGACCAGCCTGCATCAGCTGGACATCACGACGCTGGGTGTTGTCTGCATGGGCGATGGTTCCGTCCCATTCACCAACACCCTCGGCAAGGACATGGTAATCGTGGCCGTGAAGATGCTTGAAGATTGATTAGCATTGAAAACTTCACTCACCACGACGAAACTTACGATGGGATGTGGGGTGAAGAAATGGTTGCGCAAGATGAGGCGGACGGAATCGTTGCTGCCGAAGCTGTGAACATTCCACTCATTTTCGAAAGTCGTGTTTCCATCGTTAACAGCGGAGACAAGAGCGTGGTTGTAGTCAGCACGGAATGTGGAGTTGTTCATGAACCACACGAAGTTAGTGCCGTTCGATCCGAATGTAATGTCGACCGTCTCAGTTGTGGCTGGGCTGACGAGTGGGATCTTGCAGAAGGGAGTAGTCAGGCTCAAAGCGTCGTTACCGCAGTATTGAAGTTGAGCGGTGGTCCAGCTGGGCGTGGTAGACGGGATGCTGTCGGTGTCTGCGTCATCATAGTAGATTGCAGCGGTTCCTTGCGTAGATATGCCGTCAGAGAATGAGCAGCCTGGGCTAGTAGTGTCGAGGCCATTGCCCATCTCTGCACGCATCCAATATGCGTCACCAGAACTGCCAACAGCTTCAACCTATGAAATTGTTAGCGTGGATTTCCAACCCTGATAGTGTGGCCACTTGATGCGTGGCATTGGTCTGAGGACGGCCAAAACTCCTGGCAATGTCAAGAAACAGTTTGCCAAGAATTCGTCGACCTGGTTCAGATTTTCCACCGATACCAGGTACTCTACACTACACACATCTACAGATGGGAATCGACTTACAATAACGTCAGAACGTTGACCAACACCGAGGGTAACAACGTTGGTTTCGTAAGGATCGATGGGCACAAAATCATTGGCGATCACCTTGAGATTGTGTCCGTCAATGGTAAATTTCATGATAGCCTCTGCAGATGGGTTGATGAGACGCAGGAGATGTTTCTTCCCAGATTTGAATGCAAATTTGGAAATACCAGCATTAGGTGTGCAAACAAAGGTTGTGTTTTCACATGGATAGTTCATCTTGCCATTGATCAAAACGTTGTTGGATAGAGGGACGAGTCCGTTCATGGTATCGTTCACAATCGAAAAGTAGTCCTTATGATACCAATCACTGAGCATCACTGGACCGATGTCGATATCATATGGCTCTGTTTTCGGTCCGTGAATCACGATTGGACCCTATCAATTCCATTAGATATTAATACCATAAAGAGGAAGACTAGACTCACCAAAGCTCCGCCAGCATATTGAGCGCTGTAATGGGAGTGGTACCATGTCGTCCCAAAATGGTCGGCGCGGAACTTGTAGGTCAGTGACTCGCCAGGGGCGATTGGTGCCTGAGAAACCGATGGAACACCGTCAAACCATGGAGTGCCCTCTTGCAGAAATCCGTGCCAATGAAGAGCTGTGCCTTCGTCTGGTAAGTTGTTCTGGTACGTGTTAGATTAAATCCAGATCATTAACGCGTCAAATGTTGACAGGTAACTCAATGCCATTTGCGCCTTTGAAACAGTGCGAGAGCAGCATTCGAAAGGCGGTGTTTAGCGTCAATACTGACGGCAATGAGGTCCTCGCGATCTCGAAAGGAGCCGCCATAAAATCGTCGTTGATTTTGAGGCGTCATAGTAGACAAAGATGAATTCTTGCGATATTGAATAGAGAACGAGACATTGAGCTTACGGTAACGGTAATTTCAATCCATTCACCCCAATTGGCCTCTATGAGAGGGCCTGGGAAGCCGCCGTTGACGACCAGGCCGTTCTTCTGGACACCATCAGGAGCAATGACTGCATATCCAACGGAAAGGTCGAAATGACGGACGATTGACGACTCTGGCATTTTGCCGCAGGCGATGGTATTCGTCAAGTTTGTGCTGTTTAAAAACCCGTTGTTGGAGGAGTTGAAACTTGGGAAGCCCGATGAGGATGGCGCAGAGAAGCTTGTTGGTATAGCTGAGCGTGACGCGCTTCCGGTGAAAGAGGGTGCGGAACTAATTGATGAATTTGCAGAGGAGCTAAGTGGAAAGCTTGGGGAGTTGGTAGCCGTGCCAAGGTATGGAGCCAAATTTGGGCAGTCGATTAGACCCCAGACTGAGTTGCCATTGGTATCGCTTTGAGAAAGGGCTGGTTTGAGATTCGATCCCTTCTTGCACCAGGACGGCGCCTGGAATTGATCTTTGTTGGTTCCTCCCGGGTTGCTGTTATGCTCTGGGAAAGCAGGAGCTGCCGTCTCTCCATTCTTCGGATAGCCCGGCCACGAGATTGGTTGTGGAACATAATTGTTGGGATTGTATAGGGGACCGTTTGGATTTGGGCTCTGGGGAGAGTAGACTGGAAAAGTGACGCCCGGGTAGGAGATATCGCTCGGTGGTGCATACTGCTGGGACACGGTCTTGCTACCAACGGCTTTGGCTTGACCCAAGGATTTGGAAGCCGGAGAAGAGTTTACTGGTGTAGCCGAGGGCTTGCTACCCATGGCCCCAAAAGTAGCATACTCATACACGGTAGTTGTTGAAGAAATACACATAGAATCGTAATCGAAAACAGTACCGGACACGGCAGGAAGCGCCAGGGAAAGGGCTGAAAGCGCAAGGCCGAAATGAATGGGCGCCATTGCGAAGAAATGGAAAGCTGTAGAGCAAATGAAGGAGTGACTGATTGCTAAACAGTCGAGGAAAGGTGTGGGGAGAGTATCGGTTTATACTAATGCTGCTCGATGCTAACGAGAGAGCCGGTCGATCCCATAATCTGGCGGTAAGCAATTGGTCCCCTGCAGACGCCGCCAAAACCGGGCTCCTTGATTTCATGGCGCCCGGACTCGAATTATCTGGAGACACGCTTTCTTGCTGACAGGACGGTTGGAACGGGCGCCGCGAACCGTCAGGTCACCGTCAGTGGCAGGTGGCTAAGCCAAAAGGAGGAGCGAGATAGGGACCACAGACCCCAAAGAAGGCTGCAAGCTAAGTAAAGCTTGTCTCATGCCGTCAGGTCCTTAGTGCAAGCCGGGCTGGCTTCGGTTCCTGTCGATCTTGCCTCCCTCCTGGTGATGGACAATTGGAAATCTCCACGCTTTTAGGAAGTTGATACTTGGAGGCACGTCAGGATCTAGGTATCAAATCTGCCAAACCCAAGCATACTAGCGCCAACAGAATGGGCTTGAGGTTTGGCAGTCAGGTACAATAGGGTGCGATGAGCATGGCTGAAAGACTTCGCCGCGCAACGCAATCGACGTTGCGGGAGCAATCTCTGGGACCGTCTGTCTCCGGACTCGGCTGAGTCTAAGCTGCCCACTCGCGGGCTTTTCGTGATGAATGTACTGCAGTCAGCGCTGAAACCTCGGATCGAAAGACTGACTCTGCATCCACAAGCTTGAATGTCGAATCATTGATTATAGAGACCACGACGGCGCGCAGTCGCAGGTCAGCGTCAGCTTCTGCTCCTTGGAAGCGAGGCAAGGGAATGCTCAGAGCGGGATGCAGGATGGCCTCATTGGCTGAAGGGTCGTTGGTTGTTGGAGCAATGTGAAAAGGAGAAGGAGAAGCTGGAGTGGATGAAGATTTGCCCAGGGATGTTCTATTTTGGCCTACCAAACTAGGACCCTACCCACCGCCAAGCAAGCAACTAACACTGTATGATACGGTTGATACCTCTCTGAGCCTCCTTTGCTGTTGGGTTTGTTCCCAATCTCTGGTTGACCCATGAGGATCTCACCATGGTCTGAACGAAGACGCGTTGTCCAGGGATGTGGCGTATAGATGCTCGAACGGCTGTATCTTGGAAAGATATCTGCAGACAGCCTTGTTGGTGGTAGAAGAAGCTGCACATTCCCGTCAAAAGGGTTGTCTTCCAGTTCCCCATCTCCGTCGAGAAACAAGCCCAGCAAATATCTCAGATCAGCCATTCAACCATCAAGTCTCTTTCAATCAACGCTTGCAGATCGGCATCCCGAGCACTCATGAATCGGCATGGGGTTTTCGCAAAGGCTAAGCCAATATTACAACTTGAAATTGCTTGTTTCATCAGACATGGCGGTTGGCCAATATACGCTTTGGCGTGGAATATTCCGACAGCCTTAATATTTACTCCTGAACACCACCACCACCACCAACAACAACAACGGTAACTGTATCTAATGTGATAATAAGCTATGCCATGTGATGAAGTCAGCTAGCTGGATCTGGGCTAAAAGCTAAGCAATGGATCCAATGTCACCAAGGAGTCCAAGTCATCAGGACCCGAATGACAGCGCACAGATCAGAAAACTAGAGATGGGTGCGTACGACCGTTTCCAGACTTGATGCATAATATATCTCCATGTCACCATGTGCTCCGTAAACCACTGCAGCTGCGGAAATTTCGGGAAGTATCTACAATATTCTATGGCCACCTCTAACGACTGCATGTACCCGCAACCCATCTCTTCCCCACAACGCCATAAAATTGTGCAACCCAGTTATCTTGAGGACAATTATGCTAAGAAATGGCGATACAACTACAAAAAAAATAGGAAATATGACCCTATCTCTGCTCCACAAGCAGGAAATGCATGGCAGCATATGCCAAAACAATGAAACTGGCTCCAAAAACGGCTAATCCAACCGCGTCCGAAGGTAGAGCACTGTTGTTGAATCCAAAGGAGCTGAGAATGGCAGCACCGGGCACCTCAATATCAAGACCATACTTGTGATCTATCAAACTCAAAGTGCGTACTTCGTTGACGATGAGACCTTCGAAGCCAAAATGGAAGATGGAGAGCTAGTGACGACTGATTAGCAATGAGAAGTGGTAGGATAGGGAGCGAGATAATGTACCTTTTGCAACCACAGTACAGCCGAAGGGATGCTGTTGCGATTCAATAAGAAGCCCGAGAACAGAAGCGAAAACAACATGACCAGACTACCGAGTAAATTGGCCACGCCGCCATTCTTGAAAACAATGCCCAAGAACAAACAAATGCCCGCGGCAGCAAAGTTGAAGAGAACTAAGAACATGATGAACTTGAAAAAGACATCCCATTCAGCGATTAGACCCGTCATCGGGTATACAATCGCACCCATGATGAGTGGTGGAATCAATCGAAGTGGGACGACATCAAAGACCACTTTCGCGACAAAGTACGAGATGGGCGAGTAATACCCTTTGGCTCGCTCTCTGACGAAGAGTAAACGCTCGGCCGAGAAGACAGTGAGACTAGTCAAGGTGCTGAAGCCGAACAGCGCTAGCAAGAAGAAAAAGAGACCGAGTCTGTTCTGGAAGCCAGCGATGTCGTCGGTCAGTCCGTAGAAAAGGAAGCCAAGGAACACCGCCAAAACAATGGCGATGGCATAATGAGTGAGCATGAGCATTGGGTTGCGGTAGAGGTTTCTCCAGGTTCGTGTTGCAAGAATGAGGAACTGGCCCCACAGTCCAACCTTATTGTACCCCTTGACTTTCCCGGCCACGGCAAAACCATTGGCTTCGAACCCGTTTCCGTGCACACCATTGGCTGTGTTGGCAGACTGAACGTGGTTATTGGCATCGTCTTGAATGTTTGCAGCGACGTCCGATTGTTTATAGCACTTGACCAGCATGTCGAGGTCAGTACCAGTATCACCAGCTTCGGGAAGTAGCTCGTCCGGATCATCAAGAACTTGAGGTGGAGGTGCACCTGACTGTCTCGACAGGCGCAGCCATTGTTGTGTATTGTCGTGGTTGTCGGGGATTGATTCATCATCAGTCTTAGGAGTGCTAGGTATTGTTGGCTCGGTTGGTTCCGCTGTCTTCTTCCTTGTGAACAGCTGTCTATCCTGTTGCGCCTTCAAAGAACCCTTTCTCTTACCCTTGGGTCGGATCAGCGATCCAGTCGGGCTGCCAACAGAGTCACGGCCCATGCTAAAATTGGAGACACTAGCGATAGACTTGATGGCGACAGTGCTGCTTGCGCGAGTCGTCGAGCCACCGTGAGGAGCGAAGAGTGAGCTATTCTCGTCAATTGGGCTACGAGCAACACTAGCGTGCATTGTCAGATCGACGAGATAATCGGCAATATTGAAGCCAGATGGGCACGAGAAACCGATATTGTCGAAATATGCCTGGCAGTGCTGGAATGGACCGGAGTAGACGACTCTGCCTTTTGCGAGCAGTACTAGCTGGTCGAATAGGGCGATGATATTAGAACGAGGTTGATGAATGGTGAAAACAACGGTCCTGTTGTAGTTCTTCACCAGGTTGACCAAGCACTCTACAACATTGAAGGCATTGAAGGCATCGAGACCGCTAGTGGGCTCATCGAGAAAGAGAATGCTAGGACTGGTAACGAGTTCGCAAGCAATTCCGACACGTCTCTTCTCTCCTCCAGAGATGCCACGACCGCTCCCTTCTTCGGAGCCGATCATTTGGTTGCGAATGTGGTGAATTCCAAGCTGTTTCTCAACCTCGTCAACACGTTGTAGTTTAGCCGAGTAGCTCATGTCTCTAGGAAGTCGCAGCATTGCGCTGTCAAGAATGGTCTCGTGGACAGTCAATGTTGAGAGAAGTGTATCCTCTTGATCGACGAAGCCAATAATGCTTCTAAATTCGTTGTCCAGGATTTTTTCTCCGTTGACAAGAAATTCGCCCTGCACCTCACCACGTTTGTTCTTTCGCGCAAGGATGTCCAGGAATGTCGTTTTGCCAGCGCCAGAGGCGCCCATGATGGCCATGAGCTCTCCTGGGTGAACAGCACCTGAAATGCCAGTGAGGATCTGCTTTCCCTTGAGATTGTATGACAGGTTTCGGAAGTGAAGCGCAGCCGGTTTTTGATCAGCCATGAGCTTTGCTGAGTTCTCATCGTCTTCGTCGTCGGACAGGTGGATGGGCCCATAAAGCGCCTGTCTCCTGGACAGGTACCAGACGACGAGGATGACTGCTACCACGAATAGCGCACACCCAGCTATGACACCAGCAATGAGTGGGGTGTTGATTCTCTTGATCGGTCGCTCATATCCTGGCATCTCAGACTCGTGGATACATTCTCCAGCGCCGCATTGGAGCGTGATGGTAGGGTCGCCGAAGACCGAGTCTATCAGCTCATTCATTGCCGGCTCCGAGAAGACGCTGCCGTCGTCTGGACTTCCTCCTTCGGTGCTTGTAGTTGTAAAGTGAGCCGGCCCTTTGATATCTTGCTTCAAAAACTCGCCAATGTCCAAGGATCCTGATTCTCCGCAAAGCATGCGACCAGGTATACAGCGACATTGAATGTTCTCGCAGGAATAGGAGGTGATATTGCGGTTTTCTTCGGCTTTGACATCGAAGCCGCAGGTATCGAGGCCGCAATAGAAGGACTCCTTTTGATCAACCCAGACTGTAGCACGTATTAGCAAGTGTTACTTTACAGCTTCCGGCACGACTTACATTGGAAGTTACATTCATCCCTTTGCTTATCGCACGAAAATGTCACCTGAGGCTTTTTGCCGTTCAGAATCTTCAAGATCTGCTTGTTCGTGATATCGCAGTTCTGGAAGTTCTGTCGCACTACCAAGCCGTCCTTGTAGCAGACTGCTCCTTCACCGCCAGGTACTAAAGCACTACAGGCGTTGTCCGTCTGACACACATTGCAGTTGATGCCACCCCAGCCCTCGTCGCAGTCACATTGTTCTCCCCTTCTTATAGGCCTGTCCTTTCCACCGGCCAAAGAACCGCAAAGTGGTTCCGTGCAGTCCTCTCCACCCCATCCGTCTGGGCATGAACATCTCCCAGTGGCCGAAGTACAGTTGGCAAATTGATGGCATTGTGTACCTTCTAGGTTGCAGTTGAAGCAAGGTGGGCAGTCATCAGGGCGGTCGCCATATATACTGAAGGGCGATTGTAGTAGAGCATTGTTGCTACTTGTGAGATTCCGAGCTATCTCATCCGTCTTCGGTGAAGCCTCGACTGGGTTTACATAGGTCAGGAAGGCGATTATCGGTAGTATGAAGGTGGTTCGAAGCATCGTGAAGCTCTATCGAAGCTCTATCGGTGGGCGCGAACGGGGTCGGACGGTGAATTACCGAGACATGGAGGTTTCGATGTTCGGGAAGTGGGTGAAGCTGCAGTGCTGGAGTCTGAATTCTTCTTCTCAATCGTGTAACAGTTCTTTCATCAGTATCTCGGCTGTTTGTTTTGTTGATCTGCTGCCTGCATTCAAAAGTGGCGGGAGTGGTGCGGAGCTAAGAACGAATCGGTGACGAGTTCCTCCCGTTGGCACCTTGCCATGCGACAGGATCTTCCTCAAGCTTTCTTCGAGATCATTCGAGATCACGAGTCTCTCCTAAATACATAGACTCAACACCATTGATCAAGGTAAAACACTTCTAATAGCTTCTAACACAGTCCCTCCGCTGCGTTTCCTGAGGTTGAGTTGAGAGTAAGACAAAAGGAATCGCTCCAATCAGCGGAGCAATCCCATGTCATTAAGCGCGCCCTAATCTGGACAATTACGACTAGCAAGCATCTCCGACTCTCCTCTTTGACATACAAAGCCTTGCTCTTGAGCAAATCCATTCTCATAGCCTCCATCTCACCTTTCTTATCGCTCTCCTAATCAAAATGGTCCAACTGAAGCTGTTCGGTGTTGAGCAAGTAAGATACTCACCCTTTTATCCGGATATCAATTTGTGAAGCTCGCCTTTTCAACGAACTATCTCCTTGAAGTCAAAATGTGACTCTCGACTAATCCTTTGAAGTGGATGGACGATTACTGTCCGAAAGCCACCCACGACATTGCGGAAACATGCTGCGACTCAATTTCCATCGACGACTTGGAAGCAATGTGCGAAGACAAATCAGCCAAGGTGATGGATACTTCAATCAGATTGGGCTACGGGGAGATTAGAGGATCGAATGCTTTAAGGGACAATCTGGCGAGACTTTATTCATCCAAAGCTGGTATGGATGTCCAGTCGTTTCACGCCATTCATTATACAACCACTTGCTAACAACACCAAGCCAGCCCCTTACCACGGGACAATATTTTGATTACACCCGGAGCCATCGCTGCGAACCATCTGGTTTTCTACTCGCTCATTGGCCCTGGCGATCATGTCATCTGCCACTATCCAACTTACCAACAGCTTTACGAGATTCCAGCCTCATTAGGTGCAGAGGTCGATTTGTGGAAGGCAGATCCGAAGAAAGACTGGAAACTCGATCTAGATGACCTGAAAGCACTTGTCACAGAAAATACGAAGATGATCATAATAAAGTTTGTGCAGCCTATTCATCGTCCAGACTATGAAACTTACAATACACAGCAATCCAAACAACCCTACAGGTTCAATCTTGACCGCCCCCTTCCTCCGAGAGTTGATTGCCTTTTCAGAAACTAAAGACATAACAGTCCAATCCGATGAAGTGTATAGACCAATCTTCCACAGCATCTCCCCAATCTCATCCGACTTCCCACCATCAATTCTGTCACTCGGCTACAAAAATACAATTGCCACTGGTAGCATGTCAAAAGCGTATGCCCTCGCTGGAATCCGTACAGGCTGGATTGCGTCCCGAAACCCAGAAATCATCGAAAAGATTGCAAATGCTCGCCATTACACTACGATAAGCGTCAGTTCAGTAGACGAACGCATTGCAGCCTTCGCCCTTCACCAAAACACAATCCACCAACTCCTCTCCCGCAATATTGCTCTCGCCAAGACCAATCTTACCATCCTGGAAAAGTTCGTGATCAAACATGACGATATTTGTGAGTGGGTGAAGCCGATTGCTGGAACGACAGCATTCTTGAAATTTCATCGAGAAGGCAAGGCGATAGATGACGTCGCGATGTGCAAGAGGCTAGGAGAGGAGGCAAAGGTCGTGCTTGTCCCGGGCCAATATGGTTTTGGAGAGGATTTCAAGGGGTACGTTAGAATTGGATTTGTTTGTAAGACTGAAGTGTTGAAGGAGGGCTTGGAGAAGGTTAGGATTTGGTTGCGAAAAGAATTTGATGATTTGGAGGTTGTGGAGTAGTTATGTTACTTATGTTTTGAAAATGATGAAATGTAACTTTCGTCTAATGGTATTATTCTCCATGAACTATCTTTACATCGCTCCTCAACCATTTTATCAGCGAGCCGTGTGTTCTCCTCTGGAAACCCTTCATCCGTAAAACTCTGGTAGTAGCTTTTGATCAGCTTCAAGCCTAGGTCCGCAATCGTCCAAATCGATTTCTCTTGCTGTCATCGTTGGCCCGAAATCTGCGATGCCATGCTCTTCCTACGCCCTTCCATATAATCAATTCCCACAAACTCCACGACAGCATCTTTCAAGGCTTGACTGATGATCAATATGTGCAAGACACACCTCAGGGACAAAGAATGTGAGCTCGGATGCTCCCGCGCTGACGACCCACGATCGGTTCAAGCTGCCGAATGAGGATAACCTCACACCCGGGCGGCTCTTATCTTCCCACTAGAGATCTTTTTTGGAGTCCCCTCTGACCGCAGCGCGACTGCGTAGCTCTCCTGCCATGCATCTACTACTTGCAAATCCAGCATGGAAGAGCTCCCTGGCACGATCAGGTTGTTCGACCTCCAGGCCGACGGCTCCCTCAACGATACCGAAATAACCCTCATTCCACAACCTACCTCCCACCCAGACGACCCTCTACGATGGTCGGCCGCGCGACGATACTGGCATGCGACGCTCGTGTGCTTCATAGCAGCTTTCACTGCTGCCACAAGCAATGATGCTGGTAGCGCTGCCGATTCCCAAAACAGCGAGTTGGGGATCTCCTACAGTCAGATCAACAACGCCGCTGGTGTGCTTTTCATTTCGATCGGGTATATGACATTGCTGCTGGCTCCGACAGTAACATTATATGGGCGTAGGATTAATTACTTGATCTCAATATCCATGGGTCTAGGAGGTGCCGCGTGGTTTGCACGCGTCATGTCCAGCGGCGACTCGATTGGCAGTCAATTTTTCGTGGGAGCGAGCGAATCTTGCGCGGAGGCTGCGGTACAGCAGTCCCTCTCGGACATCTTTTACCAGCACCAGCGTGGTACTGTGCTCGGATTCTACGTTCTCTCTACAAACCTGGGGACCTACTTGGGTCCCCTCATTGGAGGTTACATTGCTGATAGCACACTGGGCTGGCGCTGGGTTGGCTGGTTCGCTGTGATAATCTCAGGAGCGCTGCTTGTGGTTCTATTCTTTGGGCTTGAAGAGACGACCTTCGACCGGCGAAATTTTGTGGATGGCGCGTCGACTCCACCCACGCTTTCAGCAACAGGAGACGAGACTGAGGAAAAAGGATCAATCACCATGCCACAGGAGCGCCGTTCTTCTGTTGTACATGCTGGCGAACTCGAATCTGTTAAACCACGGAAACCTTACTGGAAACGAATCGCCCTCATCACACCAGCTCCAAATCTGACAGGCTTTGGCTTCAAGCAATATGGGCAGCGTTTGTGGCATATACTTCGCGTCTTCACTTTCCCCGCCGTCCTCTACGCCGGACTTCAATGGGGTGCCCAAGATGCATGGCTTACATTTTATCTCACGCTCGAAGAAGACAATTGGTACGGGGAGCCCTGGAACTACACTAATGCCCAAGTAGCCACAATGAACGTACCCTGTATCATTGGCTCATTCATCGGCTGTATATATGGTGGATACTTCTCTGACCTTTTTGTTCGATGGATGGCCAAACGGAATAATGGTGTTGCTGAGGCAGAGCATAGACTTTGGTTTATGTTCCCGACAGCATTAATAAGTCCCATTGGCCTCATCCTTTTCGGCGTTGGAACAAACAATGGCTGGGACTGGCCTGTGCCGTATGTTGGATTAGGATTCATTGGATTTGGCTGGGGCTGCGCAGGAGATATTTCCATGGCATATCTTATGGATTGTTATCCTGACATGGTGTACGTATCAGCCAATTCTATGCCCTGTCCTGCTCGCACTAACGAAGTCGCAGTCTTGAAGGAATGGTGGGTGTTGCCGTGGTCAATAACACCATCGGGATGATCTTTACGTTTGGGACCAGCTACTGGTTTGAGGCACAGTCTGTCACAGGGGTAATGTGCATCATTGGAGCGCTGAGCTTCGTCTTCATCATGGCTTCGCTGCCGATGATGATTTGGGGAAAGGCAGCAAGAAGGTGGACACTGACACGATATACTGACTTCTTGGTTACTCGGGACCAGATGTTGTGACTCGAGATTTGGGAAAAGAAATGGGATCTAGGTAGTATAGTGTCTGGCAAATCGATAACGCTACGTCAAAAAATTGGAGCTGATGACGGCAGAGACAATACTATGATTCAATCTCTCGTTGCTTCGTTCATGGCTAACAAGCTACCCGAATAACCGTAAATCGACCACACCTTTGTTGATCGTGGCATCATTGAAAAGAAGGATCGGATACGGATTTGGACACTGCGTTTCTCAAGGGATGACATGTTGTGGTACTGAACATTGTTTGAAGTTCATTCTAAATGGATGTTTATTCATGACCTTGGATGGATCATTAATAATCACAAGTAACGGAAAGTTGGAGCACAGAACAACATTGATTTTGTCAGACATGAGTCTGTTAGAAAGAGAGCGGAATGTTGCCCCACGCAGCTGTTTACTGAGTCTATGGCGCGAGGCTTGGGTTCGAGAGTTGAGAGGTACGCATACTTCACCAGGCAAACATTTCAGGTTATGCTAATGCGATGATAGAAGCTATCGTATTTTCGTTCCCCTCTCCATTGACATCCCCCTCGCCCTTACAATCCAAGCCATTCGCTGCCAGTGTTACGGAGGTAGTGGTGGCCCAAACATCACCAACCCAAACAAGCCTTTCGGTACCACGGGTACCCGTCACTCGAAAGATTTGTCCTCAGCACGCTTTGACTCATTGTAAGTCACTTTCTCTCTACCATCCTTTCCACTTTGTTCTCCGGTAACATTATGTCGCCAATACTCATCAACCTGATATCAAAGCCGTCGCTCTGACTTCGCCGACGCCTTGGGACAACACTTCAGGCATATCCTCTCTCCATCTCCACCTGTTACTCCACACACATAGTCACGAGATTCCCATCCACCCTTGCAGACCTTGGTCACCGCTCGCGACGCGACCTGGCACACTGCCCGCCAAAGCGAGTAGAACAGAATCAGCCCACACACTCGTCGCGCGAACCTCGTCATGAGCCATCCCTACGCACTGCATCAATGCCACCTGCACAAGTGGCTCAAACACCACGACAGGGCATTGCGCATCTCTCGCCGAAAGGCCCATAGGGTCTGATCCAGCTCCAACGAATAGTCCACCGCACTCCTCCGAGCATCGACCCACCTCAGTCGAAACCTCAACTTACAGAAACCGGCGCGGAGTCCCAAGGTGCGCGCTTTTTGCTGCCACCTTTTTTAACGAGCCTCTCTGGTTCGACACAATTGCTGGAAAACAACACAAGGTCCAGACAACAAAGGTCCGAGGGGGCGACACGTATCAGAGCGACACGTACCAGAGAACCATAACACGTACCAAAGAGCCACAACACGTACCAAAGAACCATAACACGTACCAGGTAACCATCGCGTGCCCCACACAACGTGTGACTCACACAAAAAGTCTAATTTTCAGTAAAAGAAAATCTTTTCGCTGTCTCCAACCTTCACTTCCATTCCCCCGACAACTTTTTTCATCTCTGCATACACAAGCCGGTCTCCCATCAAAGGCTCAGCAACCTCCAAGACCTTGTTCTTCCTTCATCGACTACCTTGCCTCTGCTTCCTCCATAACTCTTGTCGACATTTCGCACGCAAATTTCGCCGCGCACCTTCTCGAAACAACTTCGCTCAGCACTTCATCAGCGCCCTCTCTTCAAAGTTCGAGTTCACACGACACATTGTAAGTACAATTTCTCATCATCTCACTCAGCGACCCGAGCATGTCAGTAAACTCGTTCGGACCCCGGATGTCTTTAAACTCGTTCGTCCATGAGGCCAGGGATGCCTTCCAAAAAACTCTTCCGGACTCTGACCTTGTCTTAAACTTCGTCCGTAGCTGGGTATGATCTGCGTTACCAACTTCCTCGACATCAAGTCGTTAACTGCGCTCCCTCATGAGTATAAACTGTGTCCGTCCTCAGCATGACAACTTAAACTGCTCAGACCTGGCTATGTCTTGAAACTGGAGCCCGACCCTTGAGATAAGTCGCTAAAATGTAAGCTCCGACCGAAATTGTCGTTAAACTAGGATTGACCGCAATTGTCGTTAAACTACTTCTTGAGAGGAAGCGAAGCTCATTCAGACCTGAGATGTCCTGAAACTCAATCGACCTGCGATGTCCTAAACTCATGCGTTCCTTTCTCTTCTTCTCTCACTCTCTTCTTCCCTCACTCTCTTCTTCCCTCACTCTCTTCCCTCACTCTCTTCTTCCCTCACTCTCTTCTTCTCTCCTTTTCTTCTTCTCTCATTCTCATTCCTTCCTTCCTTTTTCTATCGACCTGGGCATACGTCTTTGAAACTGCTGACCATTGGGACAAGTCATAAAACTGTAGACCCGCGACCTGGGCAAACGTCGGAACAAAACTGCCTTTCTTTCCTTCTTCTCCTTCTCTTCCGACCTGGGCATTTGTCATAAAACTGCTGACCATTGGGACAAGTCAAGAAACTGTAGGCCCGCGACCTGGGTAGACGTCGGAATAAAACTGCCTTTTCTTTCCTCTTTCTACTCTCCTTCTTCCTCTCTTTTCTTTTCTTATGTAGAGGGTACCATTTAGTTGAAATTTAGATAAATGTGGAGGAAGTCGGCAGACGAGCTCGCACCTCCACGTGGTTGCCGATGCAAGTACCTTCGGGGAAACCAAGACGAGCTCATTCCCCATCTCACCCATTCTTGTTTACCTCATTATTTCAGACTCGGCTTAGCAAGCGTCGACTTCATAAGTCCACACTCGCATTCACGCTCTTCGCTTTCATAGCCTCGGATTGATCATCGTTGACTTTACCAGCCATCGAATCTGCAGCAGTTGACTCTTCGCTCATCGAATAGACTCCATGCGCGTGCTACACTCGATACACGGGACCTCTTGCGCTTTTGCATAAGCCGTACTCCCGTGGCCCCAATCTGCGAATTCCTCGACTCAAACGTTCGGCGTTCCATTTCGCTCGACCCAACCCTCTCGCCAAAGCCTGTGCGACAATCTGGGCAGACCCATCTCAAACTGTCTTGTCACCCATTCCCCATCGATCGGAGATGTCATCAACCCTACTTCATTCTTGGATGACAACAAATTCGCTGCAGACTTTGCCACCGCCGTACACACATGTCAACTCACCGTCAACCACGGCCTTGTCGTACCACCTAATCCGCCACCTTCACTCTTTGTTCGCATAACACAAACCCTGCATACCGCTATCTCCAAGTCAGCCGTTCCGAGTGCAAGGTTTTTGAGGAGGCCCGGACAATCGCCCACGACGTCAAATCTGCCTGAGCCGGAATGTCTTCAACTTATCCCGTCCATAGGCATAGCCCTGAGCTCTGCTCTTGACGTAAAATACCGATCTTCGCAGCAAGCAACGCTAGGATTCCTTGCGAACCTTGCGAGCCTGTCGAGCCTGGCGATGTGGAAACAGCCATGTGGCAAAACCCATTCTGACCGCAACATCACTAGATCTACTTCATGGGCCGAAGCGAAAGGCATCCTGACCGCAACGTCGCTAAACTAGAGCTGACCGCGACGTCGTTAATCTACTTCCTGAGATTGAAGCGAAACTCATTCCGACCTGGGCAATGTCGTCAAAAGTGCATCCGGACCCTTGAGGCGCATGTCTGTAATCTGCGCCTCCGTCCGCGACGACGTAACACTACTTCCTGAGACGAAGCGAAACTCACTCTCTTCCGAAAAGAAGCGAAACTACTTCTTGGGCAGAAGCGACATGCATCCTGACCGCAACGTCGCTAAACTAGGGTTGACCGCAACATCGTCAAAACTACTTCCTGAGAAGAAGCGAAACTCAGACTCCGTCTGCTAAGACGTAAATCTACTTCCTGGGACGAAGCGAAACTCATTCTGACCGTGACGTCGGTAAGCTAAGTAATTCTCCCAGCCTCTACTCATCTTTAGCATTTGCCTCTATCATGCGAAGATTGTTAACATTCCAATGCCTGAAATGAATAGGACGATGGCGAGCAGTTTGAGAATGCGACGGTGTACCGAAACTGAGGTCTTGCAGATTAGCTTAGGAGAATAGATGTAGTAAATCTGACGTTCTTTCTAGTCAGCCACAAAAAACAGAGATACCGTTAGCAGAGTACAAATCTGAGAGATGGCCTTTGTGAATTGATCTCAACATTTCAGCAGCTATATAGGCGTGATCTTTGGAATCTGATCCATAGCCGCCATTTCCACCTCCCAACCATCAGCCTTCGCACCGTCTTTCAAGAAAAAATCCGAACTCTTCTCGTTGCCCCTCAACATCCAGTCCAGCCAAAGACGTTCAGCCTTGCCAAACTTTCCACTGTTAGGCTGTGACCATGTTGCCATATGCCCGACTGGAAGGTTGGCCTTCCATTTTGCGGTCGTGGCTGGTAGCGCTTTGTAGTCTTTCTCGCCCTGGCTAGGTATTAAACAGAAAGATCTCACAGTTATCGGGAACCACTGACTTGTTTGTAAGCGACATCACTTGGGCCGCCCAAGAAATAAAAGATAGGTTTTGTAACCTTTGATGCAATTTTGACTCCGTTTAATTCTCCACTGTTGAAAATCCCGATGGTCTTTACAAGCGGGTGGTCCCAGATCGCATAGCTGCTGGATGTGAGAGATATTCGGTAATACAATAGATAGAAGGCACCTTTCTAGTCCACCACAACTCTGACCGCCTGCGGCCAGCCTTGTTTTGTCAAGATTTGCATATTTGCCTTGACCAGCATTGGCGTCCACCCATTTCAAGGCTGCTTTTTGCGGGAGCGCTTGAGGAGCGTTCAGATTGCTGGTCGAGCCCTTGCCTTGAGGAGAGCCTTGTGCGATTGCGTAAATGCCTGACATGTTATTCATTACCCTGACAAATTGTTGTTCGAATTGGTGCAAATACCGTAGCTTGCAACCTCCCATAGTGAGCGGCGGAAAAGAGTGCCATTGCCAGAGCAGCCTCCATTGCTCCAGATCAAGATGGGAAGTTTGAGATCTGCAGGGGGATCGACTGGCGCAAAGATGGTATGACCGGGAAGAGTGCTATCCTCGTAGTAGCCAGACTTGTAGGGTCCAGTTGCGAGGCCGCCCTCTACAGGCTTTTCTGCAAGGGTTAGTGCCGCAGCCGCCACCAGCAAGCAGGCGATAAGGCTCATGCTTGCGTTCGAATGAATGTTCAAAGGGGTGCAGAGAGTTGGTGGAAGGAACAATGCTCATAAGTGAATAACGCTCGGGAGTGCGAAGATGGTATATGATCATAATAACTAGGTAGCTTCAAGGCGAGCTACCCAAAACCGAGAACGAAACCCCCATCATGATCCTGGAGGTTATAATATCAAGCGTAAATTGCTGTCAAGATCTCCTTCGTGTTCATAAATCTTCCGCTGTTAAGCTTCCTGGGTTGCCCTGGTATTGTGCACCATTCGGACGAGCCATACAGCGGACAATGGTTTCGCAGGCTATAATAAAGTGACCTTGGTGTGCTAGGGCGTAGCGGAAAGGAAGCACTGGAACTTCATTCGTTTCCGTGCGTCCTGCTATTTCTTTCTTCAGTTGTTGGCAATGGAAGGTGAATTGCAGAACTCATCACGGGAAACAAATAGATTGAGAAGTTGACGATGAATGGGAGAAATTACGATGTGCTCGCGACATCTCACAGGCCTAGGCGTCATGGAATCGTCTAGCGAATTTATAGATATCATCACCACTTCACCACCATAGTGATAGTCCTACCAACTCCCATTTGACAACCCTCAGACTCGAACCCAATACACTGTCATGGGCTCCTCAGCATCAAAAGCCAGCCGTGCAGCTGGAAGCGCAACGAGAAAATATCCCACAAAGCCATCGGCGCAAACATCAGCACCAACACAGTACAGAGCTTCTCCAGCTACGCCATCTAGGCCAGGTCCGACAGTACATCCTGCGCCCCAAGCAACAGAAGAGAGGACTGCTGGTGAGACCATCATACCTTGTTAGCATGCATGTTCTAAACCTCCATAGAAATAAATATAGATGCCAGCGACCCCGTGTACGCTTCCAATCTACGCAACTTAGGCGTCGTCGACTCGAACCCCTTCCATTCCAATTCCTCCACCCAGAACTCGAATAAACACCACCATATACCTGATTTCGCTCCCCCCACCAATTCGCGGAACCCGACGTACAATAATCATTCGCCCTTCCCATATCCCAGCGCAGCAAACATGAACCCGGCTTCAAACCCAGCTTTACGAATACTTCAAGCACGAGGCCAATTACAAGACCAAGCAGACAAAGAGTTCGAGAACGTAGGCCGAAGGACCTTCCAAGGCAGACAATTTCTGGATGTCACAATGGTCAGTCAAGTACTGCTGGCGAGGAAGAGTGGAGCATCAGATCAAGAGATTGAGAAGAGAATGGGGCTGAGAGCTGGAGTAGTCGGACGATTAGGCAAAAACGGAGTTGTGGAGGCTATTCCCTTGGGAGAGTAAGAGTACATAACATCATCTCTAACTTGGACGTACACAGCGGCTTGCTTGCAGATGCAACAGCACTGCGCCTTGCTCGACAAGAACCTTACACTACGTAGTACGAGCCTCGCCCTGCCAATGCCCAGCCCAGCAGCACTCTCACCAAGCGCAGTGTCCACCATCAATTCTCAAATCCGAGCCTGTCATGAAGCTGCTCGCATCGCTGAGCAAGAAGACTGCTGCGCCTCGATATTCTTCGGGCCTGCTCAATCTATTCATCATGTTTTGGGATCCCCAGAAGCCCTCTCGTTCTGGGTGTGTCTTGAACAGTTCTGTCACCATGGTTGTCCTGGTGTACCCAGGCGAGAGGGTATTCACGCGGATGTTGTGCTCGGCCCACTCCATCGCCAGGTTACGACCCAGCTGCAAGACACCTGCTTTGGATGCATTGTACGCAGCGGAGATGAGTTCCTATAAACCTTTGTGAGCAAGTGTCGGCAGAAGAGAAAGAGATTATT
Source organism: Venturia aucupariae (assembly GCA_003693225.1). Classification (NCBI taxonomy): domain Eukaryota; kingdom Fungi; phylum Ascomycota; class Dothideomycetes; order Venturiales; family Venturiaceae; genus Venturia; species Venturia aucupariae. The sequence continues at coordinate 197,681 of QWZN01000029.1, read as the reverse complement.
AAACTCACCCTGTTGGCCACGGTTCCGCTCATGCTGCCAATGATCGCAATACTTCCACCACTGCCAAAACGAATCATTTGCTTCGCTGCAGCTTGTGCCGTCATGAGGACTCCTGTGATGTTGACCGCAAACATTTGGGTAGCTTCTTTAGCCCGGTATTCAAGAGCTGATATCTCTTGTTGGTATGCTGCTCCTGCGACCAATCCATCTAATCGACCATGCTTATCTCCGATCTCTCCAAAGACCTTCGCCATTTCCTGATCTTCACGAACATCCAGCTGTCGATAGTGCAATCGACCGCCAAGTTCCTTTTTGGCTCGCTCTTGAACACTGTCGAAATCGGCTGATGGATCGGGCTCTTTGTCCAGAGCGTAGACTGATAGCCATGTTAGCAATTGCTCGTGGAATCTCGTTGGAGTAGTCTTCACCAGTGGCACCGGCCTCGAGCAGTGCTTCCGCCTGAACCAACCCTATTCCTCGCGCTCCTCCTGTCACCACGATGACCTTGCTTGCCAAGCTGAACTCTGGCAGACGCTTGGTGGTACCCAGATAGGCAGTAAATTGCTTTCCATTGTCTTGGACTGGCGGCTCCGGTGTAGCTGACTGGTGGCTTGCGGTAGCATTAAAGCGTCTAGCGGGAAGACCTGATGCTTTTGTGCGAGTAGCGAGCCAAATGTTTGTCGATGCCCATCTCGAGTTGAACGGCTCTCGAGTGTTCTCGCATATCTTCCAGTTGAACTTTCGAGGAAGTCCCCTTCTGGCAACTGGTCGAAACGCGTGTATTACAGAGCCCACGGTCTTCGGCATTATACCAAGAGTCTTTGATATCATGAATATCATGTCGGTGCCTTTGGCATACAGCTTTATCAATCTCGTGTCGAACTCGATAAAATTATGGCAGCTGGTATTTCCGAGTCGCCAGAATTTATTGATCAATTTGAAATCGAGGGACTCGAGAACCAACGGTATTTTCGTCATGGCTTTTTCTGCTTGGACCAATGATGTGCCGGGAGCTGAGCCTCATAGTGGAAACAGCGTCACGCATAGCACTATGGCTCGGACTGTACAACATGGGGTTATCTCCAAGAAATGCCCATCTGCTTGGATCGATGACGAAGCCGAACCATCTCCCGTGAAGCGTTTAGGAAACTTCCTCATTCATATGAAGATCAGTCAAAACGACTTTGACGAACCCTTATGATTTCGGAACGATGATGTCAACTGAAAGAGTTACAATCCTGGCAGTCTCTTCTCACACCTTCAGGGACTCGTTGACATCGATTCTGAATTGCCTCAGTGCTCAAACTACTTCCGTCAGCCTCATATCACTTTTCACTTCCAACCGTGCTACCTCGACGCCATCAGAGACGAGGAAGGTAGCCTACTGAGCGTATAGTATGACGAAATTCATCCGTTCACGACCAAATTGTGTGTATGTATTACCAAGTTTTGTAAGAAGCGGGGCGATTCGTCTTTCAAACTCCAGTGCTACGACTGATATTCGCAAGTGTCAAAATAGAATCAATAAGCTTTTGTCGAACCCCATCAAGGGATGTATCAATTTTTCAACCGAAGAAATACCTCGTCCAAGTGTGCGACAGAACCAGACTCTTAGCCCGATTTTAATTCCACTACAAACTCTCTCCTGCCCTTACAGACAATTCCCAGGGAGCCGATTCGATTCGAGAAGAAAAACACAGATTCAAGATTCCACTACGCTTCACGCTCAACTTTCACCTCTCACGCTCAAATTCCTAGCAGAGTTTTCATAGAATCCCCACTCGGCCGCTTTCACCTCTTAACTGCACACCCATTCCCCGTCCCGATTCCGGTTTCCGCCATCAAAACTCACTGGCCCCCCTTCCCTTCCCCGTAGCCATCGCGATACTGCCACTCCCCCTGGATTTGACATCACCAAGCCCCAACATTACTCAAAACACCAGGCGAGAACTGCCGTGGGGAATTTTGCACACCCTGTGATCCGGCGTGTTTTTGTCAACTAAGTGATGTGGGTAGGCCAGTGTGACTGCGCTTGGTTGAACTTGTCGATACCACCTCGTCGACGATTGTGGTGACCGTAGTCATGACTGTGACGGCGCATTTCAACCCTGCTTGGCCGTATTCATTTTCAGCCTTGCCGGATTCCTTTTCGTTGGCGTCCATCTCGATCTCAGGTAGCTGATTTGTTTTTGTTGTTTATATTTCTCACAGAATTGTTGGTAATTTCCTACATGATTTTTTATGTTTTTCCAGGTCTGCTGATGTTTTGTTTCCAGCAACTCCATCTCCAGTTCCATACCAAATCGTGAAATTGGCTATAAGTGGTTTGACCGGTGCCGTGTTTATTGTATCGTTTTTCTTATCATCACATCATTTTCATCTTCACCTTCATCTTCGTCATCGTCGTGGATAGAAGAAGAGTCAAAGTATCCCACAGAGGCGAGGAGAGATCCTGTATGCACATAGCAGAGAAAGTACATAGTTGAAAGAACTAAAAAATAGTAAGGGCGAAATCAAATACAATCAATCGGTGGACTAACAAACGAAGAAATAATCAAAGATCTGAGATAACTCAAGCTACCCTCTAGCCCGGAAAAAAAAAGGGGATAAACCGATGCTTGGGTTTAAAACAATTACTAGTAAACACGAGAGAAAAGCCCGTCTTGATACATGTATATAGCTCATAAAAGAGGTCAAACCATGTATTTCCATTTCCACTGCACAAGAATAACCATTTTTCGCAAACCTCTGAGGCTTTATTGAGCTTATGTGTGCCTTACGAGGGCTCAATGTGCCTCTCTACTGGGACTATTTTTGCGACGTAAACCAGGGAGATATCAAATCCAGAAAGAAAGAGTTACACACTTCCCAATCCGATCAAGCCATTTCCTTCATGATGGGCACACTATATACCAGGAACGGAAGCAGACATTTTGTGCAAAGTTTGTTGAGGGATTAATTTAGGAATTGGTTGATGTGATGTGATGTGATGTGCTCGAGCGAATGGGGAAGTACTCTATTGAGAAACTTTGGTATTTTTTTCTCATCCGCACCAAGAGCGTTCATTGACTGTGCCTTGTGATGAGGCGAAATGCGATCCTGAGCGGTCAAAGGGTTCTGAGAGATGAATATTGGTATTCCAAGCCAGTCGCTCTTGAGCAGCACATCTATCTCCAAATCTGGCAGCAACACCTCAACGCCACTCTATATCCAAGGTTTCATCTACGAAATCAGAAATGAAATTATTTCCTCAAGAACATTTCAAAGGCTTCGTTATCCGTCTCCTCGGTATAAGGATATCTGATTTCCTTCAAGAATTTCTCAAGCTCGTTCCTCTCGCCCTCAGGACATTGAATACCGGCCAGAACCTTACCAACATCGCCTCCATAGTTTCGATAATGGAACAGGCTGATGTTGAAACCAGGCTGTAACGTGGTGAGAAACTTGTACAGAGCACCACCACGTTCTGGGAATTCGAAAGAGAATAGCTTTTCGTTTTCGACAGCGCTACGACCACCAACCAGATATCTGACGTGGGATTTCGCGAGCTCGTTTTCAGAGAGGTCGGTTGCTTTCATACCAGCAGCTTCAAGGCGGGTTAACAGGCTCGAAAGTTCTAGATCCCGTCGAGCGGCGGCGAATTCGACACCAAGCATTATGTTTGCTGACTCGGCGTGCGCGTAGCGATAGTTAAACTCCGTCACGTTATGTGGATTGATTGTATCGATGAGTTTTGCAAACGAACCAGGCTTTTCGGGAATGATGACCGAGAGAAGAGCCTCCTTTTTCTCTCCAAGAGCGGCACGTTCTGCAACGAACCGTAACCGGTCAAAGTTCATGTTCGCGCCTGATGCAATAGCGACGAGACCTCTATTGGCATTGATAGTCGTGGACGGATTAGACGCGACATATTTCTTCAGTCCTGCCAGGGAAAGGGCGCCAGCTGGCTCCAGAATAGATCTCGTGTCCTCGAAGACGTCCTTGATGGCGGCGCATATCTCATCCGTCGTCACTTGAATGACATCGTCGACCACTTCCATACACAAACGGAATGTCTCCTCTCCGAGTGTCTTGACTGCGGCGCCATCAGCGAAAAGACCAACGTCTTTGAGAACGACACGTCGCTTCTGCTGCAACGATTGGACCATTGCGTTGGCATCAAAAGTTTCCACGCCAATGATTTTAACCTGTGGTGCTATGCGCTTGATGTATGTGCCAATGCCTGCAATGAGACCACCACCTCCTACACAACAAAATACAGCCTCCAGATGCTGCAAATTTGTTTGCCGTAGGATTTCCATGCCAATGGTACCCTGGCCAGCAATAACGTATGGGTCGTCGAAGGGTGGGATCTGTGTCAGGCCATTGCTCTTTTCCAGTTCTATAGCTTTCTCTTTAGCCTCGTCGAAGTCGGCGCCATGCAGGACTACGAAACCTCCTAATCTCGAGACGTTGGTGTGCTTGATGGCAGGCGTGCCCATAGGCATGACAATTGTGGCTGGAATCTTGAGTTTGCGAGCTGAGTATGCCACGCCTTGCGCGTGGTTTCCTGTGGACAGTTATAACGGCAATCGTGCAAACATTTCGACTGCTCATACCTGCAGAACATGCTACGACACCCTTCCATCTTTCGCTGCGCTCCAGATGGGCCATTTTGTTATATGCGCCGCGCAGCTTGAAGCTGAACACAGGCTGCAGATCCTCTCTTTTGAGCAAGACATTGCAGCCCAACCTCGAGGTCAAATTGGTGGCATGGGTAAGAGGAGTCTCGGTGACAACTTCGTAGACGCGAGAAGTGAGGATGAGTCGCAAGTACTACTCGCCGAGTCAGAGGCAATTGCATGGAGCGAGCTCGGATCAGGATTTCTGTACATCTGGGTAGCCATTGGGAAGCAGGAAATCATCTGGGACTGCTTGCTGGGCTTTCTGTTTGGCGTCTTTGGAAGGAGGTGACGGATTGGCGGTATACTCAGTCAAGGAGAGGCCGCTGGACAAAGGCGTACGGGGGGTTTGCACGCCGCTGTAGAGGCCATTTGTTGGAGGGTTTTCCGGGGTGGAAGAGCGTTCGATTTCGGACGAGACTGTCATTGCTGTTGGAACGTAAGCTAAGATTATATCGCTTCAATACTTTTGTATTCCAAGGCGCGACCAGAAATTATGTGCGAGGTCGGAGTCATGGAGTATCAAAGGAATCCATCACACATCACACATCACACTTCACCATCTCACACCTCAACAAACAACAACCAAACATTCATCAATCTACGCCGGTCTTCCAAATCACGCTTGGCAATATTTGCCATCTCGCTCAGCTGTGCAAACATCTCTCTAGATGACCTAAACATTGCACCGACACCCGGAGCGCGATCAACTCTGCCTCCCCCCGTTCAAACAAGCTATCCGACACGCTGCGCAGTTCGGAATGTCTGGGTATGGCCATATTCCCCTCGGGGATCACATCCTTCTAGTTGCCCAAATCGTGTCCCGGGCCCAGTCGGCTCATAGATGATCTGATAGGATCTTGTGCGATTAGATCCCTTTACCAGTCAATAATTTCATCACACGGGCGAGGCGCCTCAAGACTCGAGACCGGAAATCGAGCAGCACCGAGCACAACCCCCGAGAGGATGACATGAAGACTCCCGCTAGCTCTGGATGCCACTGGGCGTTGTATTGGTCGTCGCCGTCTTGTACTGCAATGTGTTGCATGAAGCCTGCCTCAACCATGACATCTTTGTAATGACCCTCTTCCAATTGGTCACAGTATTTCCATCTGCTCGTGAATTCCTTGACCTTCTCACAAGACGCTGGCATAGTTGCTTTGATCAAGAGATATATTCGCAGTCTATAAGAACTGCTGCTTCTCTCGCCCTCGTCATGTCTCCATTCAAAGCCAGGAGTTTACACTGTCTAGCGTCATCTTGAATCATTCCACGTCTTGTTACTACTCATTTCCTCACCACTATCAACATGTTCAGTTCTGTCATTAGGAAGTTTCATGCCAAAGCTACTACAGCTGGACTGGCAAAGGACACGAGGTCTACGAGCACGGTGGATATTCCAGCGTCTACGAAGCATCAAGAGCCGCATTCGAAGGTCGGCGACTTTATGCGTGACGCTATTCTCGGCTTTGCAGATGGCCTCACTGTCCCCTTCGCCTTGACTGCAGGTCTATCGGCGTAAGTCTACCCCATCTTGGGAACACGTCAACAAGGATCTAACACCATTTGCAGCGTTGGCTCGATACGTATTGTTATTGTCGGAGGTCTTGCAGAATTGTTCGCCGGCGCAATTTCGATGGGACTTGGAGCTTGGCTGGCTGTGGAATCTGACAAAAAAGCCTATTATATCGAGGAAGCCCGTGAGAAGCTAGAAGTTCGAAATTGTCCTGCGAAGGAAGAAGAAGAGATTTACGAAATCTTCGAGCAATACCACATCTCCAGGGAGTCCAGTAAAGGCATAGTCGATGCGTTGAAAGTCAACCCAGACGTCTGGGTGCAGGTACGCACGCCTTCTTCCTCTTTCAAAGGATGCTTCAACTAACGACATCACTCACAGTTCATGATGGATTTCGAACTCAAACTCGAGCGCCCGAATAGTCACAAAGCCTGGATCAGTGCTCTCGTCATCTCAGTTGCGTACTTCCTCGGCGGCTTATTGCCCATGGTTCCTTACTTCGTCTACAAGAACATCATGCACGCCTTGTACGCCAGTATCGGGATCTCTGTCGTGGTTCTTATCCTCTTCGGCTATGTCAAAGCAATTGTTATTGGTCAGAAGAAAAGACATGCTGTTTACTCTGCTATACAAATGTTGGCCATCGGCACTCTCGCTGCAGGGGCAAGTTACGGCATAGTTACGGGAGTCAACGCCTCGAAGATTGGTGGGGGCCCAACCTGAACGCCCTGGGGCATCCTGGCATTCGCACCTCTTTTGAGCAACATCAACGTGTTGTTACATCAGAGCAGGAACAAAAATATCAGTCTCTCAATTCCACCACATGCATTCCATTTCAAACTCCTCCCGACTATTTTCCGCACTTCCATGTCTCCCCCTTTTGCAACCCCTTATATCACACCTTCACATTTAAGCGCCCTCGGCACACCTACAAAGTTCCTTCACCTTCTCCACAACCTTCAATGATTGCATTCCGCAATGACCAATAACACAGCTCGACGATACTTTCTGCACCTCGGCTTTCTTACCGCAGAGACATTTGAAGTCTTGTCTGTCTTTGCAGCCGACTTTTGAGAAGAAAGCTGGTGTCATGCAGGCGTCCTATATAATTGGCGATCATTAGCGAGAGAGGTGTGAGTTGACTGGCTATAGCTTGGGAGAAAGAGGGTCGGGGAGAGTGGGGGAGAGGTGAGAGTTTAGGTAAGGAGTGAGGGATGGGATGACGCACCATGCATTTTGGGACTTTGGCGGCGATGGCTTCGCAGTCGGATGCTATTGTTATGGCTGTGAAGAGGCTGACGCTTAGGAGGAGGAGGGTTTGGACGTGCATTTTTTCTTGTTGGTGTTAACTCTTCGGATTTTGAAATTTGGGTCTTTTTGATGTTGTTTGGAGTTTTGATCTTCTGGTGTTTGTGTCAAGTTGGTAATGTTGGGGTTTTATTTAATTGGAGAATCATGTCTTACGATCATTATTTGTGCGTGGTATCGAAGAGGTGATTCGAACGTAGGATCCTCCGAGTGAGAAGGTTTTCCCCAGGCAGAAACTTGAACGTTGCATTATGGTTTTGGAAACCATCCGCCTCCCTTTTTTTCCTTTTGAACGGGGTTTGTTCTCAGACCTACCATCCTCACGTCTACCCGGAATGTCCCCCGATAATCCCAAGGAGAGGACGCTGCGAGGATGGTCCTTGGCGATGTTCATCGTCGTCAATGTGGGTTGGGACATCATTAGTGCACGAGAGCATAGTTATATTCTCATACCGCCGAAACCCATCTCCCTCACAACTCACTATCCCAAATCTTGTCCGTAGCCTTGGTTTGGCCTTGAACGAACGGACTTACACTTGGTGATGACGCAGTTCTTGATATCGCCCATGGTGTTTTCGTCGGGTTGGGAGTAGGGGTAGGGAAGCTCTATGTGATCTCTGCAGACGAGTTTGCGAATGGGTTGTTTTCTCGACGTGGAAGCGTGGGTAGTTCTAGAGAGAGGGAGGAGAGAAGAGGTGGGAGGGCAGACACTTTACCGTCGTGGGTTGAGTTGACTTTTTCTCCGCAAATGTTGATTTTGCTTTTATGAATGGAGGCGAATGTAGGATGGATGGTGTTTATGCGGGAGTTTGCTGACTTGCAGAACAAAGAAGGGACGGGATTTGTTGAAGATTGCGGGAATTGAAAAGGATATCTTGATGCGAGACGTTGGCGTGGCGAGTCTACACTTCATGGCTGGTCATCTTTGTCTGATGTCTGACATTTCTTTAGACGAACTTAATCTGTACATTTTGTCTCATATCATCAGGTCTCCTTGGGACTGGACAGAGAGAGAGGAGGGTCTGCTATTGAGCGTCTTGGCGAATGTTGGTGACCAGTATTCCTGTTTGACATCTAGAGAACACGGACGGGTCCGGAGTCGACGCGGTAGAGCCATCTACATATATCTTGTGACCGGACCAATGGCGTGGACTTCTGGTGTACGAACATTGATTGTGCCCCGGAATTGATGTGATAGCTAACGAGTCGGGTAACACCAGTTCATTCGTGATGCCTCAGACGTTACCCCATCTTCAAAAATCACGACAGATGTCCTGGACCCGTTCTCCTGATACCTCAATCTGTCATATGAGGCTCACCATACAGTACTCAAAACTCATCCATATCCCCCTACGACACCTTCTCGATTTTCTCATTGAGCCTGAAATATCCGCCACACAGCCCACCCTTCGTAAAGACGCCCTCCGGATCAATCCTCCTCTGCAACGCCTTCAATGCCTTCAAACTCTCATCGCCATATCCCTTGTATACATCTTCAGCCTGCCACTCCTCAGCATAGTTGATATACTTGTAAGGATGCCACACTCCTATTTCCTTCGCCTTCTCTTCACTCCTCCTCATGACGTCCTTCACAGTCGCAAAAACAAGCGCATCATCCTCTTCACGGTCCCACGTCCACGATTGCAGACAAATCACGAGTGGACCATCTGACTCTTTCAAACCGAGGCTGTTACCCCCACGTAGGGACATCTGGGATCTGGCTTGCCTGGAAAGGGGTTGTAAAGGCATGAATGCAATAACACGCGGTATATGCTTCACCTTCTCCACTCCCTCCATGAAAATCTCGAACAGTGCTGCGTCAAATTCCTCGGTAGGCCGGTAGGTAAAGGTATTATAGGTATTCCTCCTCCCCGCGGGACTCAAGTTCGCACTTTCCTCGGTATAGTGAGACATGGGCATGATTCTCTGAACGTTTGAGCCCTCCGTCGGCAGCGTTTCGATGTGTTTGTATGGATTAAAGACAGCCGGCCAGGTTTCTGTCGAGGGATGGTTGGTGTGTACATGTCGTGAGATTGCCAGGGATATATTTTGACTGCCATCATAACCAAAGACATCGTAGCCACCCGTGTCGAAATCTTCGTTTACACCTTTTGTGACCCATTCTAGACGTGCTTTACGCAGGGCGGGAGCTTTGTCCATGGCATACGATCGGGAGGATCGCCAGAGACCGAGAGAATTGGGGAGAGGGAGTGTGGTCATGGTGAAGGAGGTTATGATTCCAAAATTGCCTGACCCGGCGCCCTCGAGGGCTTTGAATATGTCGTCGTGTTGGTTTTCGGACACTGTTGTTATCTCTCCACTTGGCAGGACGATCTCGTAGGAGAGGGCATTATCGCAGGCTAATCCGTGGCGGCCTGTGAAATACGAGATACCCCCTAAAGCGCAAGGATGTAAATCGAGGAATTAGATCGGAGGCATCAAAAAGACTTACTTACCACCAAGTATCGCTCCGCCTACACCCACAGTCGCCACTCTCCCACCCACAACAGTCAATTGATCTTCTTCAAGCTTTCGATAGACCTTCCCCCAGCGATTGCCAGAACCAATCCTCACACTCTTCTTATCCTCAGCAAGCCCGACTTCATCCAACCGAACGAGATCAATTGTGACACCGCCATCGGCATTACTAGCCCCAGCAAACCTAGCATGTCCGCCACTCTTGACCGCAAAATGACACCCATACTCTTTCACCGTCTCCAATACCATCACGACATCCTGTGCAGAAGTGGGCTCGACGCGACAAGCTGGCGTAACTTGTTGTTTTGCGTCCCAAATGGCGAAATTTCCCGATTTCGCGGCGAAGACTTGGTTGAAGAGTTTAGACTTAAGTTCTGCGCACTGGTTACTCTCCATCATTAGAGACATGATGGACTGAGGTGGAAGGGAGTTGACATACAGCCTTCTCGCAATTGCCTGCGTCAGCGTTCAACCCAACTTGTTCTTGAAGAAGCGCATCTGGTGGTACGGCTGGACTCGCAACTTGAGCTCTAGCAAACTTTGTCAACAAAGCTACTGACAGGCACGCCGCCAGCAGGATTTGTGTCATTATGATGGATGAATTATGCTGTGGCCTGAATGAAGGACAACGACTCAATTGATGTAGACAATGAGGTTGCCATACCTACTTTCTCTTCGCGCTCTAGCCTCAGCCGTCGGTTTCGCTATAAGATGAACCCCACATCGCGGATCCCATAGATCAAAGGATGTAGAGCAAGAAATATCTGCATGTGCAAAGAGGTTACTCTAGCGAGCCTGGAGTCGGGAATGGAACATCTAAGCGCGACCTCGTATAGCAGGACAAACGCAATGCTTGCGCTAAAGGCAACATGTGTCCACACAAAGCAAGTCGTTGCCGAATTCAATCTTGGGGGCCTCGCTGTGGTCAGCAGGCAATTAGAATTTAGCTGTGAATCAGTGGGGAGTACATAGTGAATTTGGACACTTATGCCTTTCTTTGTGCACAGCACACGAGCCTCCTTTCGCCGCTCCCACTGCGCTCGGCCAGAAAAGAACTTTCCTAATAAGGTAGTATGCTGGGGGCGGCAGGAGCCAGAGTTACACGTGGTGTATAAGTGGGGTGGTAGATGAATCCACCCCATTTTCAACCCTGAATATTTAGAAGTGGGGTCGATCCTTGTGCACAATCACTTACAAGGGACGTACAGTGATTTAGAAATATACCAATTAAGCCATCCTACATTGCAACACGACCTAGGGATGTATTAAGCACTACAAACTATCATTGTACGGGGTACCCCCCTCCACCTCCCACAAAACGAAAAAGCAGCAACATAACATAAGACAAAGTGAGTCGTACAGATCATACACTACTCCAGGCTGACATCCACAGACATATGTTTGGAAACGTGAAAGATGATAGATCAAGTGATGATGAATGAGAGATAGAATGGGTCCTAGCCTAACTTCACGAGCATGCAATATCCAGCGTCAAATACTTTGGGATTGGGCGAATATGGGCAGTTTCCCGAACTGTGCGTGCAAGCAAGCATGAAGGACATAAATCGAGAGGCAACCGCTCCTGCGTCTCCTGGCCATGAAATTTCAAAGAATTGAATATTGCATTCGAATCTCCACCTCCTTTATAATTTCATGGGCTCGTTGGTGCAAAGCGTTCAGAAGAACGTGGCCATGACACCAATGAATCCGGCACTAATGAGTCCTGGAAAGCTCATGCCTAAGCTGGAGGCCGCACCCTCAAATTGGACTGGAGCCTTGGCGCTAGTGCTTGCGATCGGGTAGATAGCAGCAGCAGTTGGGGCGACCTTGACAGCCGAGGTGACATTCTTCACCGAGTAGAAAGATGGAACAGCATAGTTGTACGGAGTTGGTGTCGCGGAGAAGGATGTCATTGTCTTGGAGGCACCGCTTGGGTAGTGGGTGCTGGAAGACGAGGTTGAGGAGGATTTTGCTGAAGAGCTGGACGAGCTGGAGACGGCCTTGGCAGCAACGCAAGCTTTTGCGTCTTGCCCCTGTCATTGAAATTAGTACTCAGATCTCAAAGGAAGTTCATCGAGGTGCCTCACGTTAGGGCAGCAGTAGTTGCCAGCAGACGTTGCAGAACAACCAGAGCCGTTCGGGCAAGCCCAGCTAGAACTACAACAGGTCTGACCGGCGGTCGGGTCGTAGCATAGGCGGTTCAACTTATCGGTCTGCTCACGGCCTATAGGAGAGCATTAGTATATGCGATGAATTCACACATAGGTCACACAGCATACACATGGTATAGCCAGACCCGAATGCATCAGCGCAAGTGTTCCCAGTAGCGGTTTGGGTTCCTGGCTGGAATTGGTATTGACGTTTGTACAGAGCAGAGACTCCATCCTCAAGGGAACGCTCATGGACAATGGTGGCCGTGGCCGAACCCAAGATAAGAGCAGAGAAAGCGACAGTGTTGAACAACATGATGAATGAGCGTCTGTAACGAGTGGACGGATTGATAAATCCAAGAAAGAAGAATGGAAATAGAGACCGGCGCAAAGATTGATGCTCGAAGATTGACCAGCAATGGATAGACTTTGTATGTTCACGATAGGGGAGAAGAGCAAGTAACGGCCTCATATGGGCGGCTATCAGTCTTTAGGCAAGTCACAATGAAGCGAAATGAGGTGTTGCTCATTTCTGGTCCACCGTGGGGTGTGTTGGAAGCTGGCCGTGGAATGCTGGATTGGGATTGCGACCTGGAACGGCTCAAGCCTCATCTCCCATTACTCATTCCCCTGCCGATTCACCAGGCGCAGCCTCGAGATACGACGATAGCTGGCGGCGGCGCAGGCGAAAGAAACCCCACAACGGCATGGTTGGATAGGCGCGGCCGGCTTGACTCTCGGCATCCGGTGACTGATTGTGATGCAAGCCNTGGAATGGAGTGAAGACGGCCACAGTCTAGGAGAGAGGTCCCTATGCCTATTCTTGGATTCGAGGGAGTTGATTGGTGGGCGGCTATCGATAACAAACATAAGTGCTTGGCAACGCCGCTACTCAAGTCGTCGGGAAATTGCGTCTCTCCTAGCCCTCTCCACTAAACACTCCGATCATCAACGGCCAACACCAAGCACAATCGAGCTACTGATCATCGTGAGCCAGTTTCGTTTCTTGGCCTTAAATTCACACATATCGCGACGACAATATCCCTCCCCAGCCTACTGTCCAGTAATGTCACCGCTGAACGAATAGATACAAACAAAGGATCGCATTCCATGGCAAACATTACAATGACTCCCTTACAGTCACTCTCAATGGAAGCTCTACGTCTACTGTTTGACCTCGTCCATCTCCGCAGCCAGAATCCCCTCCCTCATCGTCCTTGCATTTGTATTCGCCGTTCCTGATTTTCGCCTTTCGCCCGGTTTCATAGGCCTGATGCATACCTGCCTCCCCATTGGCGTGAGTCGTAAAGCCGAGACAGTAGACCGTGTATCACTTCAACTACCACTGGCACTTTCTTGCCTGTAACATGCTCATCACGCAGATTCAGCTTTTGTACAATTTCCTTTGGGGCCCCCATCCTCAAACATCAGCCTTCGTTCAACGTTACAAAGCCGGAGTACAGAAATTTGGTGCTACAGGCTTCGTCGCACTTCATCCTTCCAAGGTTCGGAGAATACAAAGTACGGCCCAGCTATGTACTCCATTTTCTGGACGATCAAGCCTGCTATTGGAAGAACTGGCCGATTCATGGGATGCATCGAACCCGGGTGTGTCATTTTGAAATCCTCAAGCCAGTCCCGCCATCCATTCATATTCGCAAAGACTCAACTTATCGAGGCCCCTGCCCTATGCCATATACGCGTAGCCTCTAGTACATCTGGGTAAACCTCATTACAAAATCTCAAGTACAGACTATTCTGCAATATACAACAACATGATGAAATATTCGCGCACAAAGATTTACATACAGGAGAAAGCCATGTTATACCACATCTCAAATCAATATCAACATCAACACAAACAAATATCTAGCCCTTCCATACGCCAAATCTCCCAAGAATCGCAAAAATAGTAATAAAAAATCAATCAAAGTCAATAAAAAGGATCAAATTCAAAAACTGCATCAACGCGTCTGAACAACCCAAATCGGAACCCGCTTTATGACTTGACAAGATAGGATAATCGGATAACAAGCCGTAACAGTACATATCCACAACCCACAAACCCTCCACGTTACCTACAAGGGTTCGTCAAAGCCACGCGCAATCGTACTCGCACGGGTCACCGTTGACCGGATTCCTGGTCAAAGGTACAGTACACAGTATGGACCTGAAGGGGTGTGTGGAGAAGACCCGTGAGGAGATCGATACCCTCGCTGCGCTTCGCGCAACCCATGACGAAGATCAGAACAATATAGATCGAGAGAACCTTGTTCCGTATCGTACCGGGAACATATACGTAGAAGGTATTAGATGGCAGTCTTTGTTATCATTGATAGGGTGGAGTAGAATGGGTGACTGAACATGGTCCTTTTCCACCACCCCTGTCGCCATCGTGATATCAATGGATCAGGGTGCTTGAAGAACTCGCGCGCTATATAGAAAACCGCTCCGCCCTCACCATCTTCGTTGTAGAATCCAATACATTCATCTCCCTCCTCCATTCCCATTTACCCATACCCAGGATGTGCCAAAAGCACTGCATATGTCAAGAAACTGAATTTGGAAACTCCCGCCAACGAACAAAGTGCAAGAGTAAGAGAGGACCAGACCGATTATCAAAAAGAAGACGAACACCGCAATTGATTTATCCTTGCCAACCAGTATTCTGCGGTTGCTGTGGTTGAGGCTGCCCGGGCCGTGGGAAGACAGGCATCGTCTGTAATTGTTCTGGGTGCATTCCACCAATAGTGCCTTGCGGACCGCTCTGCCAGCCTTGTCCCGTCTGTTGGTTCACAAATTGGCTCTGGCGGAACGGGTTCGTAGATCCTGTCACGTTCGTCGAAACCCCAGCGGAGTGTGCAGAAAAGGGTGATAGCGAGGACGCTGGTGAAGATGTCAGGCGGGCGAAAGGGTTCGTTCCGGTAGCAGCGGGCATTAAATGTTGAGGTTGTTGCTGGGTATTGAGACTGAGTTGAGAGAATTGAGGATTCGGAGCAGAGAATGGCGAGCTGTTGGATGCCGGAGAAGGTTTTGCGAACGGGTTTGTGGATTGTTGACTTAACGGTGTTGCCGAAGAACCAAAAGAACCTGTCGAGGCACCTGTAGCACTAGGTAGCATGGATTGGCGGAATGGGTTGGTCGAGTTAGAGGTATCTAAGGAACCTGCTGCGAAGGGTTGCTGGCCTTGCTGTTGGAACGGCGCAACGGTGCTTTGCGGTATGCTTGAAAGACCAGGAGTAAATCGATTTTGCTGCTGAGGCTGTGTTTGCGGTTGGGGAGTGTACCCTCCAAATCCAGCACCGGTGAAATTAGGCTGTAATTGTTGTGGCTGTTGCGGTTGCTGGGCTTGCTGCAGCATTTGCTGCTGTTGTTGCATCTGCATCTGCTGCTGTTGATTGATTTGTGGTTGCTGAATCTGGGGAGGTTGTTGCATCTGCTGAAAAGGATTTGCCCCTTGCCCGTTCACCGGATTAAAAGGCTGTTGCTGTACAGGCAATCCAGTGTTTTGAGTTGAAAAACCTTGCTGCTGCTGCTGCTGCTGCTGAAATCCAGCGACTTGGGTTTGGTCAAAGCCAGTTTGTGGTTGCTGAAATCCAGTCTGCATAGGCGCCTGTTGTTGCGTAAATTGAGCCTGCTGAAACGGATTGGTGTTCATTTGCGTTTGGTTCTGCTCAATGGACGCGAAGAAGTCGATCAAATCAGGAGCTGGGCCTTTTTGTTGAGTTGACACAGCTGGTGCTCCTTTGGAATCCGGGAAAGGCTCGGCTTTCTTAGCTGCGGCCTTTACATCGGATGCTTTACTTGATGATCCATTGTTAGGCTTTCCTCCCTTCTTAGCTTGCTGTTGAGCAATATATTGCCTCCTCATGACGTCGAAGTCATTGTCCTTCACATACTCTTCCAATTGCCCTGCGAGACTGGTAGGAGCATGCCGTATCTTTGGGATTTCTAACCTTGTGACGTGCTCGTAGTTCCTCGCCACGGAGAAGTACTTGACTGCAAGATCGGTCTGTCTTACAAACGTTCGATAGACACGAAGAGTGCGTTCGGCGTCAGTCTTGGACATCTCAAAAAAGTGTTCTAGTATGGGAGTAAGTTATGCTTCCAATGATGGACTCAAACAGCTTACCTAAAATGTTAACCATGCCCTCGTTCATACAGTGAAATAGAACCAGTAGATCCATCGTAAGCAGTCGAAAGGCGGTCATGGTTATGTCATTCTCCGTTTCTAAGGTGAGAAACTGCAAGCTGTCAGGACAGTATACCTACCAACTTCATATCTATTTGGTGTATACTAGGGCAGAGGGGGAGTAACATGATTCGGCCGGGGGGTCGTGTACGACAATCCAGTAGGTATACTTACATCGCATTTCAACAACGCTCGGATTTGGTCTTGGACGCTCTCAGTCTCTCGTAGCAGTCCCTTGTCTACCGATAGCTTTTTCAACCGTCCCTCTCCTGCTCGGACGTAATCCACTTTCGTTGCTCCATATGCCGCGGCCCGCGAAACGAGGTATTCTGCATAGGCTATTATATTCTTGCCTTGGACTTGAACTGCAGATGCCTCAATTAGCTTTATCCTGACTGGTTCGGCTGAAATGGCGGGTTCAATGTCCAGCTCTGCCAATCCAGCTGCCCCATCTTTCCTGCTAGCACCTCGCATGAGCAGAGAGTGTTTACGCCGCATGTAACCATCAAACTTTGTCCGAGTGTACGTACCCTCCGTGAAGCTGCTCACAGCAAGCCTGCGCTCCGGCCCACTTGCCAGGTATCTCAGTGTAACGTTCGGTTCCCCCTCGCGGATCATGAAGTGGACAATGATGAGAGATTTGAACACGATTGTCCATGTTGAATCTCTCAGGCGGTTTTGTAGTACTCGAAATACTTCAGCGACGCCTTGCTCGCCGGCATGTGTGGCTACGAGGATGTGTTCGACATATTTGGATTTGGGCGCGGCAAGCTGTAGATAGTAAATTAGCTACGTCGGCTCTCAAGAAAGATAGCACATCAATAATTCGATCGCGACAGCTCACCTTGATCTTGGTGCCACCCTTCACTGACTTCTCAAAGCTGGAAGCCATGTCGGGCACCTAACGGTTGGCTTACAGGCAGAGGCGGAAGAAGGTTTTGGCTCGGGGGAATAATAGGTGGATTCTCACTTCATAGTCAGCGAGAAGACTGGGAATGCGACCACGAAGTCAGCATCGTCTACAGGATGAGTATGGTATTTTACGAGGACTCGCGTTCCAATGGAAGCGTGGATTGGCGATCGCAGCGCTAGAAGCTCCAGGGTAATGACATAGTAGCAAACACCCACCCGTGTTCGGGGTACAGAGCCATGTTTTAGAACAGATTCTCCAGAATTGATATATTTCCTTCCGCCAGGTCTTCGGTCATTTCAATTTACAAGGTACATATTGAGCCACGTCGGTGCTGTGCGTTCATGTTCTCGGCAACGCACGGCATCCGATATGGCATATTGGAATTTTCACCAGCATCATTGCTTTCAAGTCTTCACAAGGCATGTGGCTGTGTTGTTACGGTCCGACTTCAATTATGATGCGAAGCAAGACTGTTGACAGAGCAGGTTCCTATATCGCCAGCGGTTGGAAGAGAAGACATGGTGTAATTGTCATAAGCTTCCATGAGGAGCCTGCGAAGGCGTGCACCAAGAGTGCGGCCATCAATCCAAAATCACCCATGAACCAGTGGTGGAGGATGAAAAATAAGTGCATTGTTGTATGTACCTACAGACTCGGGTGGGCAAAGACTGAGAGAAGTTGACCAGTGTCGTCACAATCTCAAGTTCTGGAGTGATCTCTTGATCTGGTCAACGAGTTTTTCTCAACGTTGGACTCTCAGGATTGAAACCTCTCCAATCCTTGAGAGAGACTCCATGTCGACAGCTGGAGGGCTCTTGTCGTGATAGAACCACCAGATATATGCCTCTCCTCCCCCGAACTCTCCCTCCACAGTCGCAGTGCCGTCTAACACCTTTCCAAGTATGAATCAGAGATGCCTTCATCGGGTCCGTTAGGTAACAAGATGTTGTGTGCCGAACCCCTAGATCATGCTACCTGCAAACCTCAGCCAAACCACTTGAGCCCGGTGAAGGGAGAGTTACGGAGTCGGAGAACAGGATAGCTCATAGGGTACACGCTAGGCTTTCATCATTTCTGCAAGTAAATGTTAGTATTTGATGGGCGTGCGCGCAACGAGGTGGAGGTGGTACATACAGATAAAATTGGGAAGGATGAAGAAAGAAAGGGGAGAGGCCTGCTACGCGAAAGTTTTAGCCAGCAAATTTCAATCCCTGCACACGATTAGTCATCAGGCATGTGACCTATAGATAATTAACAAATTCAATTCGCATTTGAATTTGAATTTTGAAGACCAATGACAATTCTTACCTAAATCGCAATTGACCTATGATCATGCTGCTCAATCCTTCTGCAAGGTCTTTTGTGAAAGCCAGCTCAGCAGCGCGTAGATCGTACATTGAGATTGGAAAACTCATCCACCTCAAGAGATCAACAGGCTCGTCCATTCGGATTCATCAAAACTTAATTGGCCGTCATCAATGCTGCCAGTTCTCTTCGACCTCTCCTTTTCGAAGCGAGCAACTTCCAAAGACACCAGAGTTCATCCAGAACTACAAGCGGTCCCGTATGTCATAGACGGAATTCCACCAGCTCCTTCATCCAGCTAAGTCATGTGTAGTGGAGTTTCCGCCAGCTACCCATGAGATCGCCGCGTTGTCACAAACTGAGCTCGACGAAGAAGTTGTCCTACATGGCTACCTAGGCTCAAGATCGGACGTGTCGAAGAAACTCAGCTTCGCTCCACTTCGAAGCAAAGATTTACGATGCTCTGTCCAGATAATCTCAATCGCCAAGTCACTGGAACAGAATCAGCCTGATTCTCACAGTCACCTCAAGTCACTCAACCAACATGTACCAGTAGCCGTCCGAGGCAAGATAAAGACAAGGAAGCCTTCGAAGACCGATCAGTTGGGCGAAATAAAGAAGATCAATGATGTCGAAATCGAGCTCATCGAGCTGTATCAACTGAACAGCTTTCCTCGAGACGTTTTGATGACCACGGATACCAATTTTCCTCCTGAGGAACGCCACTTGCAGCTTCGAGTAACCCAAACTCTACGCGAGGCTCTCGAATTTCGAGCTGAAGTGGCCAGCATCTGCAGAAATGATTTGAGAGAGAACGGTTTTACAGAAATTGAGACACCTCTTCTTTTCAAGTCTACACCGGAAGGCGCGCGAGAGTTCTTGGTGCCGACTCGAGACAAAGGGTTGGCTTACGCGCTACCACAAAGTCCACAACAGTACAAACAGATTCTGATGGCTAGTGGTATACCCAAGTACTTCCAGGTTGCTCGATGCTTTCGCGATGAGGATTTGCGAGCAGATAGACAACCCGAATTT
Organism: Venturia aucupariae; assembly: GCA_003693225.1. Classification (NCBI taxonomy): domain Eukaryota; kingdom Fungi; phylum Ascomycota; class Dothideomycetes; order Venturiales; family Venturiaceae; genus Venturia; species Venturia aucupariae. Next base: position 178,123 of record QWZN01000029.1, on the reverse strand, counting down.
ACACAAGTAAGAGTTTGGCTTGATTGTACATGATTCGCGCTAACAAGCTCAAGGTCGATATCGAAATGTCTTTTGCTACTGGTGAACAAGTGATTGGCAACATCGAACGACTTCTGCAACGTTTATGGAAGGATATGCTGTCGATTGACGTGCCGAGTCCATTTCGCCGCCTGTCATATCATGATACTATGGCCAAATACGGATCGGATAAGCCAGATCTTCGACTAGGAATGGAATTACACGATATCGGAGAGCTACTGCCAGCAGACTTGATCAGCAAAATCGGTCCCCATATCAATCCCGCAGTGGATATCATGAAGCTTCATGTATCTGACGATCCTTCCGAGACACGGAAATTCGTATCTGCCTTCATGGACTCTCCTGACGCTGCTCCTTTCATGGAAAATCCTGACGGACAACCTGGCATCTTCATCTACGACCCACGAGCCCCGCTCGAAGGACTCCAACCTTTCGGGTGGCAGACAGCAGAATATGTCGAGGACATATTGGATCCACAAGAAGGCGACCTGTTGGTGCTTCAAGCCCGCAAGAAAGGCCCATTCAGCGGCGGCTTTACTCCTGCAGGACGGCTACGTCTCGCCTTGCACAAAGCTGCTGTAATCCAGGGATACATTCCTGTCCCGAAAGGGTTTGAGTTCCTATGGGTAAACGACTTTCCGCTGTTCTCTCCAAGCAGCGACAGTGAGCCAGGTCAAGGTGGCTCTGCTGGCCTCTCTTCGACACACCATCCATTCACGTCACCAAAGACCGCGCAAGATGTAGATCTGTTGGCAACACACCCAGAAAAAGTGCGTGCTGAGCACTACGATATTGTTGTCAATGGAGTCGAGCTAGGAGGTGGCAGTCGACGGATTCACGATGCTCAGGTCCAAGAGTACGTCCTGCGCGATGTGCTGCAAATGTCTGAAGAGAGGCTTCAGGACTTCAGACATCTTCTTGACGTTTTACGGACAGGTTGTCCTCCGCACGCTGGAATTGCCCTAGGGTTTGATCGTTTGGTTGCTGTTATGCTCGGTCGAGACTCAATCAAAGATGTCATTGCATTCCCAAAAAATGCAAAAGGCGAAGATCCTCTTGTCAAGAGCCCCAATAAGGTGACACCACAGCAACTTGCGACTTATCACCTGCGTCTGGCTGAATGAAGCGTCTCCACTTCTTTTTGCCTGTTGCTATTAACTTGATGGTGATTGGGTTGACAAAACGCTTCTGTACTAGTATGTCAAATTAATGTGTTATCATGTACATCCTTCTCCCGATCATATTTGACATGCCCGGATATTCTTTTGCGGTACGCGAGTGAGGGAGGGTCGCCGCTTTTATTTTCCTTGATGGTCTTTCTCTCGGATCTCAGCACCTTGTCGCTTTTCATGGGAAGGCTCAACCAGTGACTCTAGCATCAGGTCTGGTCTGCTAGCCAGTCGCAGGGTAAATTGGTGGACATAATCCATCTTAGTAAGCCGTCCCAAGCTCTACAATGTTCAAAAACGAGGTGGGGGTTCTACTGCAGGAAACATCAGATGAACCATTCCAGAAATGTTGTTATGTAAAGACATTCGCAAGATGCTCATACTACTAACGTGTACTCCAGAGTCGTCGACTATCTTCATAGGGACAATCCAGACCTGTCCCGCTTCACGAATTCACTGTCTCATTTGCTGACCAGCCGAATAATAGAAGGGAGTTTGTCCTTGGAAAGTCAATGCCCATTGGTAGGCATTGCTTCTTACCCACTTCATTTTGTCCAGAAATTCATACCGAATTCCCATCGCCAATCAGAAATATTCCTTCGAACAAATTCCTTATTATCATAAGGTCCACGGGCCTAATCAGCACTGTTGCTTCTTTTCCCAAAGTTCTCCACTGAGACCTGTTATCCACGATCGCCGGATTGATCGACTCGAGCAATGTAATTGTAGAAATGCAGCCACATTTCATAGTCGCAATTACTGCAGCCTCTTTCGTCTTGGAGGCGCTGTCATCTCTAGTTCCACGCGAAGACTTCTAGCTTTTGCGCGGGGGATTTCTAGAGCCGCGCTGTTCAAAGCCACGGGTAAAACTAAGATGAAGAGAATTTTGAGCAAAGGTATACCAATAAGAAACTAGTAAGTCGCTGCATTTCAAATCATGCCGTGCAATTCACTTCTTCCAGCGGTGCAGTTGCCAGGTTTCAAACCAGAACGACCTTCAATTCATTTCATTTTTGACATACCCGTGGACATCAACGTTGCCCCGCTAACACATATTTGCAAGGTCGAGAGGAGACACAGACGCCTGTAAATTCTGTGATATATAATTTTGTTCCGATGCTACCGAGAATTTACAAAAGGAGTACCGCCCGGAAATTGGGTATGATACTTGGATGGCCGTTCCCATTGAGTCCTGACAGGACAGGGATTTTCAGCCCCTTCAGCTCGGAACCTCTCCGCCACCTTTCCACAATCCAGCTTGGAACAAGTCGAATCCCCAAAAAGGAATAGCAGTCCCGAAAACGGTCGAACTTCTCTTCTATTATGATTACTTATTCACCGCATCCTCGCACCAATCTATCAACACGAAAACCCAGAGTGAAGTATAAACAGTACCTCCAATGCGCGGACTCCAAAAACGGTAAAACCTCATACCCGCCCGCCGTTCTCCCCACCCCAGCTTCCGCGCCCATCACGATTGGGTTCCGTACAATATTGAATATGAAATGGGGTGGTGTAGAGGCGTGCTGAAAACCCCCTGGGTAAGCTGAGTCTATGTACGTGGAAACAAGGTACGCAACAACATTCGGCTAAAACAAAGAGGTTCCAGGATTGTCAGCCTGTCGATTTACCGGGTTTCTTAAACGAGTCATTGACAGGTCGTTTTGAAGCTTTGCCGGAAGAGGTGAAGAGGCAGCTGGACGGCTGCACAGACTTGTGGTGATGTTGATAAGCGATGGGGTTTCTTTCGCTTTGGGTTGGGGGCGACTTCGAGAGTTTTTTTCTTCGTTACCTACTTCCTACCATTCCTCATCTGATGGTGATTTAGGCTTTGCATTTTTTGTTATCCTTTATCCTCTTTCGCGTTCTCTCTCTCTATCTCACTCTCGTATTTTTAGTTTTTAATAATATCTTCTCCTCTCAATATTACATCGCGAAGCATCCTGGATTGAAAAAAATGAGTTCCATAAAAGAAATCCTCAAAATAGCTTTCAAACGCAATCCCAAACCCAAAACAATGGACATCGAACAACCCATCTTCACAACCCAGAATGGCACACCCAACCAACCAACATTGCAGCCCCCAATCGACCCCGAACTCGACGAAACCGACAAATTGAATCTCTTCCGCCACTTGACGGGAATAACATCCCATCCCTCCATGAATCACAGCGCCGGTTTCTTCTCAAACGGCAACGGCGGCCGTCCAGCTCCCAATTTAGGCATCTACGTCCGCGTCATTCGAAACGAGCAAGCCGCCAAAATCGGATTCAAATACTTCTCTTGGTTGATAAATGGGTGTCTGGGTCTTCAAATCGTCGTTGCAGCCGCGTTGACAGCTTTAGGTGCTGCGGGTGGGAGTCGTGGTGCTGTTACGGTGTTTGGTGCAATTAATACTGTAATTGCTGGGATATTGACGTTCCTGAAAGGATCGGGGATGCCGAATCGGTTCAAATATTATCAGACGGAGTGGAAACGGGTACGTGAGTTTATTGAGCAGCATGAACGGAACTTCAGTCGGCCTGGGTGTGAGGTTGAGGTTCATGGGATTGTGGATATGGTGGAGAAGATGTATGATGAGGTGAAGGCTGATCTCGAGGCATCGCAGCCGGATAGGTTTGCAGGGAACTCGTCGAGGAAGCCTGGTGTACATGGAGAAGTGGCGCCGACGTATGCTTTCAACCCGAGCGTGTCGTTACCAGGTATGAGCATGCTGAATGAGAAGAGCAAGGCTATTGAGGCGGGGTTTGGGAGTAAGGTGAAGAATTTGGCGTCGGAGATTACACATTATGCTCATGAAGCGCGAGATGTGGTAAAAGAACTGGAAACGAAGAAAGAGAGGGCTATTGAGGGAGCAAGTAGGGAGTTGAATGAGTACGCGGAGAAGAAGGAGCGTTTGGAACACACAGTCGTGGATAAAGTCAAGGATCTGACGACGGACATTGATCATAAAGCCCGCGAGGTTGAGCAAGCAGTCCGTGATGCAGAGGCGTTGCAAAGAGAGGCTGTAGACAAGGCCGTACGAGAGGCGCGAGAGAATCTGGCTAGGGCGGAGGCAGCCGCCAGGAATACTGTTGCGAGTCCGATAACTGTCAGCGTCTCGTCTCCAGGGCTGCATGTTGAGGGTCATGACAGGGTGGGAAAAGAGAAGTACTGAACAATAATAACCAATTCTACCGGACTCACAGGGTATCCAAATCTTCAGAACCCTTTTGATATGGTCACAGCCCACAGGTTGCTGAGAATTTCAAATAGCGAAGTGGCCATGGCATGCTCGATGCCATTGCCTAAGTGAATGCTTGAAATATATCATGACCGGAGAGCATGTGCAAATGATCATTAAAGCAACCGACCACACTTCAGAACTCCAGCTAGTCATAATCTACAACCCCGAACACCATGACCCCACTTCAAGAAATAAACCGCTTAATCCAACCCTCATACAGTCTTAGAAGAATTCTCCAAGTGAAATGCCTAGCCACGCTTCCCGTTGCGATGCGCAGGGTGTTGATCCTTCATGGCATAGGCGGGTAAGCCCTCCTGGTGGTACGCCGGAAGTTCTTCGTCGTCAGGAGGATGGGCGGTTCCTTCGACCATGGCAACTTGCTCGATCAAGCCGTGGTTTGAGGCTTGTTGGGCTTTAAGCTCGCGCTTCTTTTGCTTGCGCTCGCGGATCTTCTCGGTGGTGAAGTAGACTGCTGCGCTGAGTGCGATGACAACGGATGCCATTTGTGTGAAGATTTGGAGGATGAAAAGGTTGTGGTTGAGATGGATAATGTGGAGGCAAGACCCAGGCGCCTATATTGTGGCAAGATTTTGTTTGATAGGAGAAGAAGGGTAGTGCTGATCAAGTACGAGAGGACCTAGAATACTAGTAATGATGTAATTGAAGCTTGTTAGTGTTGGTGGCGATGCTATCTCTTAATGTCGAAGGCAACGCAGCAAGTCCTTTATATCAACTTCTGAACAATCTGACTCTCGTCGCTTCGGTTCTCCTGGGCCTACGCACATTGAGGCGGAGTCTACGAAGCTAAATGTGCAGTGCAGACAAGGTCAACTCATTTGAGTTTTTCGTTCTCCGTGGTATGAGCAATGCCTCTCGCTCGGCTATCGTATTGGATACACTCCTTGCTCAAGAGGAATATGCTGCCTGAGGTGTAGATGCTTTGCTGGGTGTGATTTGAAATAGAAGAAGGCGGGCATGCACCTCACGCGGAGAGTTACACACCCTGTCACGTGGACGCTGTCGCCGGGGATTACTACTAGTAGTACTTACTAATATCGCTATCCGAGTCCCGTCCCGTCATCTCCCGCCCGTACTATGTTTCTCGGAATCCTCCGCTACTCTACTTCACCAAACACCATACCCAGTCAGCATCGTGACTATTGCCTTGTACCTTATTCCGTACGCTGACGCATGATAAATATCTTGCTGGTCACCGCCGGTCAGATGGATCAATGTGATGAGTCTAAACCATCTTAAGCTTGTATTCGGTGCACATCACTTCTGGAGATATCTATCTACCCGCCACAACCACCACACACCAACAAGGACCAGCACCAATTTCACTGTCTCGATTTTCATGACAATATTCACTGCAGGAATTCCTCAGCTTCGTCCTTTTCTTCACTCTTGGACTCTTCTTCCTCCGACTCAGAAGTCTCTTCTTCAGAGTCATCATCAGACGACAGCTCCTCGTCAAGGTCATCATCACCCCATCCTCCGTCCTCCTCAGACGCTCCAGCGTTAGCTGGTCCTTCTTCATCATCTCCAATTTCAAACCCTATGGAGTCATCTGTCGTAGCCCAGTTCCTGTAAGCTCCCATAAACTTCTTGGGCAGCTCTAGTGCCTTCTCATCGTATCCGCGGGCCTTCAAAATTGTCTCGCTTGCCTGTAGATAAACCTCTTCGAAGAGGATGAAGAGCTCTTGGTCGATTACTGGGTTTGGAAAGTAAGGGTCGTGGGATGTTACTCCTGCTAGCAATTGCTTGATGCAGTCTGTTGTCTCAAACCTGAAGGTGTCGGCCTTGTCGAAGTCGAGCACCCATAGATGAGTCGCTCGTCGTCCGAAGTCCACAATTGTTGTAGCTTTCATGTGGCGCCAATTCGTGACAACTTTGGAAACGGAGTCGACCATTGCTGCACTTCCCAAAACCCATTCGGAGTCTTGCGCGTCAACATGAGCCTCCCAATGAATTATTGCCAGTCCTATCGCCATCTCCGATGCGAGCTGCTCCACATCCAGTCCGATATCTTTCGCCATATCCAAGTTCAACTCAAAATTTCTAAGCGAATCTCTCCAGTTTCCTGGACCTGGCATTCCTTTTTTCCCGAGATAGACTCTTGCTAGACAATCCTTGTTGTCTGCTTCATTCTTTGCTTCATCCCTGAGCTCAGGCTCGAAGTACAAGTCGATCAGCGCATTTCTTGTGTCTTTTGGAAGAGGCCGGATGCGATCAACTTCGAGCATCGAGTACTCGGATGCGTCTACTGAGCCTGGAAATCTGCTCTTCATCTGCTCTATGACTTCTTCGCTTTGCTCGTCGCCGGTGATGTAGAGGTTATGCGCTGTGGGAATTCTCGGGACTGTGAAGTCTGAGAAAGTTTTCTGCATGATCTTGTTCACTGCGATAACAGCTGTCGCGACCGTATTGTTGATGTTGAATTCTGCAAAGAGCTCATCCTCGCCCTTGGACAATTTCAAAGCTCTCTCTGTCCCCGGTATTTCGTATACAGTTCCAAAGCTCCCTCTTCCAATGCACCGGTACTCCAAGCTCTTATTTCTTGCATCATTCATTCGCTGAGCGAACGAGCTCGTGGTTGACTGCATCGTTCTTGTCGACAGACTTCTGGACAGTATGTCTTTCGACGACTTTGCTTGTGCTTGCGGAGATGAAGGTGAGGCTAAAAAGGTTTGCATGTTAGCTGGTGATATTATCAAGTGAGCTTTGCTTTCCTTACTCTCGTTCTTCATATGCTCTTCTAACCTCATATTTCTGGCCATCAGCGTCGACAGTGTCGTTGAATCGCTTGAGATGCGGTTGTCGGCCATCTTTAGATTTGTTTGGATGCTTTTTCTTTTGCTGGTTGGCTGTTTGGCGAATGTTGTTTGAAATGTAATGTTGTTGCGTGATGGTTGTTATATGCAGATGGTCGAGTCAGAGCGAGTCTTTTTCGCTCTGACCCGGCCCTTAACAACCCTCACCATAGCTTCGATCATTCTTCAGAACAGCCACAGAATCTTTTGAAATAGCTCCCCTCGCAAGTCTCTTTCCCAATTTCCTCATCGTAAGTCTTTAGCTAATATACTGTCAGTGCTGATCCTAATGTGAGGCCATGTCCGACTGATGCACTGGTCACCTTTTAAGAGTCCTAAGAAGTAATCGACAAATGTGGATATGGCCGTTGGGGGGAGTTTTGGAAAAGATTTTGGACAACGATAACATCTGCGAGCCAATCTTGTTGTCAGCACAGTCTGTATTCTTTCTTGAACTCAAGGATCTCGATCTTAAATAAAGAGAAGTTGCAATGACATGAACATACTCTTGAGCACTCTTACCTCGCACTGTATTTCCTAGCACTCTCTACCTTTTCAGGATTCCTATTAAAGTAGATATCAACCATCCCGAAATGATGGAAGGTTGATGATCTATGTGATGCTTCTGTTGGACAGAGAGCTTGGAGTTGAGCCACGGCCACATTCCTTATCTTCCCGAAACAAGACCGAAGGATCTCCTCCAGCTCTACGTACCTCCTAGGAGGTAGGAGGTCGTAAGGAAACTGGTGGGAGTAGGAGGTACCTGGGGTCAACCTTGACAGAACAACGCCATATTGTCGCCAGTAACCCGACACTATTGACTTTATCTATATAGCATTGCGACTAATCTTAAGCTACCACGTAACTTCGATCCGCGCCTTCCATCTATATTCAATACGGCCCCACATCCATCTGTCATTCAGCACGAGCTACTAGTAGGAAATGTTTCGCGCGACATTGGAGCCGTAGGCAACAACGACAAGACCAGCAACTATTACCACCCCTATTCGCCGCAATGGAAGAAGGAAAGCCTCAGCGACGGCCGAGATACGTAGGCGAGGACACAAGGCCCACGAGCGAGAAAGAGCTTCGAGGATGGTACTCGTACGGCTTGGGAGCTGAGGTTTTCGCCGTAGTTGGAGTTGGTACATATATACTACTGCAAGTTCAACTGAAGATTTCAGCTTACAATCGAGCAGGATCCTTCCTACCAGTCACACTCGAACAATTGGCCCGTGAAATCGGCGTCCTGAGATCAGACGGAATAACCCCCTGCATAAACGATGCCTCCTCAGAAGGTGCGATAAAATGGAGAAGAGATGGAGATCCAACGGCAGACGCGTGTGTGGTCAAGCTCTTTGGGGGCGAAATTAATACTTCGAGTTTTGCTATGTACAGCTTCTCGATTGCCGTCTTCTTCCAAGCTATCACGCTTGTCAGTATCAGTGCTATTGCGGATCATGGTATACTCATACTCACCTTTTGTACTGGATTGAAAGGCTAAAGAGACAACAGGATCACATCGCAAACAGATACTGCTCATACTCGGTTATACAGGCGCAACGGCTTGTTTACTATGGCTACTCGTAGTTCCGAAACTCCTTCTGGTCGGAACTTTACTCGTTATAATAAGCGTCACCTGTCTCGGCTCCTCCTTCGTCTTGCTCAATTCCTTCCTACCATTGCTAGTCGCAAATCACCCTTCTGTCTCCTCTACAGACAGCCCCTCCTCCACCGACGTCGATCCCGACTCGCCCGGCCTCACAGATCCACATGAGCGAGAAGGAAGCGTCGAGCTCAGTCCTGGTCTAGAACCACCACAAGGTCTCAATGCTAAGTTGAATGGAGAGAAAAATACACCAGAGCATACATTATCAAACCAGATCTCATCTCAAGGCATCGGAATAGGCTATGCCGCTGCTTTCATCGCCCAGATCTTGTCGATTGGAATACTTCTATTCTGCTCCAAAGCCCTCCACGTCGAGTCGAAAACGATACCCATGCGCATAATTCTCTTCGTGGTAGGAATCTGGTGGGCTTTATTCACCATCCCGGCCGCACTCTGGCTACGTCAAAGACCTGGTCCGCCACTTCCCGCGTCACTTAGCGGAAAGGGAAGAATGTACGGACTAGCGTGGTTGAGTTATATCTCTTTCGCTTGGAAAAGCCTTTGGAAAACCATAAAGATTGCGGTGCAATTGAAACAAATTGTGCTATTCCTTATATCATGGTTTCTTCTCTCGGATGCCATCGCGACGGTCAGCGGAACAGCCGTCCTCTTTGCGAGAACGGAATTACACATGTCCACCACCGCCATCGCTCTCGTCTCAATCACGGTTATGGTTTCCGGTATTCTCGGTGCCTGGGCTTGGCCGCGCATCTCCGCTTACTTCAATCTAAGATCGAATCAAACGATCCTAGCATGCATTTTGTTATTCGAGATTATCCCTCTGTATGGGTTGCTGGGATATCTCCCGTTTATCAAAGCCTGGGGCGTCGGCGGTCTCCAACAACCATGGGAAATCTTCCCTCTGGCAATAATCCATGGCTTTGTCATGGGCGGTCTCTCCTCCTTTTGCCGTTCTTTCTACGGTGTTCTCATCCCGCCTGGGTACGAAGCGGCCTTCTATGCTCTTTACGCTGTCACAGACAAAGGATCGAGTGTAGTAGGCCCAGCCCTCGTGGGAAAAATCGTCGATCTCACTGGGACCGTGCGGAGTGGGTTCTGGTTCTTGGCTATACTCATTCTGTTACCGTTGCCATTTATTGCGCAAGTGGATTCGCAGAGAGGGAAGGAAGAGGCTGTGGCTATGGCGAAGAGATTGAGGGGTTTCGCTGAGCAGGTGGAAGATAGAGAGGATGAGGATGAGATTGAGAGATTGCTTGGGAGGGAGAGCAGATCGGAAGATTAGATGTTGGGTTAGTTTTGGGCTTGAGGTTTTGGAAAGAAAGCCATAAAGGAGTTTGGATGGTTTGATAGCGTACTGTTTTTTTGAATTGAAAATCATCACTAGGTCATCTCACTGGGTTGCTGGAAGAATGATTGAGAAATGATTGGACGAGGTGTGCGTCACTGCCTACCTCACAAGGCCGACTTTCAAAGAGGGAAAAGGTTCGAAGCCAGTGAGACTGGGTGGCTGTTCTGCTGATGGTTCAAAATCTGCTCCCACGCCGGAGCCTTCATGATCCCGGGGCCTACTGAAAGCGATTGACAGCAGTGTGTTGATACCTTATCCAGCAAGAGATCCACGACTCGGAAAATTCTAGCACAGTCCAGGATTCCATGTGAACAAAAATCCCAGTAAGATTGATCTCAAGGTGAACGAAGCGGTTTCCGAGACTTAGCTTCGGTCGTAAACGATCCCGTTAAAAGCCTGATACTGCTCCTCCTCTTGAGGGATCTGTCATAATATATTGCAGCATGATGATGCCACAGTCAAGCTGTTGAAATCATGTCTTACGATACCCTTCCAGCCTCTCTATTTGTGGAACAGGTATCTCAGATCAGAATTCTTGAACCTGAGATCAATATCGGTTATTTCCTGGTGATTCTATTTCGTATGTCTTCCAGAAATTTATCGACATCGGTTCCGAGTTGATTATGATCCAGGCAATTTAAGTCATGGAGAGAAGGAACATGGATGGAAGGACCCGCCTGGTATGGACATATTGTATTCCAAGAGAAGTGAGAAATTTCGAGGGATCCGGAAACTGTACAGGTGGATCATATTTGCGTCCTCTATTCTAAGAAAACCTGCAATTATTTCTCTTTCGGGAAATTCCTGATTTTACACACTTCCCAGATGCCGAGCAACTCCCTCCCCTACCTCTTCTATAACATGCCGTATCTCTTTCTCAAATATCGGGATTTTACTTTGGTGCGTCTGGGTACAATGTCTCCTTGAGGCTGACACCAAGTTCTTCCCGTAGTGGCTCAAGTTCCTTAACGTACTCATCGTATTGAGCGGTATTCTCGACCTTGGCTTTGATACCTATTGTATTGTTAGATCGTTTGTGCGGTGCATTATACTGGAAACCATGTACCCTCGAAAATTCGTACGGCGGTTGGGAAATCGTTGACTCTTCTGGCAGCACGGAGAGCAGCGGAGATGACGGCAGGCGACGGGACGAGATCGTAGGCAAAGGCATTGTTTAGATTACGCTATACCCTTTATCAGCACGAATTCGCAAAGCTCGTCAGTGCCGAGAACGAACCTGAAGCTCAAAATGATCCTGGACAGCATCGAATTCCTTCTCATACCTATTCCATGTCAGCACGAATCTCTCTCAGCCCAATTGAGTCAATGGTGTGTCGTGTAGCTTATCAGGCCATCCTCGAGCCATGAAGCCATTGAGCTATACAGAGACTGCCATGAGTTTGTGGCATACCTGGCAGTGAACTCCTCAAAACTCTCTTCGTGATGTGGATCATGAGGATCGTGGTCCTTGTTCGTCCTGGCCGTGGTAGCGAAGGTCTTGACTGCAGTCCTCGGGCTCAGGACACGGCATGGCCGCCGGACGATCGTGGCAGGACGAACTGCAATGCGCGTGCGTGATGCGACGCGGAAAATGCTGGCGGCGGACATTGGGAGTGCCGTGGAGTGGAGAGGGTTGTATGGTGGATGTTGTTGAGGTCGTTGTGATTTTATGGCTGACAGCATGGTTCGACACTTTCTTGCAGTTGACTTTAGCTGACGCTTGTCCGATCGGCTTAATTCGGATTCATTCGCGAATGGCAACAACCCGATTTCATTCAACATTATAGATCTAGCACACTTTATGTCACAACAGGATCGATGGGAGAACAAGATACTCAGAAGCTTGATTGGATATGCCTTCGCTGCAAAAACTATCTAGTACATTTGCATCCTCGCTCTATGTCGCCAAAACGCCTGTGCTTTGACCATGCAAGCTATTCTTCTTTCGTGAACAGCTATGATTTCTAGCTAAATCGTCCCAGCTCCATCATAGAGCCCTTCATGATGCCTCGCTTTCTCCAGCAGGTCGGGTAGGTATCGCTCCAGCGGGTCTGCTTCCACCTCCTGGTCGTCTCGTCGCAGCTTCCTCCTGCTTTTCCGTGTTGATACTCTCCACATATTTCTCAATGTCCTCTACTGGCAGCATCTCAATTGGCTTTCCTGGTGCCATGATGGCGATTTCGATATTCTTAGCTCCAGTTTGGACAACCTCGAGAAGTGACTTGACTGTTAACTTGATGGTGTCTTCGCGAGACATATCGGCTTGGTGATTGCGCTCAAGGAATTCTCGGACAGTCTTTGAAGATCGTCCAATAGCGTTGGCTTTCCTATGGAAAACATCTTGTCAGTCTCTATGCCGGGTCACAAGTGTCCTTCAGCCGTAGTACATACCATGCAGAGTAGATACCTGATGGTTCCGTCTGATACAGTCTTGGTGTCTTGTCATTTGGGTCGAATCCAACAATCAACGTAGATATGCCAAACGGCCTCACACCACCGCTTTGTGTGTACCGCTGTTGCACACCGGCGACGTATTTGGTGATGTATTCAATGCTGACGGGGTCTTCGACGGTAAGGCGATGCGACTGAGCTTCCAGGCGGGCCTTGTCTACCAGAATCCGAGCATCGGCGTTGAGTCCAGCAAAGGCAAGGGCAACGTGGTTGTCAACGAGACAGATCTTGGAAGGTGTGATTCTGGTGTCTTGTAGCTTCATGGCAGATCGCTTCTCGCAGCCGAGCACAACAATTTCGGCGCCTTTCACGCCCACAGCACATGTTCCTGATCAATGTCAATATCTGCCAATGCATTCCTGTATAACGTGGGAGCCGGGGGAGAGTTGGCGGATAGATTGTATGGTTGCAAAGGTCGGAGTGTCAGATGGAAGGGAGGGGAGGTACAGGTAATCATACCTCGCTTGACAGCTTCGAGAGCATATTCGACCTGGAAGACGTGTCCATCGGGGGAGAAGACTGCTCGTATTTAGCTACTGGCCGTATTGGGAAGGCTGTTGTGTATTTGAGCTCACCCGACAAGGCTCTGTCGTATCCGGAAGCCATGGTTGATTATGTAGATGTAGGAGAGGTCGTGGATTGAGAAAGAAGCAGTCCTGAGGCGGTGGTCGATGGCAGGAGATTGTATTGTGTTCCTATGTATGGTTCACTCGAGTTGTAGGCAAACAGCCAGAACGCGGCGTGGAGAGACCCTGGTCAAAGTCCGAGCTCTATAAAATCGCGAATACCATCATCTCCATGACATGACATCCACTTCTCTCCCAATTAAGCCTCTCTCTCTCTCTCTCCCCCTCCCTCCCTCTCAATCCTTTCCTCCTATCCTCTGTACATCCCCCATGGCCTCATGTCTTAGAACCTCGAGGGCATTCGCCCGCATAAAACCTGCGACCCGCCCTACACAATCTATCTCTCGAGCGAGACCGGCATGTCAACAGATGCGCTGGAGTACTGCGACCTCAGAACCTCACCAACCTGATAAGGATGGCGATTTGAAAGGGAAGCCAGCTCCAAAGACGGGCATTAAATTCACATCCGAATCGTAATTCGTGCCCGACTCTTTGAATCCAATCAATTCTAAGTGGCAACTCAGATATCCAGACCTAAAAAGAGAATCGCGTTTCTCCGAAATCACACCTGAACATGTCAAGCATTTCAAAGGGATAGTTGGAGACTCTGCTGTTCTGGAAGATGCCGAAGATGTTGAGCCTTTCAACGGAGACTGGATGCGAAAATACCGCGGACATACCAAAATCGTTCTCAAGCCTGGCTCCACCGAAGAGGTCTCCAAGATTCTCAAATACTGCAATGACAATATGCTGGCTGTTGTGCCGCAGGGGGGAAATACGGGATTGGTTGGAGGATCTGTACCAGTGTTCGATGAGATCGTGATTAACCTCACGCGCATGAACAAGATCCAGTCTTTCGATGAGGTCTCGGGGATATTGGTTGCAGATGCTGGAGTTATCCTGGAGGTAGCGGACAACTATCTGGCTGAGAGAAGCCATATTTTCCCACTCGACTTGGGCGCCAAAGGAACTTGTCAGATAGGTGGCAATGTTGCGACAAATGCCGGTGGTCTGCGGCTACTGAGGTATGGAAGCTTGCATGGCAATATCCTTGGAATAGAAGCAGTCCTCCCAGACGGCACAATAGTGGATGATCTTTCCAAGCTCCGGAAAAACAACACTGGCTATGACCTCAAACAATTGTTCATTGGAGGAGAAGGAACAATTGGTATCATCACAGCTATCTCGATCTTATGTCCTCAACGTTCGCCAGCAACCAATGTCGCCTACTTCGGTCTCGAGTCCTTCGAGAAAGTCCAGGAGGCCTTCCGCGCAGCCAAAGGTCAATTAAGCGAAATTCTAAGCGCATTCGAAATGATGGATGGACCTACACAATCAATACTGAGGAACCAGAAAGGCTTGAAGATGCCGCTTGAGGGCGAATATCCGTTCTACTGCCTCATTGAAACGAGTGGTAGCAACTCTGACCACGACCAGGAGAAACTTTCGACATTCCTCGAGCACGTTATGGGCGAGGAAATCGTCCAGGATGGAGTACTCGCACAAGATCAAACACAGTTCAACGACCTTTGGAAATGTAGAGAAGAGATCTCAGATGCACTGGCCCACTGGGGCGGTGTCTACAAGTACGATCTGTCAATTCCTATATCGGAAATGTACCAGCTCGTCGACGACACGAGAGAACGTATGGTCAAGGCAGGACTTTTAGGCGACACTGATGACTACCCTGCTGTCGATGTCGTTGGCTATGGCCACATGGGCGACGCGAATTTACATCTGAATGTCGCTGTACGTCGATACGACAAAAGAGTTGAAAAGGAGCTCGAGCCATTTGTCTTCGAGTGGGTGGCCAAGAGAAATGGGAGTATAAGCGCAGAACATGGTCTAGGTATTTCCAAGAAACCCTACATTGGATTTTCGAGAAGCGAGACCATGATTCGGTTGATGAAGCAGATTAAGGATCTGTATGATCCAGTGAGTTAACCCCTCGCAGCATTCAAGATGGGGATACAATGTGCTAACGATTGACCAGAACGGGATCATGAATCCTTACAAATACATATAGAAATTAGAACACATGAAGAATCATTCTTTGCAGCGTCCAAAACTCCTGTCACGAAGCTGTTTCAGTATAGCACAACTTGACTTGTGACTTGGTTGCAAGCGACTCTCGCACGATCTTTTCGCTACGGTTCTCCAGACGGTTCGAGAAAACATCAACCGATCAATAAGGCAGAACTACTTGGTGACGTTGAACCAATGCAGCCGCGCGTACGACTCGGAGTTTTCTATCTAGTAGCCTATATGATGGCTTTTCTAGCCCTTCCTGTGTCCTCATTCATGCCAACGCGTCCAGTATTTCGCCAGAGCCCTTTACCTTCCAAGTTCCCTGAGACTCGTCACCGATTTGACTTCGTTTTTACAATGAAAGGCATTGAAAGCCGCGTAGCCATGAGCTTGACAATGGTAATAATATGAGGCATCGGGGCAGTCGACTAGGACGGAGCTATCTACTCCTCCGGCGCGAAAAATAATGCGGGTTTGTTTGTGGACTTTAAAAATAGAGTTATTTTGAGTAGAAGCTAAAGGAGGGGTTATTATAATACATACCTATTGTTGTCCCCGATCTACCACAGTAGTAAACGTTAAGCTGTTTGAGACCGCAGTTCTCAATTGGTTCCCACTTTCCTTGCGTGGGCTTCCCGTTGAAAAGTCCGTAGTCGCATAATGGTATGGGTTTTGCTGATTGTACTATTGTTAGTGCGGCGAGGAGGGTGAGAATAAGGGAGAGGGTATTGGTAAGGAGGAAGTACATATTTATAGAAATGGATGACGAAAATGTTGAAAGATTAGTATACGTAGGATGGAATGGATGGGTCAAGGAGTGAGAGTCAGAGACATAATATATACCATAGCAGTGTACAGAGTACAGGATGGTCTCGTACGATAGGTATATCGAACCGATATCTAATCTTAGGTACTTATATAAGTGATCTACCCTACCTCGTATTCAGCGCATCGCTTCGAAGAGAGAACATCTTTCCCCTCCTCTTTTATTCTGTAAAAGGAATAAAAATGAGGGAGTACGGAGTAGTATATGTTTAACAAGGCTACCGTAGAAATTGGTCCAATTTACTAGGAGGTAGGTAGTGCCTCGGATTAATACGAACACGAACCTCGTAGTCGCTCGTTTTCCTTGAAATGCCGACCTCCCAACGTCGGGGAACTGGCAGCGCATAGTCACAAGGTCATCGCCTCTTTCCCGGACTTCACCAAAATGCGCATCCCAGTCATCTTCTCTATCCTCTCCTTCACCATCTTAATTTGCGCACAAGAAGCCTGCAATGCCATAGCAGCCGAACTACCATCCTGTGCCGTAAGTCCAACCTCTAATCACTTCACTCCCCCAGTCTTCTATTCCCCATGTACTTGAACACACCTCCCCTGCTAATACCCTCCCAGCGCAACTGCCTCGGCCCCTCCGTCCTCGCCAATCTCGGCTGCGACTCACTAGAAGACTACGCATGTCTTTGTCAGAAGGGCGATTTGATGCAGACGCTAATCAAACCGTGCGTGGTCAAGAATTGTGGATGGAGTGCTCTTGGTGTACCAGCCAAGGCGGAGAAATTGTGTAAATGTGTTGCTGGTTTGGAGAATGGGGGGAGTGGGAAGGATGAGTTGTAAGGGATGAGCGAGTGGGGAGTGTCAAGAGGTGGATTGGTGCTGATGGCGTGAGAAAGTAGGGTTGAAGCTAAGCTCTCGGATGAGATTGGAGAGAATCATCAAGTAATCGGGCAGATCATAATCCAAACATTGCATTACGTTTCTATGCGAAGTTTTTTGAAAAATCAAAGAGCTTGGCTGGTTAGCTGGGGGCATGTTGGGAGACGTGATTTGGGGGGACAGCCAAGCCGATTGAATCACAGCATCTCGAATCTATGGCAAGCTGTCTTTGCTATCGCATGGATTTTGTGACTGGATTTTTCGAAAACATATCCAACTTATGATTGGGGTCACTTCACAATGGACTACAGGCTGATGTACTGTGGAGACGCGGGTCTAGATGGAATTAACAGAGAAGACGCGAAGATCAACACAGTATCCTCAAGAGGAAGAACTGATAGCAATCTCAATACTAGTCACTAAGCGCTTGAGCACTGACCCGCATTTGGATCAGATCAGCGATAAGTCAGACAGGTCCTGAAGACGACGTCGAAAGCAGGAATATTTCCGCGTAGATCCAGTTTGCATATTTTGTACGGCCACCACTGTCACACCCACAAACATCCTTCATAAGACCATCCTAGCAAACAACATTCATAGGTTCCAAGAGAGGGAAGACCTGAAACGCTTGTAGCACTCCAAAGCCTCGATATACCTCGCCGCAACATCATCTCTGATCTCGAGTGCGAAATCGGCTTTCTTCAAGCTATCAAGATTATAGCGTTTCTCTCTCGATCTCTGGGACGATAAGTTCCGATCTGGGCTTCCTTGCAGGCTCTGGTGGTGAAGTTGTAGGCGTAGTCTCGTTCGGCGTATTAATGCTCGTCGCCTGAGAAGCAGCCTTGGACTGAGGCTTCAATAGTTGTAGTGATGACAATTAAGGCGTCTCTTTTTTCTAGCACCAGGCCAGAAGCTAGGTTGGTCAGGAGGACAAATGGAAGAGTGGAATAATGCATGGCGAAGTTGATGATGAATGAAGTTGATTATGAGGGACCCGATTTATCATCGGCAATTCCTCCATTCAGCTTTGCCCAACATTCATTGATTTGGGGCTGTTCTTCGACTAGGCTGTGTCGACTGCCTTTGCGTTCTGCCATTAGTAAGGCCCCTTGCTAGATGTTCCAATGTCACGGGCAGCAGTTCAGGTATCTTAGGTCGCGCGAGGTATCTCAGTTCCGTCGGCTTCTTCGAACCCAACCTGGTAGATGGGTGGTATCCGACTGAGGAAAGCGACCTACACTTCGAAGAGAGGATCAACGTGACCAACGTGGATAAAGACATGAACAGGTCCGGATGTAACTCAATGTCTAACACTTACGCTTCTGTGTGAAAGACTAACTTTAGAAAAACGAGTATAGCCGTACCAGGGTATAGAAGCCAAGTTGATCCCGAGGGTGAAACACTCACAATCTGCTCCTGATTGAGTCCAACCGCGTCTAAGACATCGCGATCCGCGTTACGAGATCACAACACGCCGTCTTTTTCCAATTAGATAACGTCCGAGTGAGAAATTTTGTTTCAGGTTTTCGAGGATCACCTTGAACTGGGGAAGTTTTTGCTACCGCAGCGGATTGAGTTGTTCTACGATAATAGAAGGCGGAAATTGTAATGGGAGGAATGGGATAGAGATCTAAGGGGGTCTCATACGGGTGTGTTAAGGGGGTTTTGATGAAGGATTCTAGCCTTCTTACCTGTTTAGAGCCTGAAGAGTTGCCTAAAGCAGGAATTTAGAGATGATAGCCAATCATAATAGTATACTAGGAGCTGTAGATTCCTATGTTAATCAGTGTGAAGGATGTATAGATCATAGACGATTAGGAGATGAGATCTCGTAAGTTGATATTGAACAATGAAATGATAGAAACAAGACTTCTCACAATTTCCATTTGCAAGATATATAATGTACAGGGACTCTTCAACACATCTTACATTCCGAAGCCGCCCCAGTTGGGATCAGCTTCGATGCCCTTGGCAGCAAAGGCACGAACGACCTCGTCAAATCCCTCAAGATGCTCATTATAAATCCACGTCCTAATCACCTTCAGCTTCGGAAACCTCGTAGACACCTTCTCTGTCATTATATCCAAGTAATCGCGGCACTCTTCAGATTCTCCCGCCGAAGCATTGAGATCAAAGTATTCGATGCGCTCAATCGAGCGTCTATTCTTGCGCCGAATCTCATTTACCAAGGCATCGAACTCAGGCTGATCTGTCGTCGAAAATTCCGAGCACTGGTCGACTTGGTAGCTGAAGTTTTTGAGTTTCTTGCAAGCGGAAAGAAGCGCCGATAGAGTTGCGGTTGCTATTCCACTCTCCTTGATAGCAATGGTCGAGATATCTAGGGATTTGGGAGCGAGTGATGTGAACTAGGTAATATAGTGTGATTAGCCGCAGATCATAACACCTGTTGAGACAAAAATGGTAAACTTACTGTGCTGTGCAAGCTATGATGCTTGTACCTCGCGTCTTTGGAGCATTGCATGTCCTTGATCTTCAAGGTGCGCACGAATCCACCTAGCCTCACATTCTCTTGAATGGTCTCCAGGAAGGCTTTCAGACCGTGGTCTGCAGCTCGGAAAGAGCCATCGGCCTCGGAGAAGGACCTGAATATGATTGGGCGGGCGATGTCTTCAAGTTCGCGACAAGTCGACGAGAGCTTGCAGAGAGCGGAGGGGTCTGTGAGGAGGAGGGTGGCGATGTTGTGGAGTATCTCATTTGGGAGCCCGAGAATGAACGCCCTTGACTGCGTGGTGGCGGAGGTGTTCATCTTTGTGATGAGGATTTGTTGAGGGCGTGTGAGGATGTGAGAGGAGGTGGTGCTTTCGTATGGGAGATGGAATGGCACTGGTGAGGAAGTTTGTGCTGGTGTAGAGAGTGGAGGTGACTGACTGGGAAAACTTATATGTGAGAAATTATGTGCCGAAGCCATTAGCGTCCTTCTGCAATACCCTCGGAGACGTCACTCCGAGCACTTCTCCTTCGGTTAGCCGTCACATCGGTCTTTCATATACCACCCCAGACTTCAGGTATCAGCTCATGATGAACATGATCTTGATCACAAAGTCCGTTTGGGCCCGTCTCAAAACCTCAGACTCCTATCGTACCCTCAGCACCCGACAAAATGCGCCTTCAATTACAACCCCTCTCCGGCATTCCCGCCCCAGCGCTGCCGAAGCGCCAGCAAGCTGATTGCAGGGCCCGAACCAAAGTGCTACCGGAAGAAAGAGAGAGCGACATGATAGACATGACTTTCTGTCATTCGTTGGAAAACATACAGCCACCTGAGAATGGCGTACCAATTTGGATGGAAGGGATTGTTTGAAGGACACGGGACAACAGCATCTTTCTGAAATGCCCCATACGTGTATGATGAGGTGGGAATGTGTACATTAGCTTGAATCATTAGCAGTCAGTTTTTTTGGTGATCAGGAACCATAAGACATGGTCTCACTGCCAAAACTCTTTGGACAGAATCAGCATCTCCGTCTCCCTAGTACTTCTTCCCGAGCAACAACAAAGCGAGTGACTTGAAAAGCGCAGTATCCCGTATTTGTAGACCATGCTTTCAGAGCTGCATGTTGACTGCAGCTTCTGCAAGCTAGCAATCAAATCTTGTCGTGGTTCAAAAGAACAGCATACAATTTCCTGAGCCAAAAGTCTTCTGATCTCGATGAACACAACTGGAGTCCCGGCGGACTTTCCCGCAGAACGAAATCTGGCTCATTTGAAGCTCACTGGCTCGTTTGAAGCTCACTGGCTCGTTTGAAGCTCAATGCCTTGAGCCTGTAGACAAGAGTTCTGAAGTTGAATGATGATTGAAGTCTCTGCAAGCAAGGAGTCGAATTTCGCCGTGATTCAGAAACAAAGAAGATGCTACTCGCAGTCAAATGATCTCGACTGAATGTAGAGATCTCATGACTTTTCAAGGCTCTCCGGTGAAAAATGAAGGCCAGCCGGGAAGCCACAGATCTGGACTACTCAAGACCAAGAGCAATCTTGTGGGGGTCCTGGTAGCCCTAGACCGCCGCAAAGGCTGCGTCGCAGCCACCCGTGGCACAAAAAGATACAATACCGGTAAACAACAAGCCAACGGGTTCAATCCACGCAACAAACTTCTTCATTTCTCCAAGAAAAAAGAAACCATCTATGTCAAATAAAAGATGTAGATGTTATCCAGATCCGAGAATGAAGGGAAGGGCAAAAAGGAGTTCGCCCACACTGCACAATGGTCAGCTTGGACTACGTCTCCTGCCCTATAACGATGTTAGCGTAGTTTCCAAGTACCCCAATACTAACTACCACTATCTACACTATCTAGCCCCCCCGAGGACGGAGTCCCCGGGGGGTGAAGGAACCCTCCTGGATGTCAGTATATATCCCTTTCTTAAAACCCACAATAGAATATGACAGTGATTGATCAACGATAACCAGTGTTCTTCATCCGTCCTTGAACATGCGTAGCCCATATCGAGTAGCCTGTAGGATATTCCAGCTGACAACCTACGGCATACAAGCTGTAAGGGATCCATACGTGTAATCATCTTCTTGATGCAGCAGAGCCTAAAGAGTTCGGTGATCCCTTAGCATGTCCATAGACACGATGTGAGCCAGCCTGCTAATTTTGGTGGTTCATCTCTTGACCCTTTGAATTTCTTTCCAGGAGTCACGACAAACACCACACAATCACTTCACCATGCAAGCAACCACACAAACACTCCCAAGCACACGTCCGCAAGCGACTATGGACCCGCGTCTGTTTCTCCTTCTCTGGAGGTATTGGTGACCCTCATCGTCGTCCTCAGCTTCCTGGTGTGAGTGCTCCAGTGCGGCTGGAGACTCCACATCCTCCCAAATGGATAGCGCGACGTTGGCAAAGAGCACCATTACCAAACATCGACCTGGAAGCGGGAGAGGAGGCAGATGAGCGGACACTGCTCAATTGCCTTGTTCTGGGCGTCACCGGCTTCTGAGCTTCGTACGTGCCCTTCACACCCTCACGATTATGCCTATCGAAAGCTGCGCAAACCACCTTGCCGTATCTTGGCGCGCATTACCTGGTTCCACAGCTACAATAACATATGGCTGACCAGCTTAATGACAGTACACCATCGTCAGTCGCAAGACCGTCGCTGCCGCCTCTTTCCCAGCAGCTGCTTTCGCAAAGCCTCACGAGTCTGTACCGTCACGTCCACCGACCCTCATTCGAAGTCCAGTGGAGGCGTCATCAACGGTGCTACCCTTTGCTTCCCGGCACCACACTTCAATCGACTACCACAAGAACCGCGGGAGTAGGGTCCCATCACTCCACGTCCAGTACGCAGACTGGCCGTCGATCTATCCGCCCACACTATTGTGAAGCGCTCTGACACTGAGATGGAGGATCTTCGCTGCAACGCTCGGCGGGCTAAGGAATCACAATCAGAAGCCAAGGTCGCAATCAATAACGAGGTCCCAGAGCAACTCGCCAGTGGAGGTACGGATGTGAGCAAGTCTCTTGTTTTTTGGTAGGAGACTCGGAGCTGTGTGCAGCGCCGCGGAGCAGTGCCACACACTCTGTTATCCGATGGCTAACTTCTGGCAGTTTATGAATCCCAATTTGCCGAATCATTTGGCGCTAGAGACTGCAATGACAGAAGTCAAGGCCTGGCATGATCTCGTCCCATCGAGAACCGTTCCCCGACGATCATCGCTCAACTGACCAGTTCCTCTATGAATCCAGGAGGCATATTGAGTAACAATCCTGCCGGCAGGCACACATAGCTCCCTATAGATCCTCGCAGGATGAAAGAGGACTCAATCCAGGCATAAGGACCGCCAAATCACACATAAGCGCGGGCAGGATCTCAGCCTATGAAGCAGTCGTAGGCTTCATGGCCACCGTTGCAATGTTGAGCACTTCCCAAAAGCATAGACAGAGTACTGGGGTATGTGCTCGCTCAAAAGCTTTGAACATTGGCAGGAAACTTTTTCCTCACATTTGTCTCATTTTTGAATTCGTTCCATTGGACCACTTGATGCGTACAAATAAGAAGGATCAAGCTCATTTACACGAGAGAAATTTCCGTAAGCACAAATTTTCTCTCCTGTGTGCATCAAGTGGTCCAATCTTGAGGGAGGCTGAGGCTCGTGGGACTAGCAGCAGCGGCGCAGGCCACAAGCACAGACAGCCGGGTCGAACGAAAGGAGTATCCATCGTCGAAGAACCTCAAGTCCTGCTAGTGCTGTATCATCCTTTGTTCCAGGCTCTTCGCTTTCTATTCTTTGGCAAGGCCAATCGATGTCTGTGCTCGAACAGTGCAGATCTCAAAGGTGCCTCGCTCAAAATTTGCCTTCCTTCTATCCCAAGCTCTTGATCATGATCTTCTCTTTCACGTCTATGCATCTGTCCTTTTCGCATTGTCGTCGTTCAATCCAGCTGCGCCATCTATACGCTTCGAAAATGGATCTTGATGTTTGCATTTATGACTGAGCTCCCACATCTCCCACATCCAGCTCTTGAACTCCCAAGGTCTTGTTTTTGTCAGTCAGAGGGCCGAAATCGGGGCTGTTGCATTCGCGCATAGTCCTCGTGTGATTACGGGTCTGTGTATGGCTCGACTTGGCTTGGATCAAGTCAAAATCGGTTGCAAGACATCCTCAAAGCTATTTTGAGCTGTGTAAGATGTGGTTTCTCCCCTTGGACCAGTATACGTCGTTGTGGTAGGTGGATTTGTTGCTGAAAGAGCAGCTTGCCTTCAGCAGAGGTTGTCTGTCGTCAAAAGTCCGAGGCACTGGAACTAGCCGACCCCAGTTCCAGCACCCGCCAAAACGTCTACCACCAACCACGGTCAGATCTGCAAGCATCCATTTCATAAGCCATTTGAGACTTCGGACTGTGCGACAACTGTCAGTGTCTTGCCACCTTCCTCTTCTGAAGCTGGACTAAGCTATGCTGTCCGACAGAGAGTTGCGTTGCTGCGCTGTTCTCCTCCGCAGCCCCTCCATGACTCTGGGGACGCTCATGCTGCCAGATTGTGAATTATCTCATGCTGCCCGATCATGAGTTATCTCATGCTGCCCGATTATGAGTTATCTGGATATCGAATACAAGGTTTGGTTGTCTTCGGAGGCCCCTGGGCTCCATCCTCCAGGGTCCACCGCGATGCTGAAGGCGGCTTCTCGCAATGCCTTGTCGGACCTGCAGCGAGGTGATCCACCATCGGAGGCATCATGATTCTGTAGAACAACTGAGGTGTGCATGAGCGCCGCTGTCCGCATCTCGGTCACTGCCAGGTATTCTCGTTGTTTCGGCCGGTGAAGAGTGAGGCTTTCCTAGGAACTCCGATCTGCTCTCTGGGTTGGGCCCATTGGAAAGCTCATCCGCGGCATCCATGGCTTCTCGAGCTTGCTCTACGCAGCTCCGTGAAGACCGATGGAATGACCATCATACTGGTGGTGGTCGATGGCGAGTTCTTGTGGTAGTCGAGGTAGTAGGTACGGGGCGATAACTTGAACAGCGATGCGGATGTCGCGACTTCAAGGAGTCCAAGGACACCAGGATAGGTAGTGATGGCCCCTTGTTTTCACTCCACTGGCGCCGTCGACCGGTTTCTTCTCTTGCTGCCCTCTTCTTCCTAGCCAGAACACGTCGAGGGTATGTATGCGGGTAGTGGTGGTCGTTGGGAGGGTGCAGATCGAGTCTGGGGATCGCGTGGTTGGGGTTGAGGATTGTTACTGCCCCCTTCGAAGGCAGACTCGAGGTTCCTGGTGGGTCAGTGAAGGACAGCCGCTGTCTTTCAGTGGCTTCAGTTAGCAGCATGGGTTGTTCTTCAGGAGCTTACCAGGCAAATCATCTCCATGCCCACCATTGGGTATTGGAGCCGTGTTCCTCTCCTCCTGGCCCAGTAATGGACAGGCGCAATAGAGAATACGGTTTGATGGCCAGGACGAATCGACAATAAGTGGCTATATTCTGGCAAGAATTGGACGATTCCTGGAAGGTATCTGAACATGCAAAACAGATGGCCCGATGCGTTGCTCGAGGCATCAGGTACTGCCGGCGAATCAAGTTTTGGGGACGTTCTCGAGAGGGAGAGAATTCACTTTGTTCAAAATCAACACAATGCGTTGCTGCTCAACTCCTAATCCTCCGTCTCTACATCTCAAAACCAAGAACCCCGGGCCTCATAGTCCGATGACTAAGGTCCCGAAGGTAGGTATGAACTTTGGCTTCGCTTCTCTGCCTGCCTACCGCCCCAGAATCTATGGAAAGGGGCATACAATCGTTGAAACAGCATCATTGACTGGCTGCTCGTCGCTGGTCACAGAGATGGCTCAGTCACAACGACCATTCGATTGCAATAGAATCGCCTCACATCTCCTCTGCCTACTCCGACTGATTCTTCAACAACGTCGATCACTTCGAGGCTGCCAGCTAGTCTTCCGAGTCCATAAACACCTCAACATCGTCCACGGATTGTAGAACAAACTTCTTCTCTCGAGACTGTGAGGAGGGTGCACAATCATGATCAGTCAACCATCGGACCGCAAACGGAAAGTTGTGCCAACAAGGCCTGCTTCTGCAACCGCCTCTCCCTCGCCATGGGATCTTCATATTACAGGCACCCTACGAGATCGCTCACCCACCTTGCGCTTCGATACATGGACTCTACAGCACACCGAAATATTGAATGGCCGACTTTGTCCATACGACCTCTTCATCTCTTCAAGTGTGCTGTGCGTACTGCTGCTGGGTGTATGATTGGAAATAGACAGACAGACACCAAGCAGTAGTACGCGCAACATACCTTGAGAGGCAATCTGCGGGTGTTAGGCTGTTCAGTTAGATTCAACTGCACAAACGCTATTGTATTTGAAATGAAAATATGAACGAAGAACGACACAGTCATCAGTGAAGGCCTATATCAATTACTCGTTGGCGACACCGCCGAATCCTTCGCTATTCACCAGCTGCAGTTCGTCACTTGCTCTCAAGATTTGCCGGTGGATGTCTTTCATCTTCACCGAGCCTCTCACACTGGTCCACCATGCCCTTGAATGTGGACTACACAAGTGGGGCTTACAAATTCAGAGCAGCGATATTGGGCTTTCTGATGAGGTCAAGGGCGCTCTAGCTCTGGTGCTCAGACACCCAACGGCATAAAAAAGCCAAACTCGACTTCCTTGCGTAGGGCTGAGAGCTTGGATATGGACTGTGGGTTCGTGGACTTTCCATAGTCTGGTGGGAAAACACCGGCAGCCTGCTTCTTTTGATCTGGCCTTCGATTGCCCTAACTTGTCTCCTAGACAGACGTCGAGCTTATTGACCTTTTGGTCCATCAAGAAATTTTTGTACGATTTTTAGAGTCGCTATTCATCCCGATGGATATCCACAAAACAAGAGATTGATGGCAGTGTTTGGGCTCTGTGCGACTCAATAAACTCTCTCTTGTCTCATAGCTTCATTACCCTGGTGACAAGCTTCTCCATCATAGCTGATTCACTTACAGCCCGCTTCATCCCGAGGACGATCGTTTTTTCAGAACAGTGGGTATTTTATTCGCTGTTAGCTGTTGGAGTATGCTTGACAACTAGCATGCATTTAACTCCCATAGGCTCTACTGATAATTTCGACCCGGAAACCAACAATCTCCTCGACAACATCATGGACTTCTCAACTACAATGCGAGTGCCTCCGACTTCTGACCCACGACACCACCAAGATAATTGTGGGAATACACTCAGATTTGATCACATTGGAGAGGAGTCCGAAAACGATACTATCATTGCTATTGAAGTCGTCGCTGAATAGCTAGAGCCATATGGCTTGGCGATGCTTTTTAGAACCTGAATATTGAACTTGGCGGCACGAGGACAGAAATGGTGCGAAATACAGACTACACATCCATTCGCAGTGCTCTCCAGAAAAAGAGAACTGCAATGTCGAAAACATACTTGACAAAAAAGGCGTCGAGGATCACTGAGAGGAGGATCTTCCTCGCAGAGGAGGGTGAGCAGCCAGCGAGTAGAGAAATCTCCATAAAAGCCGTCTGTTCCTGGATATCGAAGGAAAGAGGACGTTCACTGTAGCGAGTAAGAAAAAGGAAGAGGAGAGAATACGCTACCACGGACGGCTATTTAATCTAGCTACTTTGACCTAACTACAAGTTCCAACTTTCACAACCACAGCTATTCGAAAACCACCTGTTGCCCGTCACCTTCCATCGAGGGGCCCGCTCGCTGTGTCTCCACTCAGCCATCGCGAAGGTTTGATTTCGATTGCAAATGTCACCGGCCAAGCGTCAATTCGTACGTTGTAGGGATAGATGTAAAGTCTGTTTGGTTTGGTGAACGGGAGGTCAATGGGTGCGCTTTCATGCTCCGAGGAATCCATAACCAGGCTGGTGAAGGATAAAATCTTTTGGGAAAGGGGCTTGTAGGTTTCCAGGTGAATGTTGACTTCTCTAATCGAAGATGAACGGGTTGGAAGTAATTTTTCCATACCCCTTTCGATATCACGAATCTCGGTTCGACGGATCCATAAATCCTAGAGACAATTCGAGTCGTGCTCATGAGTACAGTGTGATCAAAGGTCGTCTCAATTGATTTACCAATACCCAAGAGTTGCATGGCCATTTATCACCTCCTACCTACATGGTTGAATCTACAACCAAGTCCCCAAGTTCACATGAACAGCCTTCTTATTCGTATAAGCTTCCAACCCAGCCTCACCCAACTCCCTTCCAATCCCAGACTGCTTGACACCCCCAAACGGAACCCGGAAATCAGAATCGTTTGACGAATTGATCCAAACCATGCCCGCCTCAATGTTCCTAGCAACCCTATGCGCTTTCGTGATATCCTTTGTGAAAACGGCAGATCCAAGACCATACGTGGTATCATTCGCCCTCTCAACTGCCTCCTCCTCCGTCTTGAAGGACGAAATAACAACAAACGGTCCAAAAACCTCCTCCCGATAAATCTTCATGTCATCCTTGACGTCTGTGAATACAGTCGGCGCAATGAAGAATCCCTTCCCACCAACATCTTTGAACGCCTCGCCCCCGGAAACAAGCGTGGCGCCCTCACTCTTGCCGCTCTCGATGTAACTCAGCACGCGCTCGTACTGCTGTTTCGTAACCTGCGGTCCCTGGAACGTTTCTTCCTCAAATGGATTCCCCACCTTCGACGTCGTCTTGACTTGTTCCTTGAACGCCTCAATAAACGACTTGTAAACACCCTCTTGCACCAAAATCCTACTCGTAGCAGTGCATATTTGACCCATGTTACTCATAATCCCCACATGACTCCACCGAACCGCCTGTTCCAAATCCGCATCGTCAAATACCAAAAGCGGACTCTTGCCCCCCGTTTCCAGAGTGATGTTCTTCATGGTTCCAGCGGCCATTTTCATGATTTCCTTTCCGGTGGCGGTGGAACCTGTGAAGGCTATTTTCATCACATCGGGATGTTGGACGAGTGTTGAACCGGCGATTCGGCCGTAGCCGTTTAGAATGTTGACGACGCCTGGTGGGAACCCGGCTTCTTTTATGAGATTGGCGAAGAAGAGGATGGAGAGGGGGGTTTGCTCGGCGGCTTTGAGGACGACTGTGTTTCCGCAGGCGAGGGCGGGGCCGAGTTTCCAGGCCGCCATTGCTAGGGGGTAGTTCCATCTTTTGCAGAAAGTTGTTAGTACTGGAATGACGACAAGAGCAAGAGAAGGGTATAGACGAACGGGATGATTTGGCCACAGACACCGATTGGTTCCCTGATTGTGTATGCGAGTTTGGCTGAGGTGGTGTCGATGACTTGGCCTGTGATTTTGTCGGCCCAGCCGGCGTAGTACTTGATCGTTCCCGAGACTTCTCCTAGATCTTCGTTCAAGGCGACAGAGTACGGCTTGCCTAGGAGCGAATATTAGCAGGAAAGTCAAATATCCCCGTTGAATTCCTCCGAGGCATTCTACTCTTGTCTCGTAATCCCAATTTCCCCAATCTCCTCGCCCTTCTCACCTATCTCAGATTGAAAGCAAAAACGTACCATTGTCCCACGTCTCTATAGTAGCAAGTGTCTCCTTATTCTCCTCCACCAACCTCGCAAGTTTGAACATCAGCTCTCCCCTGTCAGTAGTAGCCATATCCCTCCAAGTTGGGTTTTTGAATGCAGCTTTGGCAGCCGCAACAGCTTTGTCAACATCTGCGGCGCTGGCGGCATGAACCTTTGTGATCTCGGTCTCGTCGCTACCATCAAAATTAGCGTTTTGTGCTTGTAAAATTAGAAGAGTAGGGAAGGCAGCAGAACATCCCAAATCACAACCCATAAATTTAGTACTGCCACATTACACCACGGCAAATCCTCAGAAGCAAGCCAGGCGAAGAAAGGCAAAACAGCAAGAACATCAACACAGATTTTCAAAAGAAATTCTCCCGAAATGAATCTCCCAAAGAAAAGAAAAAAAAGAAAAAAAAGTGAACATACGAAGGATTAATACTCGTAATCATCTCCCCACCACTCCCCTCCACCCACTCATTATCAATAAACAACCCCGTAGGCTGAACATATTTCCTCCCATTAGGAGCCGTAAGCTCAACACTAAGACCAGTCATAGTCGAATACCGTCTTCTCCCACAGAATTCCAAGATTAAACCCCTTCGTTGTCGTCGAAGCGCTCGACCGTCAAAGAATCGAGGTCGCACAAAGGTAGAAGCGAAAACCGGAGCTGCAGGCGCCCAAATTCCGCGGCAAAGAATCGAGGCGGGAAACAAAGTTGAAGTATTGAACATGGAAGAAAAAGCCAGCCAAGGAAAGACGACTGGCTCGATTTATATAAGGATACCTTTAATCTCTATACCACTTAAAACCGCTCATCAACCCCGCCATGAGAGATGGAGAGATAGCAGGATCGAACTTCCTATTTCGGAAAGGCCCGATATAGCTCGGCTAATCGAAATATCGGGTTGTCAGAGCAACATCTGCAAACTTCGGCTTCAGCTTGCGATCGATTAGCAAACTGCCTAATCTCTTCTTACACGTCTTGTACCTATATGTCACCTGCATATACAGAACAATTATGCCAAGGGAAGAATACCGAACCGAGAAGAATCAATTGGTAGTATGGTGAAGACCGTTTCCTTCATGATGAGTAGAGAGTGAACAGTAGTACATTTAGAAATGTCGGTCTCGCCTGAAACAGAAAACGTGGAAATCAACAGCGCTCCAGATACTCCTCTGCCCTGTATACCCAAACAAAATGAATCGTTGTTTTCTCCTTTCCCGGCAAACACCGATCCAGAATAGACAAATTGACCCCCCTATCACAAAATCTCGAAACCAAAACTCCGCAAATGCTCACACGTTAGAGTTGACGTGGCCAAAAAAAGGAATGGCATGTCGTCTTTGTAATCCGCACTCAAAACCTGCTGGGAGATAGAGCGAGGGTGAGGGTCCATGACCTTCCATGCAATCTTGGTTGCGATCCGAGAATATCGTTACAAGCAGGTGGCAGGTCGAATGATGGCGAGGAAAGCTCTTCATCCTTGACTTCTGTTCCTCAGGAGATGGGACTCCGGTCCATGTGCCATGGTTTGCGCCTCCTCTTCTGAACGATGAGATGATAACGCAGAACAAAGTCCTTCAAACTAGGATCGATACTGATCGCGGTTTGAAGATGTGTGCTTGATCCTTCGGTAAAACCACAAAATCGGCTGCTGCCATACCGTCCATACACGGGCTACCGTGTGTACTTGCGATCGACACGATCAGAAACTTTGCGGATAGTTGGTGGCAGGCTGGAGAAATCACGTTAGCACAACTTCAGAGATATGGAAAGATGCAGGAAGGCGGAGGGAACTCACAGGACTGTTCAACATGGTGTTCCTCTTGCTTCGGCCCTTCTTGATGTGACTCTTCAATGCACTCGAATCCAAAGGTTTGAGTAGTTCGAAACTACACAGCAGTTCTGCAGATACTGACATAACAGCACCCCAATTATCAAATTCGCCGCAGTACTGAAGAGAAATGTCAGCAATGTCTTCAAGCATCAAGTTGCTGCCACAACACTCACATTTGGAGCTGAAAAAACGGTGACCAAGATGCGGTCACTAAAAAATTCATAGCCATCTTCAACAACCATGTGCGCTCGGCAAACGAGATCGAAATCGTGCCGTTGCAGGAACTCCATGATGACCTTCTTGCCGAAACAGTATGATACTCCTCGTTCATTACTTTCCCAATCGTTTTCCATGTCAGCAGGATCACTCCACAACAGATCGTTCAGCAGTCCATAATCTGGGACATCGGTCGGCCTGGCAATCTGGCGAATGTCGTCCATGTGGCTGAGCGATGGTGAAAGTCCTCCATGGACACAGAATATCTTTCCAGCAACAATGGCAGCAATTGGAAGGCAGTTGAAAGTATCGACAAATCCTTTCCATATTTTAATGTTACACCTTCGCTTGCACTCATCGTAAAAGCCGTAAACGCGTGTGACGTTGGCGCACTCGTGATTGCCGCGCAGGAGGAAGAAGTTGTCCGGATACTTCAGTTTATAGCACATGAGCAAGAGAATGGTCTCGAGCGATTGTTTGCCACGATCGACATAGTCTCCCAAAAATAGAAAGTTGGAGCTTGGCGGAAAGCCGCACATCTCGAACATGCGGATCAAGTCCGTGTATTGACCATGCACGTCACCGACGATCTTCACTGGTGTAGACAATTCGAGTAATGCTGGCTGCGAAAGGAAGACTTCTCTTGCGGCGGTGCAAACAGCCTGTATTTCCGCGTTTTTGAGGCACACCGTCTTGGTGACTTTGCCAGCATATCCCGCATCCAACAATCGCTTTATCATGTCATCCAAATCGAGCGTTTTCAACGCGCTAAGCTCCATGGGAGATCCTGAGCCGTCGTCGGGGGTGGCTTCGGGAACGCGTGGAATCGGGTGTTCGCCTCTCTTCAAGATTGGCTCCATGGGCTGCGCATCGTTTTGTACAGGCTGTACACCAGAAGGAGGCACATCGGAGACATGATCGACCTCGCCAGAGCGCTGGGCTTTGTCAATGTCATCATGACCATGGCCTAGAGATTGCGACTGTGATGGCGATGGCGGGGGCTGTGCTTCTGGGTCGTCTAAGGCTTCCTTCGCGGAGGGGACATCAATGGAGGCTGGGCGCGCGGATGATGTAGAGGCTCGACGTGTTCGGGCTCCATTAGATTTGCTGCTTACGGCAGATCTGATCGAGGCTGCGTCAGACTTGTCGAGGACGGCACTCGTGTCAGGGCCGACAGAAGACGACCTCGGGCTGTCCTTGGAACTGTTCGGGATTTTCGATCGTATTGCTGATCGTATGGATCTCGAAGAATCCTTTGTGTCCGAACGGCTAAAGGATGGGTATGATTTGAAGCCCGCGTCCTTGTCCGCGCCACCATCTTTCTCTCCTTTGCCTTTCGAAGGCTGGTTCCCCATTGTGTAAGATGCTGCAGTATGTTGTTTGCTGCCGGTTTTGGTATGATGCAGAAGGAGGTCTCAGCCTCGTCAGCGATGGCAGTTGTGAGACGATAGGGCGTGAAGCTCCGTTGGCTGACTTGACTCTGCGTGAGCCGTGAGTCGTGTGTCAAAGTGATTGGGTGGATAGATGTTAGATAGCGATTCGAGTTACGGAGGCCGGTCTACAAGCTGGAAAGGAAGACGAGAATCCGATTGTTTCGCGAAGGATGACGACGCGCTTGCGCTATGTCGGCGACGGAATGTAGAGGTGGTCCAGGAAGGAGGTAACGTCAATCTGTAGCGAGCCAGCTTGAGAAGCTACGAGGCTCTCGATATAGAAGCTTCTAGAGCGGGCGCAACGAGGGAGGAAGAGGTGGTGAGGTGGTGAGGTGGTGAGGTGGTGAGTTTGTTTGGAAGCTTCTTCAGCTTTTGCTGTTGAGTCGTAGGTGATGCAAGTCTGGGGAACAGCGATGGTTAGGTCCCAGAGACACTGAGCGTACTGTCAGTATTGCGTCCGATCGTGTCTGCAGCAGAAGGTCGAGAATCACTCGTGAGCCAAGAAGATGTCGGGTGTGTCCAGGTTCAGGTCTAGGGGTGAAGATAATCGTCGGCTGTGTCTCGGCGGCGCGGAAAAACTACTAGTTCTTCATGAGCCTGCGGAATTGATTCTATGTGATTTGGGGAGCGGGATCGTGGGCATTGGGCTTGGGAACCATCATGGGTGTCTCGCTACAATTCTTGGGTTTTCCTTGGCCTCAGAAAGGTACGTACAAGGGTAGAATATCAGCCATTGGATCTGAAGTTGTTGTCGTTCTTCCCTCGACCTCAAGAACCTCCAGCTGCTGTCCACAACCATCTATCACCACACAGATCCCGATAGCGATGCGCCAAAATCTCACATCTTCAGTCATCGAACCCGCGCTGGCTCATGCTTCACTCTATCTATTGGTCGAGTGGTCAGCCCGAGCTGTGGGTATGAGCTTCCATCGCCTTCCGGTTGCGCCGCCTACACGACATGAAAGACTGCCAGTGATCATTGGGATATGGGCAACCTGCGGGCTCATGACAATCGAGACTCTCAACCCACAGTATGGTTACTGACAATTAGAAGGCTTGCAAAGAGTGTTCAAGTTCCCACGTCTTCTTCCTTTTAGAAACAAATTATAATTGACGATTGATACAGGCCAATATTCCATCCAACGCCATGGCTCTACAAATCGCTTTGTACTACTGTACTAAAAGAATGAATAGTGCAAACGCATCGACACCTGTGCCAATGTCTTTGGGCTCCTCGGGAGTGCCTTTGGACCCAGCAAACAAGTAGTCTTTGATCGCTATTTAAACAGCTTTTCTTGGAATCCACCGATTTCTCATCAATTCATCACTGAGCGACGACCGTCTAGTAAATATTGCCTGTAGGCTCCGGGGTTGCTTGTTCGCAGATCGAATCGGTCTTCGTTAAAAGCCAGTGTTCGAACAAGTCACTAACGGGCTCCCAATATGGCGCTGCTCTCAGAACATTACAGCATTGCCGCATGCGGAATGCACCAGAAAAAACAACACAATTCTTTCTCATAAATATATCCAGCGTAGCTTTCCGATTTAGCTATATCAACTCATGCTTACAGCTTTCAATTCAGCATCATCTTTACTCTCCAACCAATCCTTACACCACATACCTTTTTGAACCCATTATAAACCATCATGTCCATCAATCCATTCGATGTCCTTAACTCCCTCTCTCCAAGCGCGGAAGCGCCGATTGGAGACACCGCTGCTGGCCAGTCGGTCCAGAATACACAACGCAATCATGCTATCGAGCAGACTTCATTGCCGGCCACTGCGCCCCTACAGCGCAAGCAATCGGGGAACTCTGAAACCAAGTTCCAGCAGCCGCAGAAGTCTGTGGGTAAGAGAGTCCGTCCAGCGAATATCGTTGTCACACCTGCCGCTGCACCTTACGTCATGAGCCCAGCCGATTTCCCTGGGCTTGGACCTGCTACACCTGTACTACCAATGCCCAAGGCACCCAAAATGATTTTTCCTGGTTCAAATAAGCCCATCAAGTCTGCTCCCTCAAAGGGTCCCAAAGTGGCCCTACCACAACCGAAGGTGATAGAACACGAGACCGTCATTGAGATATGGGCTCAAAAGGCTGGAAACGCACCCGAGGAAGTCGACAAAGCATACCCACTGAACAGATTGATAGCTCGGTCCAAATACTTTGCTACTAAATACGCTGGCGAGCCACTCACGTACACTGGGATGCAACCTGTTCTCAAGGAGACATTGCACGCCAGCCCCATTGCGCTAAAGTGTGTCTTGGGGATGTTGAAGTCATGGCCACTCGAACTACCGGTAGGTTCCAGGTCTCGTCCTCAGGTAATTTTTGATAGGGGCCGATGCCATTGCTCAGACATGTCTGGTGGCATTGATTATCTTCATTATGCGCAGCTCTACCAGGCTACTGAAGTACTTTCCTTGACTGGCGTCTACGAGGAACAATTTTCGGTACGAAATGCCTTGATTAAATATTGCCAAGAGGACCGGCTTGACGAGCGCCTCGTTGCCATTCTCAATAGCTGTTGGATCAACAAAGTATTTGCTCACAGCCTCTTGCACGAGATCATTGGGACACTGGAAAATCTCGACGGTGCCACTGATGATACACGCTTTGCCGGACCTCGTCAGAACTCTTTCAGTGCCTACGTCGCCGGCATTTCGGCAGACCTTGACGCAAATTACATGGATGCGCGAACCAAGTGGGCACAAAAGTTGATAAACAAAAAGCGATGGGCGAAGCGCGAACAGGCCAAGAAAACCAGCGACCAGCCGAAGACTGGCCAGCAATCAGCGCAGCAGTCGAGTTCCAATAATCAACCATTGAGGAAGAATGGTCTTCAAAAGAAGGGTAGTCAACAATCCTTTCAGCAGCCATCTTCGAAGATCGGCACGATAAAACCGGAAGATGCTGAGAAGTACTATGGCAAGCGCGGTATGGGAGGATCGTAGGGACTATTTCGAAGAGGAACGGCTGAGACGCAGTCAGTTCTCTGTTCGTTCATTTGTCTGTTATACATAGGTGCAGAGATCGATGGTCCAAAAGGTCGTTTGTATGATTTTTGAATTATTCAATGCGAAGATATAACTTGATAACTGTTGGTGAACATGCTGAATGACCGTTATGGGCAGTAAGTGCTGAGGTCTATCAGCCACGATTCTTGCAATACATGAGCAAGAATCGAGGGCATTTCCATCCATTAATGATAACCAGATCTTGGCCGCCGACGCTCCCGATCGTCGTGCCTGATCTCATCCTTTTTGAAACATGTCTCGTCCGTCCGCTTCCGGCGCTCCTGCTCCCACAGCAGTCTCATCAATTCGTACACGCCAGTCTCATCAATTCGTACACGTCAAAAATGTACGCATTTAATTATGCAACATATCAAACATACCTTCGATAACGATAACTTCCTGGCGAAATTATTCTCTTAGATTATCAGTACCGGCTCGATATCAGTTAGGAGGTAAAAGAATACTACTAGTGTCTGATCGCATACATCCTGGCCAGAGCGAGCTTGAATTGATGAGAAGACCACTGTGCTCCAGACTAGCTTCGGATCTATTTGATTGGTGGTCATTTCAATCGAGCTTCGAGTGCAGCAAAGCAATTCTCCCCTTATCCAATAGCATACACAGCCTTGCTAACAGCCCCTTTCCAACATGTTGTTATCTGCTCTCAGAGGCTTCTCCCACTGCTTTGACAACCTCCTTCTCCACCAAATCTTCTCGATCCGCTCCTCGACAAATTTTTCTTGCGGGGGATATTAGTGTGTATCATTCACGGGCAGCAGAAGATTGGGACGGCGACTGTGACACAGTTTGATTACATGTGGAGACCATGAAGCAGTTGATATTGTTTGTAAACATTGAATTAATTGTGTTGGATGCAGGTCCTGCAGGAAGCAGAACTTCGACAGGGTCTGCTTGGAGATCATCCGAACAGGCCTAGCATCTCAGCCTCCAGAATACCATGGACCCTCAACTCTAGCGACTACTCGACATTTCCCAATCAATCCCCCCCCTTGCAACAGACTGTCTCTTGATGATGAGAATCGCGTCTTGAAGCGATCACGAAGATTTCATGATTGACACCGCGGCGCTAGAATAGTGACGAATGCGACCATCACCACCACCACCACCACTAGACTCCCTCGATCGGCCTCGCAATGGCGGCATACCCCCAGCAAATCTTCTACCCGGCCTTTCCACAGGATACAGGCGCAACTGGGGCACGTCCGGGCGAAGTGCTCCAGGTCGCGCAGAACCAGTCGGCTCCAGGCGTAGCCAACACGCCGCCGAATAGCTTCCCACCTCATGTCCCTTATGGCAACAATGGACCCCTCAGCCAGGAACAGGTGTCCATGCTCCAGCGAGGCATAAGACCGCGTACGATACCTCCATCCGCGGCTATGATGACAGATCCGAACCTGATGCGCCCACAGCCATCGCACTCGTCGGCGTTGCGAGGGCAGAAACAGCAGCGAGCAGCTACTAACGGGCATACAGGACCTCATGTAGGACTGGAAGGCGAAGGGCCAGACAGTGGTGCCGAAGATGAAGTGGAAGTGGACGGGGACGAAGACCCCAATGCGCAACTAGAAGGGGAGGCAGCAGGCGCAGAAGAGGATAATACACCACCTGAAGGCATGTACTATCTCGCGCCACCTCCTCCGAAGACATATGACAGTCTGGACGATACTTTACAAGCCCTACATGAGTGGAACAAAGATCATGGATTTGACGTATCCAAACAAAAACCCATGAAGAACAAGGCTGGAGATATCTACAAGTACCTGTATCGATGTACGCGTCATGGCAGACTCGACAACAATCGCAAGCTTACGGAAGACACGAGAAAGAGGAAGAGAAGATCTGGAAAAACGGGATGTCCGATGGGATTGTATATCAGGGCAGTCAACCCGGCAGACGCTTCCGGCAAATGGGCCATATCATACCAACGAGACAGCAGGAGCAAGTTCCACAATCACGAAGGAGTTTCGGCAGAGGACCTCACGGGTCATAGAAGGCGGCATCGTACGGAAGAGATGGTGGACATAATACGGCAGCAAAGAGCAGCGGGCATGGATGCAGCCCAGACGTTGGCATACATCAAGGAGAGGTTACCAGGAGCTCTAATTACGAAGCAGGACATTCTTAACTACCGAAGAGCAGATCCAGGACCGAACAGTGATAATACGAATTACCTGGACAAACCATACCTGCTATGTCTCTCTTTTCTCCAGGATTTCGAGGTTTGCGACAAGTACGGACAAGAGCTGCTACAGAGATTACGGACCAAACTGCCCGTGTCCGTGTGCACAAAACTTGAGCAATTCCAATCCCACTTCATCAAGAACCCTCCCAGAGTCATTCTGGTCACCGATCCTGCCATGTCGTATCCGGCATATCGGTTGCAGCTCGCTCGTCTCCTTACATACTGCCAGGATGGTGGAACCATCGTTTTTCTGGCTCATTTCAGCAACACAGCTGCGGAATACATCAACCTCATGTTCAAGCATCATTTCAATCTTCCTTGGGAAATTAGTGACAACATGTCTCCTCAAATGAATTATCGACTCAACGAAAACCTCGAGGCTGGAGGGTCTGGAGGCCGATACACGGTGATTGCGCGCAATTTCGCGCCTGGCACTGACATCTCTGCGATCCAAGGACTAGTCGGTATCAGCTCGACAGCAGGCCAGACAGCAGAACTTCTATCGTGCAGGATATACTCTCAAAAGCCAAGCGTGGTGGCCGAACTCGTCTTCGCAACCCAAGAAGGCGCCGAGAGCGTGATCAATTCCTTTTCGGGCAAGTCTGTCAACTTGGGACGTATCGCCACGGCCGAGGGCAAAGAATTGCACTTTGCGTTACGCACTCCTGCGCCAATGGGTACTTCTGATCTAGCTCCTAGCACATTTATCCACGCCAGGGCATTGGGAAAGGTGGAACCTGAGCACAGCGTGTACACTCAGGTTGGAGGCTTGGACGTATTTGGCAATTGGAATGCTCAGTTGCCGCCGGGGCAGCAAGTTACTGGCATGTTCGACACAGCGGCTAGTTATTGCAAGATAGGAAAGGGGTTCATGGGATACTTGGGGCAGCTTGAGTATGATGACAATTACTTGAGAACGGTTGCTGCTATGTGTCATTTTTGAAGGGCTCAGAGGTATTTTTGCATAGCCATGGTGTTTCGCGTATCTCTGACGGTGTGCTGTACATGATTGTGCTTGGTGAGTCCACTCCCTGCTCGATTGTGATACGATGAATAAATGCTAACCGTGTTCCAGATTTTCTGCGCTCATTGATACCCTAGGCGCCCTCCTCTGCCGGCTATTTAGAGCGAGCATTGTTTGCGTTCATCGAATGTCAGGCGTCAGGCGAGTGAAAGAACCCTAATTACTTCATTCTTAATTCTTGGTTCTGGTTCTGGTTCTGGTTCATCGAACACATTTTCAATTTCCAACCATGTCCTTCCACGAGCGCCATGCACCCTGACCCATCTTTAAACACAGGTAACCTCGCTCCTGCGATCTTAACGTCGCCAACCCCAAAGTTCTACTCCCGACCCGATTTCACCCGTGCCGAAGCCTCTTTTAGAACCGGACGAAATAGGGAATGGAATGGTGCAAACGAGGGCTTTGAATGGTAATATGGTTGCGACGACACATCGCCATGCACACTTCCCGCGCCATCATATACGAATCCCGTCTCTTCCACATCCTCTTCCTCGGTAAACTCACTGTTATATCACCAGCACAGACTGACCTTATCAAAGAAGAAGAGATACCACTATTCTTCCCACTCCCCGCTACATACCACCCCATCATCATCGCGGGACTTTCCTTCTACCTGAATTAATCTTCCTTATTATTATTATTCAAAAGTCGATGTAGGTGAAAGCGGACACCGTAATCTATAGACATATATACAATGTCCACAGAAATTTCCCTCCCCTCCCTTCCAAGAACAGCATACGGCATAACCTACTTTTCTAACAAAACCAAGGCGAGCGGAAGAACGGGCAATTGTATTCACATACATCTTCATCTTCATATCAATAGTAGACAGATCATTGAATGGACAGACACAGACACAATGAATGATTGAATGATTGAATAAATAAATAAATCGAAGGGCAAAAAGTGAAGGAAGACGCATAGAATACAGTGGCAACTGAAGTCAAGGAACAAATACTACTGGGAGAGACGTTGGCATCGTTGTGATCAGCGACACCTTGGCGCGGCTTTGACTTCAGTTACCCGCCCGGTCCTCGTTCTATATAGCAACTAAGGAAACGTCACCATGATTGCCATCGCAACTTGCTGTAAAAGGTTTGTATCGATATGGCTTGTCGCACCTGATCTCACATTGAGGAGTCCAAAGCCAACGGTCCCCCTGGTTACTATATTGCTCGAGGGCCAATGAATTCATGAAGTCACTGAGGTGCTAGATTCGGGCCAGAATTTCACACGTGACACAAATGCCAAGGTATCCTTATCATATTATTCCTTATCTT
The DNA here is from genome assembly GCA_003693225.1 of Venturia aucupariae. NCBI lineage: Eukaryota > Fungi > Ascomycota > Dothideomycetes > Venturiales > Venturiaceae > Venturia > Venturia aucupariae. The sequence goes on along the minus strand of QWZN01000029.1, from coordinate 138,095 downwards.
CACAAAAGGCCTCCCTTCGACTACTTCATGCATCAAATCACCACGAAGTTCACGCAGGTGCCACGGCTCGCAACAGGTAAAGACAAAACAGAACAATCATGCTATGCTAAAGAGACAGTCCCTCAGATCATACGGATACAATGTCTCCATTGTAGTTACTACGAGGGAGCGTAGAGAGCAAAACCAACAATCCATTATCTTCGTTAAGAACCATTTTAGCCGACTCGCTCATGTTACAAACTTCTCCGCAGAATAAAATGGAATTCAACTTGCTGTCGAAGAAATCATCAAAACAGACCACCCATTATTCCTGCTAGTAGACGAAATTCAGTTGTTGCCACGATGCGGCTGCCTCAAAGGCGACTGTCGCAGATTGGCTCAGATCTATAGCAGTCAACAACCATTGGCTTCCTAATGGCTTCCCAAAGGAAAAGCGATTTACGCGCCCTCATCGTCATCACCGAGGCGGACACGACCCTGGGAGGAAAGACCATTGGACCAGAATCCACCCAGGTCGACGTGGACATCTGACATCTTGGCGTGAGTGGTGAGGAGCCATGCGCCAAAGATTGGCTTGGCGAGAATGTCGAGGACAGCATAGGCAATGATCTCCTGGTCAACTGTGGCAATACGGGAACCGTCTGCAATACCCCAGACGCTGCGATGTTGTCAGTGAAGTTCAAATCCGTGGGATGAGGTGGCACAACTCACATTGGGTACGCAGTCCAAAGGAAGAGCGTGTATCCAGAGATGGCAACGAAGAACTTGCCAACGCTGCTGCTCTTACCGAAAGCGCCTGCACGACCGTGGATAACCAAGTGCCAGACGACGACAAGGTAGGCAATGCAAGCAATAGTGTACCATCCCCACTTCTGTGTAGCAGTTGTGCCGTAGGCAGCGAACAGACCAGTGATGATCATGATCAGGTCAGCAACAATAGCCATGAACATTGTGCCACCGTTCATGCCTGCAAGGAGCATAAGGTCGACGAGAAGAAGAGGAGTGGTAATCGCCCAATCGACGTAACGGGCCCAGTAAACTTGGCGGTAGACATCGTGGTGGGTTGGTGGGATGCCCTTCTTGTGGTGCTCGGTGACCGTGTCGTGCTTCCAGGAGACACCGGCCTTGGTTGCCATACCAAAGTAGGAAATTGCAGCTGTGATGGTAATCAAGGTAGTGATGACGTGGTAGAGACGGCGTTCCTGCTATCGTTAGTGGGGCCTGGGAAGTTGGACAAAGATGGAGAACTTACAATCTTGACAGTCCAGGACATGGCAGCAAATGCAGCCGAGGCGAGCGTCATAACCACGAAGACGACCCTGGCGAGATGGTTAGAGACCCATTATGCAGCTCATCCAGAACGCTGCTGCCTCAGTTGAGAGGTAGCCGAAAGCTCGAGTGAGCGTAACGCTGGATTGGAGCGGAAGAAGCTTACCATAGTGTGCGGATTCCGGTCTGGGAAGCTCCCTCTTTGAGTAAGTTAGCGACGTGGTCTAATGCTCGATTGAAGAATGAAATTGGCTTACGGAAGTCAGGCGTGTCTGGGACAATTGTAGGGAACGCAGTGTCACTTGGGTAGCCAGTAGCTCTGTGCACATGTTCGTCAGTCACTGTCGGATGCTCGGGTAGGCAGCAGAGAGTACATACGTCGAGGTTGGCACCAACAAGGTGGACGTCTTCTTCATGATCTCCATGGGGTCCATCATGATGGCGGATGCTTGTGGGAGATTGAGTGTTCTGGGAGGCTGGTGAAGTGGGATTGAGATGATGGGGGATGGGAGAGTGAGAGATGGAGTTGAGGAGAAGGGGAAGATGAGGGTGGAGAAGGCACGGTTTTGTTACTTCGAAGTGCCTGCCTGCCTGGCAGCTGGCAGCACCTGCAGCTGCATAGTGGAAGGCACAAAGCCGAACGTCATCATTGCCGCGACGGCCCTAGAGCGACTAGCAGAAGCTATGATCCCTGTTCTGACCGACAACCGACCTCGATTCGGAACTGTACCTTTAGGTGGCTTTTATATGGTAGATTCATGCCTTGGATAGAGAGATGGCTGGGTACGTTCCATGCTATAGCTTCTTACGAGTACCTGTTCACTCCTCTTCCCGTCCGTAGCTTTCCTGAATGTCAAACTGCAGCAGTCTTTTCTTCGTCCCGCTATGTGAAGCTGCCAGTGCTGTGTTCCCCTTCTTCAAGGTTCAGAGCTCCAAGCTTCCATGTTCCCCCGCACTTGATCAGAGGCAGCCTCACATCCTCCACATTATTGTATTGCATGGTACCGTCCGACATTCTTACTGGAGACTCTGCTGCGCCAAATATCGAACAGGGGAATCACCACTGCAACGACTTCCGGGTCTGATTCTCCTACCGAATATCAGATGTTGTCCACCACCATTTCGCGACCGGATCGGTTTTCCCTCTGCTGCTCCGGCAAGCGTACTAGTCGTACTGTCGACCGTCCGTCCATTGACTCCATCCCGCCCTTTGACTCTTCCCGTCAACGACTCCACAAATGGGGCCTGGGAGCCTCAATCCACGTCATTGCGCCAACCATGTCTTTTTCATTATGGATCCTTTTCTGCCTTGCATTATTGCTGTGCGGTATAATACATAGTAGTAATGAACTCGAGACCGGCTTTGAATCTGCTGACAGCAACCAAGGAGATCATATCAAGTGACCTACAGTCGATCGTCTCGCCTGATATGCCGCGTCTCCCATTCTTAACTCGGAATGATTGAGGGGCGTTGATTACTCACGCACGGACACGATCAGGTTTCACTGTGCACTAACCTCCCGTGTTGGCTGGGCTTAGCACCTCCACAACCAAGTTTGTGTTGCTGGGCACTTTCTCTGTCCAGCCATCGCTTAAACTCAATCTGGCTGATTGATTGTAGCAAGAGCCGAAGAGATCTCCTGTGCTCCTCTACCATGTAGGAGTATGCCATGGCAAACCAAGAATACCATGATCGGAGATCGACGGCAATCTATTTTACCCCGCAAAAGCCTGGACGATGCACCTTGCATGCCATCTCAGATGATCCAGCCTCGAGCACCTGAACGAGAAAGAAAGCCCCTCATCGGATGCCGCCGGTGCACACTCCGCATTGGAGTCCCTTCCACAGTACTCCGTGTTCTCAAAGGAGCGAACACACTTGGACATGTCACTTGTAGCAAGATGCAAGATGCACATTGGCTTCATGAATTCAGTGTCCCCCCCGGGAAGCGGCCAACTACTATGTAGTACCTAATACCACAATACTCGCAGCCTCCGATTTGCACTCTATCAACTTGCAGACGATAGTGATGAATTTCTGGCGACCACAAGAGGGGATCTTGCGAGAAATTGAGCAGTATCGATCACTGATTGATACTATTACCTCAAATCTTGGGCTGCTGTCGAGGGGCAGAGAATTGATGCGGCCACCGTAAGTGACTGTGTAAGTATGCGCCATAATTAGCAGCTACATGACAAAGCAAAAAGGCTCAACGTCACCTGCACTGTCGAGGTCCATTTCATGTCACGAGTCTTGGCTGAAGACGTCACGCATCAAGACAGTTAAAAAGGTGAAATGTCGACAGCATTTTAACTAAGCCGACGCTTCCTGCCCCTTCAATTCACTGACTGCTTCTGTGTAGAAAACATTTGGTGGCGCTAAGCAGGTGGTAGTGAATTCTATCACGTGCTTTTTTGTCACGTTCTTGCTCATCACGTGCTTCCGCATTTCGAGCCTAAATCTATCAAGTGTCATGGAAAGAAGCCGAACTACTTTGAATACTAATAATAACAATTATAGCGTTTGATATACTACTATAGTATATAGCTCCGTCAAGAAAATCTTCCTCCCCGTGTTGATCCCGTGGTTGGTAATCTAGTAAAAGATGCCAGTGGGCAAATCCTCTCCTGAACTACTAGTACTCACCACACTAACACCCACATCTTACTTGATAAGAAGTCCAGACCAAGAGATGTTCGGAGATGCTGTGGACGCGCATTTTTTTAGTTTCATGTCAGCATGCACTTAGGCCTCCCGACTATCCTAGCCACAGCACGGCATCCGTCAGTTCTAGGAAGCTCTCGCCGTACTTTGCGCACATCTCGCGAGCTGTGTCAATCATAGCTACGAGTACAATCGCTTATTACTGTATAAGTGTGCTTTACCATGATGGAAATAAGCGAGTCGCCAACCTACCGTAGCGATTTCCGCCACCGTGATGGTTGAAACATCAACACACCTGTAGTATCTTGGGGAGCGACAATAATGGGTTCGCGATTGAATCGCAGGGTGAAGCGCAAGAGGCACTCCCTTGATCTTATTGGAAGTACCCACAGCACAGTCTACTATGGTAGTCTAGAGGAAGCCATCGGGCCTACCATGGTACAGGAAGGGAAGAAGAGCAGGAAGGGAAGAAGAGTACGAGTAGATTCAGTGGTAAGCATAGCCAACGTGGGTACTCGGTAGCGCAGCACTGTGGTAATACTGAGGTATTTCTCCGGCTTCTCTCGCCAGTAGTAGCAGGTACCTACCTTGGTGGGCAGCAGAGACTGCACCAATAAAAAGCTCTTTGATTCGTGGATGCGTGCCCAGTCGACCGGGAGTTGTTACTCGTTAGTTCTATATCGCTTCCGGCGGCTAGCGGGCATTGCCGCTTGGGGACTGCTTGTGCCTCATCCTCACTCCAACGTCTTCCCCTTCACCATCGCAGAATCCAGATCAATGTGGAATGCAACACAGCAATCCGCCACTGGCAGCCGCACGCAAGCAGCCAGCAATCGTCGTGAGCCTGTACATTCACGATCATGGAAGCCATGTGGGGAAAGGAAGAGCTGGAGCGCGGCCGAGACTTCCAAAAGTACAATGATGGCCAGAGTACAATGATGGGCAAAAGCTAGAAAACCTCAGCTTCCGGCTTCCACGCACGCACGCAGCTGGCCGGTCGTGATCCACAGGGTCGAATCAAATTGTCCGACACCCAAGCACTGCTAAAATCTTCATAAACTAATTGCTACTTACCTAGGGCTCTCCGCGTATAAGACTCTCGTAATCACCAGCAATCGACGTTTCAACGGGCAGCAACCAGCAACCAGTGACGCTAGACTAACTGTATTCTCGCCCGGCATATGCCAGCTAGTCACAGCTAGAAGCAGACCGACTTTCCTTTTGCTGGTCGGTACAAATATAAAACACGCCCTATCCCGCCAGTCGCCCAGACGCACACCCCAGCCTTACACCTGCGTCCCAAACGTGGAAATCACGACCAACATCACCAGCGATCAGAGCGAGATCGACACAACGAAGCCCTCGAAATCTCCGCCCCCTCTCCACACACTGACCCTATTCCTACACCAATCCCCCTACTTTTCTTCCTCTTCTCAGGTCGGACATGGCAGAACTACTACACCTCGTTGCCCGGCAAGTCGCTGCCGATGGTGGAGTCGAAGGGACGTCGCAGGAGTCCCTCACCGGCACCCCAGGCCATTGCGACACCGGCAACGAATATAACGGAGACTTTGGACTGAGGATATCCGCCATCTTTGTCATCTTAGTGGGCTCACTAGCAGGCACGTATTACAAACCCTTCCATCGCCGATGGCTATCACTAATACTCACCAGGAGCTTGGTTTCCTATATACGCGCAAAGACATGCAAAGGGCAAGATCTTTGAATGGGTCTTTTTCGCGGCCAAATACTTCGGCTCAGGCGTCATCATAGCAACTGCTTTCATACATGTTAGTCGATGCTGACCTCCCCCCTATGCCTTCCTTTACTAATTCGTCGTGCAGCTTCTTGCACCTGCAAACGAAGCACTCACAGATCCATGTTTGACAGGCGCAATAACAGAGTATCCATGGGTGGAGGGCATCATCTTGATGACCATAATTGTCCTCTTTTTCCTCGAGTTGATGACCATGCGATATGCCGACTTCGGTGACCACGACCACGACCAGGCTAATGGAATCGCGCTTTCTGACGAACAAACATCTGGACATGCTCACGGTCATGGCTCTGACGACCGTTTGGACCTCAAAACATATCCCTCTAAGAGTTCAGAGGAGGCACAAGCGAAGATGGTTGCATCAGAACGGGGAGAGTTTCAAACGACACAACGTGGCGAGGACCATCTTGGACATGCCCGCGACCACGAAGACAAGACTGACCTTGAGAACGCCATCGTGAACCCGAACAGGGACGACAGGCCATTCATTCCTGAATCGTACGCCGCGCAAATGACAGCTGTCTTCATTCTCGAATTCGGAGTCATCTTCCATTCCGTTTTCATCGGTCTTACGCTTGCTGTCGCGGGTGAGGAATTCGTCACACTCTACATTGTTTTAGTATTCCACCAAACATTCGAAGGCCTTGGTCTTGGCACACGTCTCGCCGCTGCCCCATGGCCCAAATCAAAGAGGATGACCCCTTACCTTCTCGGCGCCGGATACGCTATTGCAACACCAATCGCCATCGCTATTGGCCTGGGCGTTCGAACAACCTACCCACCAGGCTCTCAAAGGACCCTCATCGTCAACGGAGTGTTCGATTCGATATCTGCCGGTATCCTGATCTACACTGGTTTGGTTGAGTTGATGGCACACGAGTTCATGTTCTCGCCTACCATGCAGAGGGCAAAGATAGGGACTGTTCTCGCAGCATTCGGAATGATGTGTACCGGCGCTGCGCTGATGGCTTTGCTGGGCAAGTGGGCTTGAGGTTTTTTCTCTCTGGTCAATTGGTTTCCCCCCTTTTTGTTTCTCACGCCGCGGTTCGATAATTGGCGTTGAAGGAGGGTTTCCTGTTAATTGGGGTTTCGCGGTATACACGATGGTATTGGGCAACGGGACAAATGACGGATGGCGAATTGATACCTTTAGAACGTGTATTCTACCTCTTTTTTTGTTTTTTCTCCCTCCCTCCCTTTTTTTTCATAGATCACTGCAGTATAGACAATTCCCATTCTTACTTCTCGAATATCCTATTCTACTACTCTTTTGCCACGTTTGAACAACCTTGTTCCTTTGCTAGGTGGTAGGTACGCTCGTTTGAGGGATGATCATTTTCCCACTTCATCGGCTTTTGATACTAGACTTCGTTGCGCGGTTCCAATTTTTTACTAGGGGGGAGGGGGGGGGACAATACTACTCTAATTCGTTTCGGTACTTTTGGATGGGATCGGATCGGATGATTCGGGTACTAGTTGGTGAAGTTGTTGTTTTGTCTACTACTACTAGTGTAGAGGTATCTTAGTAGTATCACCTTTGTAAAAAGCAATTTTGGCTTGGGGTATTGTGTGCATGTGCTGATTTTATTGATGTTTTTGGTATTGTATGGGTTTATGGATGGTTGTGGGGAGTTTTTGGGGGTTGGGTTTTTTGGGGGTGTATGGTGGTTTTTTTGTGGGTGTTCTTTTGGGGGGGTTGTGTGCTGGGAAGGGAAGGGAAGGAGTGGAGTGGTATGGTGTGGTGTGGTGTGGTATTATTGTTTGTTGTGGATGGTATGTGGAGGTAGGTAGATAGTATACAAAGTACGGCTTTGAGCGAGAAAGGTAGGATTTAGTTCCGTTTATTTTCGCATAACAGCGCCGCTATGAAAGTTGGCGTGTTCTGCTGCTACTGTACTTCCTAGAACTAGTACTAGTAGAAGCTCCACCGTCCCACGGCGCAGAAGCTTCTATCCCCCCACTTCCTTGGGCACAGACTCCGTCTCCGTAGTAGTAGTAGAGGCCACCACAGCATGTCTCTTCGTACTCCCCTCCAAGCCAGCCAAAACAGCCTCGTCCTTGCCCGGAATCACCATCTCAAACGTATCTCGAATGACAGCGTAATCGTAATACCCACACCTAGCAATGGGTTCCGTCTTGCTAACGTCCAGTTTTCCATCGGTCAATACACGCTCGTCGATATGGATACCGAGGACGCGGCCAATTACGATATCCACGGTGCCCATGGGTGGGTTCCCGGGTAAGCGGATGGTGGTGTGGTACTCGCACTCGAACCTAACTGGACTTTCCTTGACCATCGGACAAGCATTCACCTCGTCGCCCTTGAGCACTGTGGAAAAACACTTCTCCAAGCCGGCCTTTTCGAATTCATCGACGCCGTAGGGGGTCTGCTCGGCGCTGACATTGACGTGGTTTCGCAATGGGTAGGTGGCTAGGTTCCAGCAGAATTTGCCCGTCGATTCGGCGTTGATGGTTGTGTCTTTTCGTTGGCTTTGTGAGGTTTGGTTCGCGCTGAACATTACGTAGGGGGGGTCGAAGGTGAGGTTGTTGAATTGGCTGTATGGGGCTAGGTTGTGTTTGCCCGAGGGGGAGGTCGTTGAGAGCCAGCCGACTGGGCGGGGGACTACGCAGGCCTTGAAGGGGTCGTGGGGGAGGTTGTGGGGGGTTTTGCCGGGTTCGTAGAAGACCATTTTTGGGAGGGTGGGATGTTTTTGCAGTAGTAAGCGTTTGCGTTTGGGGTTCCTGTCTTGTCTTATACTTCTTTCAGACCTCGTCGCGACGTTGAGGCGGTAGTTGCGCCTGGGACTTGGTTTCGAGGCTTGTGCTTGTGCTTGTAGAAGCTTCAATGCTTGATCCGAGGTAAACAACTGCGCAAGGTTGAATCATCTTCTCCTCACAATGGCATGCTACGATACGTGTTCCCTGCCGTGCGTCCTGAACCATTGCTAAGCCATCGAATCTCCATCCCTCAGCCCCTCCAGACATGGAAGCGGTACCAATCACCTCCCCCAAAACTGAGCCTTGGATTTCCCGACGCCGCATTTCCCAAGATGAGCACGGTGAGCGAGCGGTGTTCCTCGTGATCTGAATATGTTGTTGAACAGGTTCGAACCCATAAACCAGCATCTTCCTGAGGTTTTCAGTAGCATTCCTCATCTTCGCTTCCCATCTCTGCTGTCATCTTTTCCATTCCAAACTCCTTCCCCGTTTGCGGAGTGCTTCCCTATTCGCTCCAATTGTATGCGCAATGCTACGGCAAAACTCGTCGAGCTCTCGGTGTCGGACAGCCTGTCCTGCCTTTCGTGAGACGACCGCAGCGCTTAAACCCTATTAACTACCCGCTATCCTCAGCGCAACATGCAAAGACCATCAAACGATACCAGAGGTTATCGGATATCCAGGAAGCCTGATCAATTAGACGATTCGCTTGACTCATTCGAGTGGCAGCCACCCAAGGAATCAGATGAGCTTTACGAAGCATTGAAATCTGTGTTTCCAAAAGGGACCACCCATCGGTATCGGATGAGAGATGCCCTCATCGACTTTTTACTCCAAGAACGCGAAGAGGAGCGGGAATCGCAGAAGATTACGACGACAACAATCAAACCCATTGCCGAACTCAACGACGCAACAACTTGGGTAAAGTCAACATCCGATTCTGAGCCTCAAGTCGCTCTTTCTGGAAATGAGGTATCTTCAAATATTCCTAATGGACAGCTCTCACTGCCACGGAAAAAGAAGCCGAAAGATTGGGACAGCATGACCGTGGTTTGGACCAGCGAAAACGGCCTAGCTAAGGAACCTCGGTCAAAACGAACAATGACTGAAGAAGAAAAGAAAGAGTATCAGCTGCGGAGGGTTCGAGGCGCATGCGTCTCATGTAAGAAGAAGAAGAGAAAGGTGCTGTGTTTTCTGTTAGATGCCGAGTCCATTTTGCTTACCTTTTCAGTGTAACCATGATTCTCCTCGACCTCAAAATTGCATTAAGAATGACAGGTATGGTTCTTCCTATGTCAATACTCAATATTCAAGTCCTTTCTCTGCTACAATTCCAATCGAAGTTGAGGGAATTGGATGGCCTGGGGCTAATATTTCCTCTCTATGCATTTCGATACAGTACTAACAAATTCGAAAAGTTCCCCTCCCTTCGATGCTCTTCCTAGGCCGGACATGACAAGATTACTAGACAGTCCAGCTCGGAATATGCAGCAAACAAGCAGCAAAGATTACGGTATCCCTGAAAAACCTATTCCCCAATACCACGAGGACGAACACCAACGTTTGACCGACACCATGCTCGCTGGCATGGCTACGAACGTGGTACATACGCGACCGGCTTTCATTGAGGATTGCGACATGCTACCCCTCTCGACTGATTCTTGGAACTCGCCTGGGCCCTATTCGATTTCATTGCTGGATTCAAGCCAATCGCCCCCGAGCAGTGTCTCGATTTCATCGCCAGTCAACGGCAACTCGATACCCATGTATGGTGCCAACCTGATGGACTCAAATATAGACTCCATGATAATGGCCAACCCATTGAGTCCGGGAGGCAATGATACGCCTAAGTGGTGGCACGATTTCTTAGGCATTGAATACTGTTCTGGAGCGATACAACCCAACACGAAGGGAGCCCTCGATGGACACGGGTCGCCCCAGCAGGTTGCTTCGAAAAGCCAGTTGCAAGATTCAGGCAAAATAATATTTTCCGAAATCGAAAAACCAATAAGCCCAGCCAGATCACCAACCATCAACAGGCGTCATACGCTGAGAACATCAACCCCCAAAATATCATCACCTAAAGATAAGGCACGACCAACACAGCTCGCTGATCATGGTTTCGAGGATGATGGAAGTCCGGCAGGCTTCGAGTTACCAATTGGCGGTTCCATCTCGCCCGACTGGTGGGATGATGCCATCAGTATGTCGGAAGTTGTGGCTAGTGGAACTGCTGATGGGGTCGCTCAGCGCCAATTCAACCTGGACGACCTTTCCGACCTGCCCGAAATTGAAGCCCTCGAGCATTTCGATTTAGCCCTCGAGCATCTCGATTTTGGCCTCGAGTCCATGCCACCGCCTGACGATACGTCTGCTTTCAGTCACCAGGAACCGTTTGGAGAAGATGGTTCAATGGCCAGGATGTCCTCAGTTGCATCGCCAGTCGTCCTGTCTACCAACACGATACCAGAAACCTTGGAACCTCTTCCGCCACGAACCCGCTCTCATGCGCGATCCGATTCCTTTTCTGACAAAATTTCTGATAAACGCTCGAGTCTCCGCTGCCGCGGCCGACCCCGGAAACACAAAAAAATGGACTCGATAGAATTGAAGAGAACGCCTGAAGTCGCTCCAAAGTCGATTATACCCCAGCCTATACCGACAACAGATACTTCCAACCACACAACGTCCTATCTAAAGTACGCTCCATATTCTCGACCATCGAAACCATCAAAACCATTGGAAGAAGTGGAAGATAAGATCCTATCCAGTCTAAGTCGCATGACTCTCGATTGAAGATACCACACCCTCCATCCATCCATGCATCCATGCATCCATCCATCCATGCATCCATGCATCCATGCATCCATGCATCCATGCATCCATGCATCCATACACTTTATATAAGATATATAGCATACCCATGATTCCATTCTATAAACGGCACGAAGACCCCAAGAATCCAAAAACACAGATTTTGAAAATTAAGAGTAAACGACACACTTACAAATAATAAGAGCGATACAAATTCCAAACAATCATCCTTCTTTTTATACTTCACCTCATGTCTACCTACCTACCTACCTACCTACCTACCTACCTACCTACCTACCTACCTACCTACCTACCTACCTACCTACCTACCTACCTACCTACCTAGCCCCAGCCTAAAACAACAACAAAAATAATCACAACAAGTCGAACAACAACAACCCGTAACCTCCATTCCCATTCCCATTCCTAACCAAAGACTAATCCCGTACTCTTACAAAATTATATTATGTAGATAGATACGTAGACAATAGGAAACAGGTTAGTACGCCCCTCCAAACCCCCACCGATTTGGAAGGAAAATGATGATTCTAGAAGTAGCGTTAGATGAATCCATTAACCATGTGGGAAATAAACACGGTTATGGAACCGTAACCGTTATGTTCCTTATGGTTCAACGGCTTACCTAATCAGGTTTGTAAATACTAGTATAAGAGCACTCTGAGGCTATTTTGATAGGGGAGGGGGGACTTCAATGACAATGAATCACCATTGAATATAAATTAATTTTTGATCCGCAATGAAGGAAGGGAACGTTGCAGCAACTGAGCTTTGATTGCAAACCAAACCATTTTCAATCACATCTGGAACCCTAACACAACAACCATCCTTTCTTTCTCCCTCTTCACACATTATGTTCTGTACACCCATAAGTTTGTAGCCGTACTCACATATATGCCTCCCTCCCTCTGGCAAATCCAGACAATCCTTCCCACGTAAATCACGCAAAGATTTTTTTATGTACTCCCTTTTCCCTATTGAAAGCCCTCCTCTCTCACTGAAACTCTGGAAGCGAGCCCCCTCTCAATTCGAACAAATGTCGATCGAATTCCTCAATAGTATGATACTCTCGTATTATCCTAATCTTCAACTCACGTAATCGGTCCAAACCGTGACAAGCTGAATTTTGCAGGAGATGTCGGCGCTGAATTCGGAATGGACAGCGAATATCGAGATAAGTCGTTTCTCGGAGGAATGAGAGATGAATCAAAGGGAGGAGGCGGGTAACCCCAAGGCATGACACAACCGCCAGTAGTGGAAGGCCCGAAACCCTGCCAAGCACTGACATAGCCAGGCTTAACATCCCAGGAGAAACCCTGCGCCCACATTGAATCGTTGTGATACGGGGGTGGGAATCCAAGTTCACCAGTGTGAGGTGCGGTGGAAGGTCGGCGTAGATGTGGTATATCCATCATCTGGGGTTGTGGGCGTGGGAGCTCCTCAAGTTCGCGCGTTCTTGGCCAATCGGACACTGTTGATGTGGCGTATGGATTAGTATTACTCACAACGTTTTGGCTTGCGTTCAATTCATCTCGTACTGCTATTCTTCCGGAAGTCCGTTCCGAGGGTCGTTAGCACGGCGGCTATGTTCGTTTCGTAGGCGCTGAATTGTCTCTGCTTGATGTCCGAGTCGCTGGTGAAGGCTTCCGTTCCTCTTCGGCCTGATGGATGTGAGGTCATGAAGGTCTTATAGACGTCTTCAAAACTTGCTTGACGACCCGGCTTGCTGCTAACTTGCTTGTAGACAGCAAAAGCCTCGTCACACCCGATGGTGATGTCTTTGCCTATTGTGCGGCTTCTTTTTGGTTCTGGTTGACCATCCGAGTAGTCTGCCTTTTCTCGCTGAGCCTTCGTCTGGAGAGCAAGACCTTCGCAATAAGCTTTTTGCTCTGGATCCCGCTGGCACTGTTCACATGTACCGGGCTTCATTTTGGCTGGTGGTGGCATGAGCTTGACCGTCTGTAGACTTGCTGCTTCGTTGTCGCGACACACACAGCCAAAACTGTCGTCGCAAAGCCCACAGCCGTCCGAGGTCTGAATGTGCGTATCTGGCTGCATTTTTGCCCATTGATTTGTAAAGTCGATCTCCATCTCCTCGGGACTTGAGCCCTGATCACTTGTAAGGTCAGGGGCCTCAGAATGTGAATTGTTCCGGCTAGAATAGGGAGGAGAAAGCAAGTTGGTGATTGACATTGAGGCAGTTGACATGTTTCTGTTCAAAGAGGGCTTGCCATCCCGAGGCAACTCTGCGTCCGGATCTTGCAAAAGCTCGTCGACGCAGCGGCAAGTCCCGTCCTGTTGTGGGTCACAGCAACCACTGTCGAATTGCCTCTTCTGGGGCACGAATTGAGGAGTAGGAATCACAACTTGGGGATGTTCTTGAGAATGACCGTTGTTCTTCGAGTTGGTGACCGAAGTTGCATGACTCAACCGGGATTTGTAGGTGTTGAGCTCCATGGTCATCCGCTGAAGGTCGTCCCGGTGTTGACGAGCCAACGAGTTGGCACGATTGTCCGCGTCTTGCCTCTGCTGTTGAAAGGTTGTGATCTGGTCAAGCGTGTTCTCCCAATTTGTTTTGTAATCGCTTTCTCTTCTTTCTGTCTCGGCCAATTTTTGCTCCAAGATAGCGATAGTATTCCGGTCGTGTTCGGCCTGAGCGCGTAGCGACGTCATCTCTGCCAGCAATTGGTCATTTGTAGCTTTGAGGGCATTGTTCTGCACTTCGAGGTCCTTCTGTACATTGGTCTTGCGCTCGCGGAATGCGCGTTGGGCGGCTCGATTTTGTGCCTTTCGTTTATTGTCGGGCTCGTCGGTGGCGGCTTTTCGACCGGGCTTTGGTCGAGCAGGTACAGCTATGCTGCTGGTCATAGGACCGGTCGAGGGACCAGCAGACATTGGCTGTAAGGAATTTGAAGCGGTGATTGAGGGCGCCAGAGTGGTGGAGGGTCTCAGGGTGATGCCCTGAGAAACAGCGGGGGCGAGACTATTGCCCCTCGGGGTGAAGCAGCCGTCTACGGTGTCGGTGGGCGAGCTGGCAGCGGTGGACTGGTTGTGGGCAGTGGATTGAAGGCAGCTTGGAGCATTGTCCGTCCGACTCGGTACATTCGACATCATGACTTGAACGGGCATGATGGAAGCAAGATGATCAGATAAGATCAAGAAGGCACCGCAGGCGGATCAGAATCTTCATGACACACAGACCAGCTGCGATATCGGCGAACATCAGCTCCGGGTCGACATCACGACATTGGATACTCCAGCCACGGATACGAACTTACCCGAGAGACAATCCGAGATGGAGATGGATCGGAGATGCGATATGCGACTCGGAGATGCGATATAGGACCCGGACCTGCCCAGATCTCATTGAGAGCGCGCCGATGGTACAATAGAGAAGAGAAGCCGACTGGCAAATGGATCGCCTGCTGAATGAATGCCATTGCATGGTGGGACAGCCACCAGGTTAATACTAATCCACCTTCTCCTCGTTTTTCAGTAAACCGAAGCATCCGCTGAAGACGCAATGGAACTTGCCAGATGGAGAGCGACAGCATTGGTTACCATGAGTAGGTAATACTTTCATTCCACCGGTTTGTTCCCACTGGTAGCCGAAACGGGCAGAGCTGAGTCCCGATACCTCGCCATGGCCTCTGGAGCAGACTTCTTGAGATAGCAAAGAATGCAAGCTTTGGCAGCTTGGAAGATAGATACCCTCTTCGACCATCTACCAAACTGTCTCGCACCAAATTGAAGTCTAGATCCCTTACGCAATTCCTACGCTTCTTCTCATGTATGAACCGGCCACTGCCATGGAGCTTATTCATATTCTGCCCTCGTCGATTTGATCTCGGCTTCTGTCACCGCTGGTCTCGCACCGTAATTCCACCCGAGTCCGAGTCTTCCTGTACTATAACAAAGCTGTCCCAAAGTCAAAGGCCCGGGTCAAGCGCTGTCTGGAGAGGTGTCCCTCCGTTGCATGATGGCTGAGTTTATCGTCCAACACGATGACATGTAACCCGCTGCTCATATTTACCACTCCTAAGAGCTCCGCGGCTCAATGCGATGTCATTCTTGAACAGAACGACCAGCAAAATCACGCGGCTGAGACTGGAACTTCACGCACGAGACCAACAACGACCGGACCCCACCAACAAACAGTGGGGAAGCGGGCAACAGTATGTCTTGAAGAACATATAGAGTGGCCAACAGCCTAAGAGTCTTCAAGTTGAGCCTTAGGCTCTCCTTCGTTTAGTGGGACTGCCGTTTCAATCTTGCACTCTCATCCTCCGGCGAACGAGATTGGAATGCGGAAACCGGATCACGGCCAGCTTTTAACTATGAGGCCTGATGGGTCTGCGAAGGTTGTCGTGTGGAGCTGGAACAAGGCTGAAATGACAAGAATCTTCAAGCACGTGAAACTTTTTGTCGACTACTAAAGAATGCAATGGGTGTAAATTGAGGTATTGACCGCAGTATCCTCTCAATTGAAAAGCCCAATCACGGCCTTATTTCTTCTTGGTTGAAGCCGATGGTCACGAAAATTCTCCGGGGAGCAATTCCTGCAGATTCCGACGATTATCGTTGTTATTGTGTAGATAATAAACTCTCGTCTGGACCAGGTCATGCGATGTCTGCTGGATGATGAAGAGCAGCTTATGTCGACATCAACTAGCTCTTCTATCAAAAAGGCACCTCTCTTACCAGCGGTGGAAAGAAAAATCCATCTCACTTGTTGCCAGAGGAAATAAGGCACGAGCAACAATTGAAGCGCAATGGTTGAGCATTATCGATGCTCCTTCAAATGGTCGGCGGCCATTAGCTATTACAATCAGAATCCAATTGGGTCCCAATAGCGTTCGAGACATTAACAGATAGTAAGAACACAATATAGCTATTGTCTACTCCAATGGAAACTATTAGCACAAAGAGTATATTGCAATACCAACCTTCCGCTTAAAGTTGCAAGAAAGATTCTTCCTTTACGAACATTGTAATAGGCCTGGCCTGGCCCCCGGTTTGCTTTCAAGTTTTTTTGCGTTATAGAATAGTAATCTATAATTAACTCCTCTCTGAGATCTAAATCCGCTCCACTTCTTTTACAAAAAGAAACTTTTTATTAGAGGATTTAAAGAGTTAGGCGCGTAAGTAAAGACAATAAATTTGGCTCTTCAACTTCCTTGTATTATAGCTGAAGTTTATACCTCTACGCGCCGCCTTTTCAACTAACAAATTCTATACTTTCAACTAAAAATCCGACCATAAATTAAGATTACCAGAAATCTATTCTAGTTGGTATCCCATATTATATATCTTGAGATATTTATAGGTAGGTTAGTTTAGTTTAGCTATTGTAGTATAGTACAGTAGTAGAAAAGTATAAGATATTCGATACGCAAACTACCTTTTGGAGTTACTCATATTTAGCTACCCTGGATTGTTTCTCTCTTTGACTAGTAGGATAGCAACTACGTAAAACATATCAACGACAAAAGCCCCTTTGTTAGACCTAAATCGCGAAATCTTCGGGCATCAAGTAATCAAAAACAATTTTTTACTTAGATACTCAAATCTTTTTGAATTATCTTGATGCTATCTTAAACAAGACAAACATTTTTGGAAAGTTTACAATATACTCACAGGAGATATCTTCCTATCGTTGTGGTAAATAATCAGCATAATCTAGATAAGGTGTTAGTATAATCTCCCCGCCGTCCCTCAAAGCGAGCCATGACTTCAGGCCTCATACTTATTGACTACTCCCCTCGCTCTGGCAAGTCTCTGCAAAATATTACAACATATTGAGAAACTAACCGACGACGCATACATTTAAATTTTCAACATCTTCCCAGGCCACTTCCACAGACCTTGCTCGAGCCTAGCCAAGTACTTTCGCTTTGGAAACACCTACTACCGTTTTCAACACTTCGTAGCTATAGATAAATTAAGCTCATCTGCCTTGTTAAGAAGCGAAACAATGGATACAAGTGGTTCCAAGCTTGCAAAACAACCTCTGATACAAATCCAACGAGCCACCAACATGGATCCATACACTGTTACTTCTGCTTCCAATTTGTTTCGTCGTACCTCGAGCACTACAGCTTTGAACGATACAATGAACGCCACGTCCCCTGCCCGAACAGATTCCGTGCACAGCGGGTACAAGAAAGGCAACGAAATGAAAGAATCTCTCGTAGACGACGAAACCCTCATGGAACCACCCACCGGCTTCTTCGATTTCCTCGATGTCGACGAAGACGAAGACAAGCCCAAAGCCGCTCATCAGCAAGCTGATCACTTTTTTCTCGATGAAAATAACGTTCGTATCAAGTCTGATGTTCACTATCCCCACCCAATCCAGGAGTTGGTTGCAGATTCAGAGCCTGACTTCACTGATCGATGGGTCCCGTGGACAAAGCCGGGATATTCTGAAGGTTTAACTATGCTTGGTGCCACAGTCCTCTAGAAGTGCGATATCCATTAAACCACCCATGGAGCACACCTCCATACTTCTCGACGGGTTTTCCGCGGGGTACTCCGGCTTAGGATCAACCATGCAAATGCTCGTCCTTCAATGGTATATGCCATAACTGCCGGATTCAGGCCCACATGATAGCAACCTATGTCAGTCCAGAAGTAGCCAGGTCTCTTGCGAGCGTGACCGAAGCCGAGAAGAAGGACAGCAGGCGGCAAGCGGGCGAGACCAATGAGGATCGCTATGATACGATCGTTAGGAAGTTCCACGATCGTGAAGCATATTCCGCTAAATATGATGTCAGAAGAAAGGCCAGGGACCACGAATAAATTTTTGTAAAGCACCGATTCTTGGAGAAGTGAAGGGTTTGTGATTGAGAGAGTACCTGAAGGATGATGGATGGTGATGTTGCCACTCGGAGGGGGACTATAGCCGTGAAAACTTCGAAATAATCGAAGCACAGCTGGCAGTACTTGGGCCGCTTGTCTTGTCAAGCGCTAGATAATGGTGGCTGTTTGTACCTTGGGCATTTGCATTGGCGATTTTTTTGGTCGATTATCTTCTAACCAAGAATGACGGCGTTGTCTGGTTGGAAGAATTGGATGAATCCTCAAGCAATATCTCCTGCCTCCTGTATGAGGTCTAGAATTATAGATCAAACTCATGTGGAAATCATCCACCCTGAACCAATCTTATTACCGCTTTGGTTGAGTCCGACTCGAAACGCAAAGAAGCATGCTGCATGGTCAAAGTGTGGTGGACAGATGTGTCAACTAACAGGCCCAGCTTTTGAAAACTCTTCAACTTCCACACAATAACAGGCAAACTCTCGAGCCTGAAACTCATGAAATGGTGAGATGGCCGAGCGGTCTAAGGCGCTAGGTTAAGGTCAACAACCTTAGCATCAACTTCCTAGTGGAGCAATCCTCGTGGGTTCGAATCCCACTCTCATCATTCTTTTTGTCCTTTTTTAATGGTGGGGATCGCGGTTGTTGTGCCTCTGCTCTTTTTTTTTCTTCTGACCTCAGGTGTCGATATATATTTGGATCGTGAGAGTTCTGTGGAGATCTGATCCGGTTTATCGATAATGAATGTCGTGGATCCACACGGTTTATCGATTGGGACTTCGCGTTGTGTTTGGGATGAACGGTATCAGTTTGAAGTCCACGGTGGGCTGTGTTGGAAATAAGGGGACGGTTGTATTAGCGCAGGCCAGTTACAAGCTTGTACATGATCCTTTTCCGGATAAGAGAGACAAGAGAGAGAAGATATGAGCATGACAAGATCAACCGGGCATCAAAGTGCCAGCAAGATAGGCCAGAGAAAGCAAGGAGTTGGCATTCAATCTTTCTGGATCTGCAGGACTGGATGGAACGACAAGGCCATGGTGTTGAGTGATGGAGAGAGGGGAGGGGTGATGTGAGGTGTCCAAAAGACCAGATTGGCGTCTATTCCAATATCCGCGCGGCTCTCTCATCCCAAACAACAACAATCGATCTGGTCAACTCTACCACGCGTCCATCCCGCCTCCAATCCAGCATTGACAAGCCTTCTAAGCCCAGATCTTGCCATCTAGACCTTTCATCTCTCTCTCAATGGACAGCAAGAAAAAGCCTTGCCCCTTCAAGCTATGAGAATGTCAATACTAGGTGGCTAATTGGTGAGACAGCAGTACCAAGTCCTCATTACTTTCGCAAAGCCTCACTTCGAACCTAGGTATCTAAGATGGACAATCAAGGTAACAGATTTCTGAGAAGAGAAACATGGTGATGAATTCACACTTGATAAGATGCCCACCCTCAGGCGTTCGATCCATAATTCATTCCTAAATTTCTCTCATTCATTCAATCCCTCACACTCACCATCCTCCCTAAACCAGCTCAACTGACCATCAAGCAATTTACCCTTCCCATCGTCACACTTTTCGCCACCCTCACAGTCGCTCAAGCAAGAAGCGGCAACGGAGATGGAAACAATGTCCTAAGTGGCAGCATAATCCCCCAGTCTCTCACTGCCGGTGATAGTAAGGTTTATATTTACCTCTCCCTGATTTCTACAAAGTCCTGATTGGGGATGGACTAGTCAGGTACCCATTTACTCTCATGCATTCATGCTGTGCAGGCCTCATATGCAAGACGGTCAAGATTGAGGCCACCAGTGTTTCTACTACTTCTTGCGCTTGAGGAAGTCAAGAAAGAGGAGCATGGAAGAAAAGATTATGAAATTTCGGGCGGAAATCAAAATACGTGGCGTCGGGCAAGGCGAAATAGTTCAGTCTCATGCCCTATTTGGTCGAAGAGGCTGAGGCTAGACTCGAGAAAGGAGGTGATGTAGGTAGCTGAGTTGCGTGGACAAGAGTCGTAATCCAATCTTTCCTTTGTTTTGCTAAGAGTTCGGCAAATTTGGCATTTTCAATCCTTTCGCGTTTTGCTAAGAGTTCGGCAAATTTGGCATTTTCAATCTTTTCGCATCCATCAGTCCAATATGATTACCCTCATTCAGTTTTGGCGTCAAGCCTCTTCCAAATCCAATCTAGGCCGCCACGAACAGACGAATAACCCGCCACGTCCTTTTGATATACGTGTCTTCGGCTTGATTATGATCTTCTCGCCTCTGTTGTCGTCGCCCCCTCGGCCCAAGGGCTTACAGCCGAACCTAGCACGCCATTCGTCACTCGATGTCTCGCCAAGCTTAACAGTGAGCTTACCTGTTTTCGTATGACCAGTAATGTTACTGTCGTTGAAAAGATACCTGTGCTAGATAATGGCGTTCATTTCCTGGTCATTCTCGGCGTTGCATAGCATGCGTTTAGAAATGCAGGATTTTGCCTTCGCACTTGACCTGTGCTGTGATCTTTGTCGTGGGTCCTCTTTCATCCACCAACTCTACTAAAACCCCATTCCAGTCTCTCGGCCAGCATCTCCCAATTTGACTCGCCACCAGCTCTTCCAACACCCCTCAATCCTGCTACTGTGAAATTGAGCAACTGTCCAAATTGATCATGAATTTTCTGAAGACAGTCTTCGTACGATTCTTCTTTGCCAGAGGAGTCTTCGCTGTCGGCATCGTACTCGTCTTCCTCGTCTTCCTCGTCTGAAGTTGCGTCATCATACAACGGGTTTCGTCCTTTAGCGTGCCGACGTCGACGATGCCCAGACTGACCAGCACTTCGCGCTTTAGGCACAGGATTTCCAGACTTTCGTGCTTGATTGTCTGCATATAATAGGACAAGGTCGAGGATTGAAATGATACTATCGTGGATGGGAGCGAGATTTTTCGCAAGGAGGCCACCGAGCTGCAACCTATTTATGAAGGTTTGATGGACTGCAGCCATGGCATCGATGTCTTCTGCCTCCGCCATGTCTTTATGCATTTGGACTGTAGAAGTCTCTATCACAGTGCTGGTAAGATATGACAGCATGATGTCTATGAACCAGCCAAGCTCTTGACGCACGTGGTGATTGGTCCGGTTTCTAGATAGTTGTGTTTCGAGATGCCGGAACTGTACAGCAGCCTGGCGGAGGATGTACTTTGCTCGATAAATCTGAAGGAGCAAGCGAAATGTTCGTTGATACGTGGCGAAAGATGTACGTTGAATGACATTCAGAATCGGCCATGGGAGCTTTCTTGAAGTCAGCAACTTCATGATGGTTTCGTAGGGTGAACAACTTACATTGAATTCAATAACAACAGTCGAAAGAGGTTTAACACCTCGATCTCTACCCTTAGCCTGGGCGGTACGAACACTGATGCGACCTGGGTCAATGTGCTGTTGTCCTCCAAAAACGCTGCGAGCAAGCTCGGATAATAGGAAACGGTCATTCCAAGATTTCTGCCGGTTGTCCATGCGTTGAAATATCTCATCGGCAAAAGCCTGGAAGATGGTACCATCTTTGGAAAGGTAGACGAATTGAAATTGCTTAAGATAATGTGGCAGACTACAGTTGTGAAATAGCTGATCGCGCAGAATGGATGAGGCCGGACTGTATTTACTGCTTATCCATCCGTCAAAGGCATCACTGAACAGTTCAGAGAACGGAGCTAAAGGAGCCAAAGAATGAGGCTGACAGACGGTTTCATAGTTCAGTATCGGCTCAGCATGATCTGATGATGAATAGCCTTGCTGCAGAAGCTGCTTGAGGAAGACTATGCTCTTGCCAGAATTCAAGATTCTCTTGGCAGCAGGATGCAGGAATTTCGGTGCGTACAATTGGCTGTCCTGCACGAAGCGAAGTTTAAATCGATCGTGCCAGAGTGACGCAGCTGAACAGTCCTGGTCTGCGACTGAGATAAAGAACGTGTCGTCCATGTCAGCAGCGTCACCTGCTTCCATCCAACGTCGAACAGGTCTCAAATAGACCTTGAGACACTCGAAGAACACGCAAGCCAAAAGTTCATAGACGGGTACATCTTCCGCAGCCTGGGAAATGCAGATCTTGTCATACAACATCTCTAAGCATGTGAAACCTTTGCTGGGAACACTGGCCACAAGCTGTCCGAGATACGCCAAAGGCCGACTGATTCTTCGAATAAAATCGTGAAGTTGCAGTAATGATACGACCATCGGGATGGAGGAATCCACCAAGCGGCACTCTTCTTGTGTCAATTGCTTGTCGAAATGCCATAGCCTGAGAGAAGTGGACGCATTGAGTGCATGAAGTAGAGCATTTTGTGGCGACTTGCGCACCCACGATCGGACCCCTAATATATCAGAGCCAATGCTTGCAAGTGATTGCAGTAAGTCGTTGATACTGGAGGCGCTGGTATTGCTCAATATCTTGTTGGCACTGTAGAATATCAAGGAGTGCTCCAAATCAACTGTGAACAAAGATGTCGGTAAGCCGTGAAGCATCGCATAAACTTCGCGCACCGCTTGCAGCTCGGAAATCTGCTGAGTGCCAACGGGAAGTAAAGCCGAAGCGTTCCAGAACTGAGCAGCCTCCACTGCTTTCATATTCTCATCTTTGACTTGGAGAAGCACTTCTGTAGGCAACTTGACACCTGCAGACGTGTTCGACTTGGGCATCTGTTTGACTTGTGAAGTCTTTGCTTTGAGAGGAAACTCGAGCTCATCCTCAGAGGAGGCTGTCGAGTACGTCTCGTCGGCCCATAGCTCTCCCGTCAGAGGATCCTCGGCTTGGATTTCTTCCCATGTAATAGAAGGTGGCGGTGGGCTTGGAGGGCGGATCAAGTGGAGCGCTTCCAAGCTGGAGTTTTCCACCGGTCGATCTGAAAGATTCAAGAACAGAGAGAGAATTTCGGGGGTCCACTTGTCAGTCGAGACTTTACGAAGTTCATTGAGCCTGGCCGCCAATGCCTCGGAGAGGTCGTCACGGTTTAGAACAGAGAACTTTTCGACGAGCCCTTCCAAGCTGGCTTCAACCTCGAATTGATTTGTTCGCACGAACTGCTGCTGCTTAGCTATTCTGGCCGCCGACTCCTTCAGTTGTCTATACTCTCGAGGCTTCCTTGCTCCTGAGACACGAGAGACGCTGGTGACGAGCTCTCCGATGATGGTGTTGACAGCAATAGTTTGCGCCATCGTCCGTGGGCGTTCTCGAGGTCGTTCAAGTTGTGGTTTTGTCGTCTGGATTCGGTACTATGAAGCGCAGGAGTTGTCCCGCTCGACGGAAGATGAACCCCCTTCCAAGCTCTTTTTGACATCCAACCTGGCAATGATGTGTGTTTACTGTCACGACTGTGTATATTAAGTCGCGTGTCGCGGTGGTTCTGGCAGGGCAGGGGTCGACGAATTTGGTGGAGACGCTCCCGGTAGAATAGGGAAAGCAAGAGGCAACTGAGCTCTCGAGACTCAAGAGGTGTCCACAGAACCAACACATATCAATCATGGCTCTTCCGAAACCGATGCGTCTGCTGGCCTTTGTCAGCCTGGGCATCTTCTTCTATCTATGCTTTCTCATATTCAGTTCTCCTGTTGAATTGCAAATTCCTGGCGCGGGAAAGCTTGAGAAGATGACCAAAGACCCAAACTTAGAACGTACAGTTGCCCTTTGCCCGAAGTTCACATCAAAGAGACTGACTTTGGCAGCTACGGGTGAACCCCCAGAGCCTCTTCGAAGAGTGGTCGGAAGCAATTACGCCCCCAATAATCCAAATTCAGAGCGGATCAATGCTACCCTTCTCGCCCTTGTCCGGAACAATGAGCTCAAGGATATGCTACAATCGATGAGAGATCTGGAAAGGACATGGAACCGCAAGTTCAACTACCCTTGGCTGTTTCTAAACGACGAGCCGTTCACGGAAGAGTTCAAGACTGCAATAAGGGGGGCGACCAAGGCAGAGGTCAAGTTTGGTATGATGGATCTCACCGCCAGGAAGCTCAAAGCTGACGATTATCCAGAACTCGTTCCAAAAGACCACTGGGAAACACCAAGCTGGATCAATGAAGACCTATACCAAGAATCCGTCAAGGTCCTGAAAGAGCAAGGGGTGCAATACATGGACAAGAAATCATACCACAACATGTGTCGATGGAACAGTGGCATGTTTTACAAGCACCCAGCACTGCTGGAAATGCAGTATTATTGGCGGGTGGAACCAAACGTACACTTCTTCTGCGACGTGGATTACGACGTCTTCCGCTACATGCAAGATCACAATAAGACATATGGATTCACCGTGAACCTTTACGACAGTCCTGAGAGTGTTGCTGGACTATGGCCTTCTACGCAACAGTTTATCGCAGACCACCCAGAATACGTACATCCAAATAGTGCCATCAAATGGCTGCAAGACGACACGGTTCGCCGGGAGAATTATGTCAAGGCTAACGGATATTCAACATGCCATTTCTGGTCCAATTTCGAAATCGGCGACATGAGCTTCTGGCGAAGTCAAGCATATGAGGAATATTTCCAGCATCTCGACCGCGCTGGAGGTTTTTTCTACGAGCGTTGGGGCGATGCACCTGTACACTCAATCGGACTGGGACTTTTCGAGGATCAAAACAAGATTCATTGGTATGATCCAAATCACGATTTATCTTAATAAATCCAGCTAACAAGCCCAGGTTCCGAGACATTGGCTACCAGCATATCCCATTCTTTAATTGTCCAAACTCTCCCAAATGCAGCGGTTGCGTGACGGGTCGATTCACAGACGGAGAGCAATGGCTCAACAAGGACGATTGTCGACCCGCTTGGTTCAAATACGTTGGGATGGGTTAGTATGTGCCTTCTCCAAATCCATGATTATATGTTGCAGCAGTCTAGCGAAAAGTATCTGGCAGGGCGTTTCGGGTTTTATGTTGGATGATATTTATGCATGATCGATTTCGGTGCATACAGTATGTAGACGGCGCATAAGGCTTGGGAAATGCACTGCATATGTGCGGTAGTAAGGCGTTCCATGATGCTGTAGAATAATGTACTTGTACTCGTAACTATATTATTTTTTGTCCTTGTATGCCCACATGATCCATGAGATAATCTCTGAACCCGGGAGCACGGAGAGTGAATCTAGGGCCCCACTATCAAAAGACACTTCACGAGGCACAAGTTTGACTTGCCACATACAATGAACTTCTACACCATTTCCCGCTCTGATTCCACAAGACCTAGCCTCGAATATGGAAAAGATCACGGATAAACTCGCGGCCCTGCCAAAAGATGGCACCTACTTCTCCCTGGAGTTCTTCCCGCCGAAGACAACGGCTGTATGTTTACAAGCACGACAAAACACTTGCGCCAAACCTGCTAACACAATGGGAGTAGGGTTTCGCCAATCTTCAAGCCCGTCTTGAACGCATGTCCCGTGCCCTTCGACCTTTCTTCGTAAATGTAACCTGGGGTGCTGGAGGCAGTACCGCCACGAAATCTCTCGAGCTCGCCGAACTCGTCCAGCGCCAATTGGGTCTAACAACATGTCTCCACCTCACGTGTACCAACATGAATAAGTCTTTGATAGACTCGGCGTTAGAAAGAGCAAAGGCAATCGGTGTGCGGAACATTCTCGCCCTTAGAGGTGACCCACCACGAAATGAGGAATATTTCAATAAGGAGGATTTGGACGCAGAGAGCACAGAATTTGTGTGGGCGATAGACCTGGTCAAATACATTCGGAAGCAGTATGGAGACTACTTTTGTATTGGAGTGGCTGCGTACCCGGAAGGTCATTCTGATCAGTCACACCCGGACGCCCAGGATCCGAAACACGACTTACCAAATTTGATTGAGAAAACGAAGGCCGGGGCTGATTTCTTGATGACACAGCTGTTTTTCGATGTGAAAGCATATGAAGAATTTGAGGACATGCTCCGGAATGATCCCAGTGGGGTCTTTAAGACAATACCAATTGTGCCCGGTCTTATGCCCATACAGAGCTATCAAATCCTGAGGCGGACGACGAAGCTCAGCCATGCGAGACTACCTCCAGATATACTTGAAAGATTGGATGCGGTCAAGGGAGATGATGAGGCAGTTAAGGCCGTGGGTGTGGATATCATCAGCGAAATAGTAGAAGAGCTTCAAGCCCGGCCTCATGTCGGACCACGAGGTTTCCATTTCTACACCTTGAACCTGGAGAAGGCTGTCTCACAGATTGTCGAGCGCTGTCATCTTATTCGGGATATAAGCGCGATAGACGATGACGAGAGTGCCCTTGAAATTTGCGATGATATCCCCATCGATCTCGATGGTCAACCGCGCCGCCAAAGACTATCTTCCGTCAGTTCGAATCCTCGAAATAAGGTCATTGCTGATCGACCTTCTGGACACCTGAATCCCGAATATGAGACCATGGAGAAGGAAGCTGGTCTTCCAACGGAAGGCGCAACAAGGGCAACGACTTTGCAAATTTCGGAGGGCGAAGGGACATTAGGAAGGGAAGCTACGTGGGACGACTTTCCAAATGGTCGTTGGGGAGATGCTAGATCGCCTGGTAAGTTTGGACTTTTTCATTGACTTCAATTTCAATCTGTCGTTTTGGAGGCGCAATGCTGATACACCTACAGCTTTTGGTGAGATAGACGGATATGGCCCTTCCCTTCACGTTTCCACACCACAAGCGCTGAAACTTTGGGGCCACCCTGTAACGATAGACGACGTCTCCAACATTTTTCGTCGCCATATTGCTGGTGACCTGGAAGCCGTACCGTGGAGCGAAGATGGGCTCAACCCCGAAACTGCCACTATCCGCGAAGAACTTCTGAAATTGAATGCTAAAGGCTGGTGGTCCGTTGCCAGTCAACCAGCTGTCAATGGGATCAAGAGCGCCGATGAGATTTTTGGGTGGGGCCCACGGAATGGATTCGTATTTCAGAAGGTACGTTTACGTAAGGACATTCAACAGCAAAGAAAGATACTGACTTCAAAAGCCGTTCGTCGAAATTTTCCTTCCAGCCGCAGACTGGACGAAATTGAAACGTAAATTCGAAGCTTATCCTGAAGAGATCACATTCTTTGCAGCCAATGTTGCAGGCGACTTCGAATCCACTGACACGAAGTCCGTTAACCCAGTAACATGGGGTACCTTCCCTGGAAAGGAGATCGTGACTCCGACGATAATTGAAGCAGTCTCATTCCGAGCTTGGGCTGAGGAGGCTTTCAGTATCTGGAAGGAGTGGCAGCACATATATCCTCCTAGGAGTGCGACAGCGAAGTTGCTGGGTGGGATTCGCGAGGAGTATTGGCTGGTTAACATCATCCACCATGCTTTTCTTGAACAGGATGGCTTGTGGAAGCTATTGCTTGAGTGAGCGTTAAGACAAGCAGATGTGCTCTGGCGAAGACATTTTATGATACCTGACTGTAGCAGAGGCTACGAAGCATATACAAACAGATCAAATGCCGGACAACAATTGGTGGCGACGCTCTGAAAGAACTTTGAATTGTCTCCAATTTATTTAGCACAGGTCTCGCGCGCGCGCAAAAGCTCGCGGTGGATTGCGGAATGTAAAGTTTGGCACAAATCAGAAGCAGGCAAACTTCGTCCAAGGGACAGGCGCATTGAGGTCAATATACTACGAATTTGCTCGAAGTAGAAACAGCCTGTGGGACAGGACAACCCCTAACAGAGTGAGGGCAATGCAAATCAATTTGTGTACATGGGCTCGATTTTGATATTACGACTCTGTCTATCATTCCAACCTTGATCAATCTGAATGAGTTGGAATATAATCATGTGGTGGAGAGTACTTCTTCGACAAGAGATGTAGTCGTTGCTCGCAAAGACGTGGACGATGCCTGAATATGTAGCCAGCCACTTTCGGAAGGCAGATGAAAGTGCTTGTCCAAACGATTCAAGCAGAAGTATATCGGTACAAAATCATCACAGTGACTTCCATTAATACAGTGTCCCCATATCCTCCGGGAAGTATGATATCAGCTCTCGGTGAGATGCCCGCCTCAATAGGGCTAGCTCGAGTATTTTGATTACCTAGTAAAACGGGACGGGACGACGCAGGGTCTATAGATTAATTAGTGGCTCGGTCAGTACTGTGATACCTACAGCTGGGTCACTATAAATTCTTCCATTACCAGTAAAAGCCACAACTTTCAAAGCGTCCCCTTGGCGAATTTCAATTAGTAAAATAGTAGAAATAGGCAGTAAATGATATATATGAATCACGGAAGTATAGAAAGCGAAAGGCTACCATCTATAGCAATCGTAAACATTGACCTCACCATGATCCCAGATCAACGAACTTGAAAATCCGTGCCACGATACTGAGCAATTTTCTTGAGATGGATATTGTCCTCGAATTTACTTAACTTACAATCGTTTCCGAAAAGGACTGGATGATAATGAGGGATAGCCATACCTAATAGGAACCAAACCTGCTTCGCTTACTCGATATGAGAAACTCAATATTCTTTATACAAGTAGTCACAAATCCAACAACATACCCACCAACAACCTAGGCCGCATCTCCACCTTCCAAGTCCCAAATCCCTCCAACCAACTTTACTAAACATAACAAAAATATATACCCAAGAAATCAATTCTACGTTTCCCGATTTAGAAACCATGGGGAAATCATACACATCTATATAACTATTCCCCGTTTCCATCAACCATCTCCCACGGTAAAGTAGTAACTAGCTTTACATATACTGTAAAGGCTACTACTGTACATTCTTAGGTATCTTCGAGTCCGAGTCAACATGGCAAACACGTCCATGTTTTTCCTGTGAGAAAATATATAGTTTAGATCATTTTTTGGAGAAGTAGGGATGAATGATGAGGGGCGAGGTCTATTGATCGATATACAGTACTTGAAAGTGAAGATGATGAAGAAGAGATTTTTTTGGTGTGATGGATTTGTGCACGAGGCGGAACGGATATTTACATGAGGGGATATGAAGTAATCAGGAACATGTACCACAATCGTCAAAATAATATGAAGAGACGCTGGGCTAGTATTGCATCCATCCATCAATCGAACCCACAGAAAATTCTATGTCATCTTAGGTATCATACACCAACTCCCCCAATACATCACAACGTCATCCACCTAAAACCTCATCCTCCCATGCCACCCGTCTATTCCCTAAACTCTTGGTCCACCCCCTCAAACTCCTCGAGGAACGCCTGGAATAACAAAACCCCAAGTCCAGGATCCAAACTCCCTGTCGTAGCACGAATAGAATGCATACTCAGCTGCCCCAACCCGGCATCAATCGCCCTAACACCCATCGCAGAACTCAACATCGGCCCCACAGTGCCCCCACTCCTAGAATCATTTCGAATCTGGAAGACCTGCAACGTTTGCCCGGCTTTATCAGCGCACCGCTGCAGAATAGCTGTGGAGACGGAATCGGTGGTCATATGTCCGTTACTGTCGGCCGCGACGGCGACACCAACATTCAGGCGCGGGGCGTGGTTCTCGAGGTAGACGTTGAGGAAGTTTGGGTTTACGGCGTGAGTTACGTCCGAGGAGACGAGGAAGGAATTCGCGAAGGTGCGGGAGATGAGGTTTGGCGTTGCTCCTGCTAGTGAATCGACGATACGTTCGATTGTGCTGGGTAAGAAGTTACCCCTCGCGCCCTGTCTCAGCAGAGATCCAATCTCCTCATCGTCGAATAGACCAACGACTTTGATGATTCCGCTATCGGCAGTAGTAGTGTTGATGAGAGCTTGAAGCGCAGCGTAAGAGCAAAGGCGATCGTCGATGCGACCTGCGAAGATGAATTCGTGGTCGAGACCGCCAGTTGTTGCGGGCTGGACGTCGAAGAGTTCGAGTTCCCAATTTACTATGCTGCTGTAGTCGCTGATGCCTAGCTCGCCCGCGATTGCTTTGACCAAGCGCTCGGGTTGGGTAGATGTAAATGTACCGGCTCCTCCAAGGGATGCCGTTTGAAAGCTGGGATCATCCTCCGTCGACACCAAGCTTGCCAAATCACTGTTGTCCAGTCCGATGATAGGGACCATTTGGGTTTCGAGGTTGAATGGACCGTTGGAGGGCGCACCGAAATGAGGAGCTAGCGTTGGAATTCTGGCGACTGTTCTTCATTAGCATCCAGTCGTCCCCAGGAACATGGATGATTTACTGGGCCAGTTCAACTTAGCAAGCTTCGTGACAATCTTGCCACTACTCTCCTCGACCAAAACCCTTCCACCAATACCCAAGTCTCGGTCCCACCAAGTCGAGTTCAAAGCACCAGCATAAGGCGCAACACCAAGTTGGACGTAGCCAGCCTTTGTCCTTAACTTGGGAATAGGCTTCAGCTTGGCCGTCAATACATCAACATGCCCGGCAACCATAGCAGCTCCATTCCCGGGCTGATAATTGTCTCCCACTGAAAATGCGATCATACTGCTCCCATTTCTCTCAACAAAGTATTTGCCTCCCTTCTCAATCTTCCACGCGTCGCGCTCGGAGATCTTCTTATACCCATGCGCCTTTAAATCCGCAGCAAACGCATCAACAACATGGAAGATCGTTGGATTGTCCGTCAGAAACTTGCAAAATGGTTTGGTATAATAGGCAGCATCTCTTTGTTCCCTCTGCTTTTCGGGAGCATGTGTTGGCGGGGAAGGTAGCGTTAGGATGGATGTCTTGATAGCGTCCCTTTGCAGGGGAGATAGATCTGCGAACGATACGTGTTTGGCACTTTGATGTTGCGGAATTTGAGGTGTATATGCCGCGATTGGCTCCTGAGAACGACCGATGGTATCTAGGACCTCTCGAAGCTCGCTCAAGGCAGAGACGATCTCGGGCTTCGTTACTGGAGCTCCAGTGGTGGACGCTTTGAGGTTGGACATGGACACGGCTTTGCGAGGGTGTTTGGTCATGTTGTGGTTACTCTGTTGAACAATATAGGCTTCTGGCTTTGTCCGAAGGGATGGAATGGAGTAGGAGGGATTGCGTTGTTGACGGAGCTGTGGTGACGCGAAACGAAGCTCGGCACCTGCATACCACAGTTCCTAGGTACAGCCTCACTGGCCAATCACAATGTGCCTGGTGGTTCAGTGAGAAAGATGACCCTGGTATGTTTTGTGGTTCTTCCATCCAAACTATGCTTATCGATGGCGTCCAACAGCGTGTGGTATAAATCATACATTCGTGGGTCGGACTATCTACAAGCCACTCATAATCTTCGTCGATTTCGTCTCCCTCATCCGTCCGATGACTGATCCCATTTCTCTGCAGTCCATTTCACGCAAACAAAGCCGCACTGGGTATACGATTACAGAGTATTAAAAAACTATTGATCATAAACGGAATGAGGAGAGCTTGAAAGGGAAGCCTCTCGGCATAAGTCAAAATCCTATTGTCCTTGCAGGACCATGATTTCAAAACGAATGAAATGGGAAAAACGCCGATCAATGCAATGCTTGGACAAGGTGGAAGATTCATTGTTCGCCACTGGCAGACGCTGCCGGAGGAACAGACGGCATTTCTTCGTCTTCATCTTCATCCTCGGGATGCCTGTAATCACGTAAGCAAATTGTAGATTTGTAAAGTGATGGATCAAGTCCATACCCAAGAAGATCCTTAACGTTTCTCATTTCATAGTGCTTCTTACGTGCCTCTTCAAATTTACGGTGTTTCTCTCGCTCCTCAGCGGGGAGATCAGCGGGCTCTTCACCGTGGTGGCCTTCGTCAGCCATATCCGTGTCCACGATAACTCGCTTCTCTCCATCTGGTGTGTGAACGTGTTCCAGCTGTGCGACCTCTGGCTCGCCAAGTTCAAAGTCTGGAATATCCTCCTCCCTGGCGGACTTCTTGCCCTTAGCTTTGTCCAGCTCGTCCACAACCAAGTCATCGGCGTTCAGTGCTGCCATTTCTTCTTCGTCTTCTGTTGGGTCGTATTGCTTGGCGTATGGAGTTTTCGGCTCGTCGATCTTCATGGTGCTGTCTCGTTGCTGCTCTGTAAGGTAGAGGTTTGCCTCGTCCCATTTGAGTCGTGGACTATTCTCGTCCTCGGGTTGACCATTAAGGCTCGTTCCTGATTGGCGTCGCGAAGGAGGTCCACGAGTTGAAGAAGACCGACGATTGGCGGCCGGACCGGCGTTTTGGAGGGTGTTCTGGAGGACGATTTCTTTCTCTGACAACTCACGAGCAAGCTCGGGGCGCTGGACAGGAGAAAGTGCGCGCTGCACGAGCTCTGGTGAAGGCTGGCCACTGCCAGCATTGTAAGAGCTGTTGTTCTTGAGAATGCCTGTGGCGAACAGTCAGCATAAGCGAGATCCAGTGCGAGAGCGAAGATAACAAGAGATCGTACCCCTTGGGCGCTTACGCGGGCTGCCGGGCGTGAGGTGAGAGTGTACTTCAGCCATGCTTGTTTGAGGTTGAGGTTGTGTGATGGTACGGCTGGCAGATGGGAACGTGCAGGTATTTATGAAGGCTGGTCGCGGGGCACGTGGAGGAGTGAAGTGGACGATGGGACGAGTGATTACAGCACGATGTCTAGAGCCGAAGCAGCTACTTGTACTTAGCAGCGCGGATGCATGGGTGGGCAGCGTTTGTGGATCCAGCAAGGTCGGTCGTGGGGAAGCCCGGTGTTGTGAAAGCAGCCTTATATAGTACACAGTAGACGCAAGACGAGGACGAGGACGAGCCTGAGGATGAATCCAGTTTGGGTTCAATTCATTTGTGATGGTGAAAATTGCTTCGACGTCATTCACCAACTGACTAGCACCCGCCAGGGAGACGAGAATTCGCAAGTCATTGCACCGTGATTTCCACCAATCAATCAATTCAACAAAACTCTATGAAACTCTGCTATCAAGCCATTATACATATCAAGCCATTCTACATATCAAGCCATTATACATATCAAGCCATTCTACATATCAAGCCATTATACATATCAAGCCATTATACATATCAAGCCATTATACATATCAAGCCATTATACATATCAAGCCATTATACACATCCAGCCATTAAGCCATCATAGGATAATACATGACTGTTGTCGGTGTCAGGATCGGGCTATGAGCTACAGTATCATTTATCGTTGTGTCATACAAACGATTCAAGCTACCTTATGACTGTTCGTTAGCGTATGAACACTCAAGGTGTATCTTCATTTTATAGGAGTGAAGGGGTGCCTCAGACTTTGCCTTAGGACCTCATGCTCAACCAGAAAGTCAAGTGTAAAAAAACAAGCGGCTGAGCGGTTGTAGTAGGATTACCAGAAATGCTCTTTCTTTTCTATCATCAAAGGACGGGGATGTATTGATGGAAGAAAAGGGCTTACCTATGTCATTTTCTCGGATGTCCATATCCTTTGCGTCCGCGTCCCTGCTGTACAGGCTGTTGGTCGACAAATCAAGTGCCTTTTATGCACGAGCGTTGTGTTTAGGACCCCGAGGGCCGTGGTAGGCAATGATTGAAGCCCAAATGCCCAGGCCGGGTGCTGAACTTATGTCGGAGGCCTCTGATCTCATTCGAAGCGGCAACAAGAGCGCGTCCACATTGTCATGCTGGGGAGAAAAGAGGTAGAAGAAACCCTGCAAAATTCTCCTGTTGTCGCAGCTCTACTTACTATGGCATATGGAAGCTCAAGGTGTCTCCATCGTTAAGCAAGGGCCAGAGTTGAAGTTTCGAGCAAACTCTGCACAGCAAGCGACAATCAATCGGAAGTCTGCTTGCTCGTGCCACAATGCGCCCCTATCGACAATGGTTGGCAACTGAAGCAAAGACGAGAGAGACTTGCTATCGGTACTAGTAGTCTGAGTGAATGAAAGGAAAGGGCATGTCCCATCTATTTGGTCATCATGATTTCGTGGGAAGCCGCCAAATGGGGCACCTCGTTACGATGGTTTTAGAAGTGGGAAGAGCGTATTCTCGACGCACACACGTTGGTTCAAGGGCCATCGACTGAGTGGGAGCAGGCTTGTCAGCTGGTGGCTTCGTGAGGTGTGGTCTGGTTTTTGAAGGAGACGGGAGAAGAGAAAGGCAGATATTTATTCAGCCGGGATGGACGATTAGCGCCTCAAAGCTTGGCACTAGAAATGGACGACCTTCGTCTTGGTCGTTCTCAGACATCAAATGTCCTAATTGACACGAAATCTCCCAGACCCCATCGCAACAGCATAGCATCACTTCAATCCGAAAACCAGAAGCCACCTACAGCAACCCCCGCCGTCACCGGACTCTCTTGGCCGCAAAATCTAAATTCCTGTCCGAATCGACCTCTGCCCACCACTCGCTACTGCCAGCAGCTCCATCCGTTCAGTTCCCTCCTTCCCACATTCGTTCTTGCCCACTTTGTACGCTCCTTTAGATACCAGTGAGACCTCGGAATTGATCATGGATAAAGACAGGGAGAACTTGTGGTCTCGCCGCTCTGGGTACGTTCATTTTGCTCGTCTCGTGCTACGGCTGATACTAAGGAATAATTCATAGCCCAGCAACCAAGCTCTCCCTTACCACAGAAAACGATCACAGCGATTTCAAACCTCCCACAAACCGCTCCTTCTCAGGTATGAAGCGCTTCGGTGGCACTGAAACTTCCCACGGTGGACGCTTCAGCAACATCGCACCATTGTCCACTAACAACATATCCTCTCCTACCACGACCAGCGCATCTTCCGCGTTCGGGCTAGGTTCCGGCGCCTTCGCATCATTTGGGTCAGCTACCAAAACCCCAAAGACGCCCGGCACGGCGTTCGACTTCACCAAGGTGGCATCTGGTGCTCAAACTCCAGCAACGCCTTCAGCCAAGATGGACAAGGCCGCTCCCTTCGCACGAACAAAGTCTGGTGCAAAGCCGGACACTGTCAAGAGAAAAGAGTCCAAAGAAGAGGATGTCAGCACCTCGAGCACATCGTCCGTGGACACCTTGACCCCCGCGCCATTGAAGTACTCGTGGGTAGTCTGGTACAGACCACCCACATCCAAGAACTCGGACTATGAAAAGTCTATACAGCCTCTGTGTCGCATGGAGACTGTACACCATTTCTGGAAGGTATACACACACATGAAACACCCTTCACAGCTTCCATGCGTGTCGGATTATCATTTTTTTCGGGAAGGGATACGTCCGGTCTGGGAAGACGATGCGAACAAAAAAGGTGGCAAGTGGATTATGCGGCTCAAAAAAGGCGTCTGCGACAGATACTGGGAAGATCTCCTCATGGCCATGATTGGCGACCAATTCAATGAGGCCAGCGACGAGGTCTGCGGTGCTGTTGTCAGTGTTCGGGCCCAGGAAGATATTCTCAGCATCTGGACCAAGAACGACGGAGGCAGAAATGTCAAGATTCGGTTCGTGTATTTGCTTTCCCGTCGAATGTTCTTCATCCTAACATATACCACAGCGAAACCGTCAAGCGTGTCTTAAACTTACCAGGAGATACGAACATCTCCTGGAAGAGCCACGACGACAGCATTTCGCAGAGAAGTGCAATCGATCAAGCTCGACAGGACAAGTCGCATCACGCCCCCCAGGAGAAGCGGCGCATGACGGTTTCTAGCGACGATGGCACGCCGCTTAAAGACCGAGCAAATGCTTTGTAAACCACTTCTTTCCATTACTAGGGCGCAAAAGCGTGCGTTCATACTGTCTGGGTCAGCGTTTTGGGCTAGCGTGGCACTTTTGGGTTTGGCAGGCATTGGGTCGGTTTACTCATGAGCATTTTATGGGCGGGTCACGAGGGCAGTGTCTTTGAGAAGGGCCCTCTTGTACTATTATTTTGCAAACGGCAGCAGGGTGCCTTTGATTTCAACGTATGGTTATGACTGGAATGTGATTTGGCGGAACTCCAGCGTTGTTATATAGAGAGGAATCATGAATGTCTCTGTCTTCTGCTCATTATCTGTGTATCTTGGTTGTATCCATGTTGGAGTAAAGATGGGAACAATCGAAATATGGGATTTGGACACTGGGTTATGCCAGTGATATGACTCGGAGTGCAGAGTGCTGCTGTTCACGGTTTCGACATCCGGGCACCTCGCAATCCAACTCCCATCCTACCTATTCGCGACAGCAAGCGCCCCTCAACACCAACTCACCATAGTTGTCGCCTGGAAATGCCCACAGGCGCCCGCCATATCTCACACACTTCTATCGGCTGTTTTCTCTTCCCTACAACAAATCCATGACGCAACACCGCTCCGCTCCCTCTCCGCCGCAGTGACCGCCCTCCATGGGCATTTTCCAAATGATCTACGACACGGTAGCTGGAAAAGCACAAGAGAAGGAAGAATCGATATCCAAAAGAGTACGGGACCGTCACTTGCAGCAAGAGTGTAGCTTTCAGAAGTTGGTTCTAACTCTTCACCATAGGAAGATGCTCAACCGCCAAATTCCTCTCCAAACACACTGCGCGAAGAACCTCCACAACCCACACCTCCACACTCACTGATGATACACGCCTCCACCTCTTCTGACAGAGTCGGGTCACGGCGAAGTACGGAACCTAAGAAAACTACGGCGAATCCGCGCTCGACCAGCGACGAGAAAAGATTGCTTCCGAACTATAGGTACGCATAGGATTAGGCTTGCAGGATGAGAGCGCATATTGACAGTGACAAGTATTCCAGCGGATGCCACATACATACAAGCACCACGGAATACCCCACCACGGAGCATGCCATCGAGTGTAAGGATAAACTAGCGTTTTTGAAAAAAGTCAGCGCTGACTTCTTTTTGCGAAGAAATATACGAAAGGGAGTTGGCGGCCCGTGGACACGATCAGTAACAGTAAAAAAAGGACGCCGGTACACCATCCGAATGCCAGAGGTGCTCTGGCTACTGTAACTAGTCGAGGCGAGAATGTCAAACAACTGGCATCACATGGTTACGACTTCCAGGGAGAACCAGATCCCAAAAGACGCAAGAAACATCACTCACGGCCATCGAAGGAAGATCTTGGACCGTCAAATGTGATAGATCTGGCCCAAGACGAGGATTTTCCACCCCCAAATGGCATCGACAAAACAGGCAGAACAAGAAAACAGAAACCCTCACCACCACCACCAATCACTGGAGTCCAGGAAAGTCGCAACGTGAACCGTTTAATGAGTTCTTCGTTCACTGGTCAAGATGTTGGCGCTCAGCGACCAAAGGTCAAGTCTCGGCGTGGCCAGACACAAGACCAACCGGTTGAACTTGACAACGATTCGCAGACATCGACCGCACAGGCGTCAAGCGGACCAGCAGATATGATGACAGCGCTTGACAACAAGCTTGTACTTGAGCTTCAGCAAGTAAATTCCCAGAACAAAAAGAGACCAAGTAGTACTGCAACAACATCACATCACTTTGCAAACCCAAAGCGACCGAAGATCACCATGGCAGATTTCATACATAATTCGGACGACGAACTTGAAGAAATAGCTCGTCCGCTAACGAATGTGATAAAAAAGAATGGACATGTAGTGGCCGGACCTCAAGGTCTCCGACGCACTTTCAAAGCAGACGACCGGGTATCACGATCGAATCGATCAGCATTCAACCAAAATGAAGAGGATGCAAACATGGCAGACGAGCTCGCAGAGACACCTGAGAACCTCAAGAGAACAAGTGGGTCCTCAAAGCAAGTTGAGAAGACGCTATCGGGGCCTGGGTCTTTTGAGATAGCTGAGACTCCTTCGCCGCCTAGAGAAGACTATAAGTCACCAGCAGATATCCCACCAACTCCTTTTGGCCATGGTCAAAATGGGCCGACCAAGAAGGTAAAGGGAGCGAAGAAAAAGAGTAGCAAAGCACAACGGGACGATTTATATCCCCTGGAGTCCTATCGGTACTTGAACCATCGAATAGGTCATGATCAGCCTGGTTTACAGCTCGAGCTAAACGGCTCGAAGACCGGTTTTGATTTGCGCTTCGCCAGCGACGAATCATTCACTGTGGCAACCATTGAATCTGCACAGATCGTGAACTTGTCGTGGTCACCGGAAGAAAGTGGACTGGTCCGGCTGTCAGGGTCACGGGATCCTACCAGCAAACGTCCTCGGGTCTGGGATCTCGAATTCAGTGACCAGGAGTCAGCGAAGAAATTCGTTCTTCAGCTCAAATGTGTCAATCGGTACAGGAGACAGCCGTATGGACCCTTCGCCCGTCGTATGAACCACGCTAACAGTCAATCATAGTGAAGAGATGCGCAGAATGTTTGAAAAGGGGCTCTCGGAGGGTGTGAGCCAACCGCTTAGAGACAGTGTTGCTGACAGGGGTGCTGAAGATGCATTTTATGAACGCAAGGCCCATTTGGATGAGATAGCCCAATCTTCCGTTCCAGACCAACGGTCTACGCCAAGCAAATCTTCCAAACCAAGGACACTTGTATCCGCCCTGAAAGCCTCGGTACCCGATGACATCCAGCAAGAAAGTCGAGAGAGAAAATCCTTGCCTGAGATCAAATTTGAGAACGAGACAGAAGTACGATCTGCAAATGGAAGACCGAAACGATTAACCAGAGCCAGCAAAGCACCAGTCAAATCACTGACACCGGAGATTGAAAAATATTCTGTCAAGCATGGGTTAGGAGAGCCATGGGATCAGCCCGTCGTGTATCCGGGACGGGACAAGACAATTCGCTCCAAGAAGCAGGTTTCGGTAGAGTTCGACGACCTCCTTCGACTGGACGAAGGAGAGTGGTTCAACGACAGCCTGGTCGAATATTGTCTACTGTGCTATCAACAGCAATACCAAATGCAAGCCAAGAAGGTGTACTTTTTCAGCAATTTCTTTTACAGTAAACTCGTGGCCAAACCAGGGAGGAACATCGACTATGAGGCTGTTCGGCGCTGGGTAAAGGACGACATTTTTACCTACGACTTCGTGGTGGTTCCAGTTTGCGAAAATGCTCATTGGTACCTGGTCCTCATCTGCAATCTTTCTCGCCTCGAACGGAGGCTTGCAGACGATGACGGTGATTTAGTGGAGGGCGTCAAAACAGAAATTCTTGAGCACGATGGTCAAATTGAAAAACCAGCGACCAATGTTGTGCCAGAAGACACAGCAAACAAAGCAGAGCTTCAGACACGTCAGGCAGACCTCGGTGAGAGTCTGGATAGATCCTCTGGACATCCGGAAAACAAGGTCTCCGAGGACGAAGATGCTATGAGTTTGGTTGGCACCACGGCCCAAGACATGAAGAAAGTGTCTGGATTGACTGACAGTGCCAATGCTGACTCTATCTCTGATAATCAGACGAAGGGCACAGCGACACCAGGCACGAAAACGAAAGGAAAGCGACATTCAATGGTCCGAAAATATGCTCCGGATACGCCAGCGATCGCAATCCTGGACTCGATGCCTATGGGCGCTAAGCATGGTAACACTGTCAACGCCTTGAAAGACTTTCTGGTCGCGGAAGCAAATGCCAAGCGTGGTATGGCAATCAAAAGGGAAAGTCTTCAAGGCATGCATATCACGAGAGGAATTCCAATGCAAGACAATTTCAGCGACTGTGGCCTGTTTCTCTGCCGCTATGTTGGTGAATTACTGAAAGATCCAGAAGGCTTCAGTAGCAAACTCTTCGGTGGCGAGCTTGACAAGATCGATTGGGGTTCTTGGGACACGAATGAGGTGCGCAACACTATACGAAGCGAGCTACAGGTTCTCGCGGCCGAGCAGTCAAAACAGAGGAAAGACGCAAAGGCGGAGAAGAGGAAGTTGAAACGTGCGGCACTACCCAATGTCTCTCTTGAGACTGCGACAGAAGCC
Source organism: Venturia aucupariae (assembly GCA_003693225.1). Lineage (NCBI taxonomy): Eukaryota > Fungi > Ascomycota > Dothideomycetes > Venturiales > Venturiaceae > Venturia > Venturia aucupariae. The sequence goes on along the minus strand of QWZN01000029.1, from coordinate 98,277 downwards.
TCTGCAGTGCCACCAGACACTCCCACAAATCTGCCACCTTCACATCTCACCAAAGCCTCCAGCCCGGTGAAAATGTCGAGTCCTACTAGAGCTCCTATAAATCTCGAAGATGTAGCTGTTGTTGGAAGACCAGCGAACTTAAGAGACCCTCCACGAAGCCCAACCAGATCTCCAAGCCCTGTGCTTGAATCACCGTCTACTCCCAGAGAGTCAAAAAATTCGCAACGAGTAGGCAGTGAAGATCCACGATTCTCTGCTCGTTCATCGCCGGCTGGTCACAGTCTGTACTTTGCTCAGGGACGTTCGATTCCAATATACGAAGACGCCGCGCAGGGTGAAGTCTCTAATCGAGAACCTCGGAACTCGATGAGAGAAGATAGCGAGGATGTTATGCTTCACGACGAACAAGTACAAGAAGGGGATGTGGAGGAGCCAGAGTGGCGCGGTTTTGATGATGACGAGCCGATTGATGACGAGCAGGATGATGACGAGCAGAATGATGAAGAGCAGGGATACAAAATTCAGCTTTTGCACGCCGTGGGGAGCGTCCCGGGAGGAGGAAAAATGGTCAAGGACGATCATACGGATGTGGATGTGGATGAGTCGGACGCTGTCTCTGACGCATTCGAGGGCACTCCAAGTTTCTCTTCTCCTGCAACGAGATCTCACGGCTCCCCAATATCTCCTGGAATTCCCGCTCTGCCTTTTGTGTGAGGGACTCTTGAGAGGTGGCATCCTTATCGTTTCGGTGCGAGTTTTTGGAACTTTCATTCATTTCATGCATTTTATATGGAGTTGATAAGGTGATTTGCATTCGGCATTCATGGGAGGCATTTGCAACATTGCTATACCCCTTTCCCCTTCATTTTCACTTGTCAGCTTTTTGAGCGAGCATACGATATCGGCGTTTGAGGGAATGGCATAGCCAAGATTAGGCTAGGTGGGTACATGAATAATGGCTCGTGGAGTAAAGAGTGGAAGTCGATATACGGATATTGTGATTCCGCACATTTGCGTTAAGTTGAAAATAGAGGTGCATGAGATTGCAACTTCTCATATGAGGACGCTGATAAATACCATTTTTTCTGAGATGGACATATGTACCTTCCCAGTGTCTCTATGCTGTATCTTGTTAATCCTACTAGTACTTGGCCTTGTGATGTCGCTTTCATCCTGATATATCTGGACTTTGAAACTTACGGGGTCCAGATTACTACCTATCCAGGAATTCAACCAAAGCGATTTGGCTTTCTACCTCCTAGTCTATATATCTTTTACAATTTTACCTCATTTGTAGATACAGCTGATAACGTCGGGTAGTATAATATAAATCTATCTCCCCTAATAAAGGTAACAACCTCAAAGTTACGTTTCTGATAACCCTGTCCCAACTTAAAGTCATGTATTTAGGCATAATATACCTTTCCGAAATCTTTTGCGTGAAGTGTAGATATTGATTCTGTTTAGTAGGGACCTGGTAATCTAAGTCAACTCAAGTCAATAATCTGCTATACTGGGATTTCATCGCTACCGAATCTCCGATCGAAAGCGTGGATTTGGATACTTTTCATGTTTACAGTAGCCAGAAAATGATGGTGGTATATAGACGCTCCTTTAAAGGTATAATTCTCGTTGTGAAATTTCCGAGTTTGCACAAAAGATGAACGTGTTGAATCAGGTAAATATAGATTCTACATTTATGCGATATCCATCCACTCGCTCATAAAGATCATACCAAAGTAGGTAAACAACATGTCAGTCGGCACTAGCCAGATAAGCCATAAGTATGCTTCTCAACCCATAACGCCAGCGTAAATCAATACTATAGACACCTTCACGCTCAATGCTCTAAACACCTGATCGATATACTTGAGCACCACCATGCCTCAGTTGTACAGTTTCCCTCCTTTGCAACACAATGATAGCCCTGTTAAGAGCTTGTTCACTGTAACCCCGTCCATCAACAAACTCCCGCTTCAGAGTTGCCAGACTAGTGGACCAACCGATTGGCAATCTCCTTCTTAATTCGTCCTCAACCTTGTTGACTTCATCCATCAGTTCCTTGGACCCTTGCCCTTCGCCTTGGGTTACAGCATCCATCGTTGAAGCCAAGAATAAGCGAATGGCTTCGTCTACATGTTCTTCCGTGGCGACGGGGGAAAGAGCGAGTTTTGCTAGGGACTCAGAGATACGCACGATGGCTTCAAGTTGACGGATGGTGATAGGAATCGAGGATCGGGCGTTTGCGCTGATTTCCGCAGCATGAACTTGCCGGCGGATGGAGACAAAATGTGATGACAGCTTCTCGGCGGCTTCGGGCGATAATCGTGGTGCACATTTCCTGGCGCTAAGTTAGCTTCCGATCATATAGCTGTTGAGGCGGTGGCTTACTGCTTGCAATACGAAACGTATCTCTTCATCTTCTCCACGGGAATCTCAGCTTGTACTTGCTCCTCCACACCTCGCCCACCCATGGCAAGACCCATAACGTGCTTGGCTATCCTCTCATCACGACCTCGGTCGTGCTCATCCCTTACGATGAAGATCATGTCAAAACGCGACAGAATCGTCGTCTGGAAATCTATATTCTCGCCAGGAGTCTTGAGATCGTCGTATCGTCCGAAAATGGGATTAGCGGCTGCAAGAACAGAAGTTCTGGCGTTGAGAATTGTCGTAATACCTGCTTTGGCGATGGAAATTGTTTGTTGTTCCATAGCTTCATGGATAGCAACTCGATCTTCGTCTCTCATTTTATCAAACTCGTCGATGCATACAACACCACCGTCAGCAAGGACCATGGCACCACCTTCGAGGTAGAATTCTCGCGTGCTATGATCTCTCTGCACGGAGGCTGTGAGGCCGGCTGCCGAAGAACCCTTTCCAGATGTGTAGATAGCAATGGGCGCAACTTTCTCGACGAATTTTAGTAACTGAGATTTCGCGGTACCGGGATCACCAAGGAGTAACACATTGATATCTCCTCTGAGTTTCATGCCATCTGGTAGAATTTTCTTGGAGCCTCCCATCAATAAGCATGCAATTGCCTTCTTAATGTCTGCATTTCCGTAGATGGATGGCGCGATGCAATTGGCGAAAACCTCGTATAAGTCAGGCCGCCTGCTCATCTCCAAGAATTCTTGCTCTTCCTCTTCCGTAAAAGTCGCATTTCCTTTCATTGTGTGGTCCACATCGGCGTGAATTCCCACAGCACGAATATATGGATTTCGAATAGCGACGGCGGCGTTGGTCCCACTCTTGCCCCCTTTAGACTGGTAGATAGAAAATACACCCATTACTGTGCATCTTGATCCTGGAACAACTCGGTTGGTGAGGTAACGATCGGCTGAGATCAGAATGTGGCGAGGAAGCTCTCCAACTGGGACTTGATCAGGGGCCTCCTGAAGCTTCAAAATCTGCTGGTCGATAAATTGACACTTCTCGTGCACAACAAAGTATGGGTCGAGAGGGCATTTATCTGCAACATCTCCATCTGTCCTCACCCTTCCACAAGTTCTGGGCAAACTGACACCAGCAAATCCGCCAACGACAGGCATTTGCTGGGAATGCTGACAATTGCGGCATTGTATGGCTATCGTGGTGGCTTTTGAGGATAATGTAGATGCTCCAATGACAATTCCAGGTATTCTGACAAGACTTGAGACGTTGTCGGCTGTGAGATCGCGGATGGAGACGTGGGAGACGGAGGAATGAAGGAGGAGCTGGTGTTCAGGGAGTTGTTTGTCTTTTTCCGAGGGGTAAACAATGCGCTGGGTGCACTTCTTAATCGCGGCCTCGAACTGAGAGCACAGTTAGCGATTGCTTCAGAATAATCTGTTGCTCCCTTTTGACCTACTAGAGGTATAATCTCAGCTGGCTCAGTATTCAGCTTGTGGGCGACTTCTTCGTCAAAGGAGATGAGGTGCGCAATATCGACGTCGAGATAATACTGCTTGACTAGGACGTTCTCGCGAATCTGGTCTCTTCAAAAGGTGTTAGTACACCCGCTTTCAGGAGTTTCCGTATCATAATACACACCTGTACAAGAATACGCTGTCAATCTCATATTGAAGGATGAAGTTGACCAGCGTCTGCTGAATAACTTGACGGCTATCTGGGTCCGGAGTCTCGTTTGGGTCCTGGCGATTGTAGCCTACGCTCAAGGTGTATGTAGATTGTCTGTCCATTGTGATGGTCCGCGAAGGTGGTTTTTGAGCGAGTTGGGGGGAAGACGCTTGATGTGAAATGGGAGAAAATCGACGCGTCGCGGACGCGCTTTCAATATACCGTAAAGGATGATGCATACAGAAGCTAACGTATAATACAGGAGCCGATTAATAACGGAACGCGAGCAACCCCCGGCAACACCTTCAAAACCTTCATCGAACGCGACTAATGTTCAATTCAACCTCCATCAAATTGTATATTGCCAGATCTCCCTGGTTGAGAGAATCATAAACGAAGGCCTATAAAGCAAGATCATGGCAATCGATATTTCTCACCAATCCCCCTCTGAACAGCCGGTCTCTCCGCAATCCTCGCAATCCACCCAAGCAAATGTGGAAATTCCCCCATCTCCTCGTCCGTATAACCACTACCCGGCCAATTCTTCACCCACGCCCAAGCCCCAAGATCAGCAACAGAATACTTCCCCTTGCCATTCCCAGCCAAGAATTCTTTCCGCCGGCCCGTGTATTTCCCGGAAAGTTGGAGTTCGAGGACACTGAAGACGCGGTAGGTCTCTGTGCGAAATCGATTAATGGCGACTATTTCAGATTAGTAGGTTTGGGCGGAAGGAAGGACGTGTTTATGATGGTAACTCACAAGTACTTTGTTCCTGGGCGCGTCTGAAATAGCTGAGGTTCCCTTGGTATGGAGCACCACTTCCATGCCAGAAGAACAGCCATTGTATGACCTCACTCTGCTCGAGCTCATCCTTGAAGCCAAATCGGTTATCCTTATCGAATTTGTTCAAAAGGTAGAGAAGCTCTGCGGAAGTCTCCATGACGGGAAAAGCGGGCGACTGAGTATTGTCAACGATGACAGGAATCCGACCTAAGCAAAATTATCAACCCATGGGATTTCAACAAAGAGGACATAACTACCATTAGGATTGAAGCTAAGAAACCAAGGTTTCTTCTGCTCGTTGGTCGAGGTATCACTGTATAGCCGATCCGTGAGTACATCTGAATCTGCTAGTGGAGGGACCCGCTTTACTTACATGAGAGTAGTTGTCCAACTAATTCCATACGCATCTGCCAATTCTTCAAGAAAGATTTGCACCTTTTGACCATTGGGAGTATTCTGCGTGAGTAGATGAAGGCCCTATTTGAACCCGAGTCATTCGATTAATCATGGAAAGAAACTTGGAATCAGCTTACGTTATCATTCTTCACAGCGGCTGGAATCTCGTCGGTCTTCATTTTGGACCGAGTCGAATGATACTCCTGCAGTACAAGAAGGGGGTTTTGGCAATATATTCAAGGCTCGCGCAGTAGCACCACAGAATCTCAAGTAAGAACGAACAAAATATTGGATTTCATGATCACCCGGCTATCACCACCATATTTATATACATATCCATCCATCCACACAAACACAAACACGAGAATCAAAATTTCAATCTCCTGGATACCTGCCATATCCGAAAGAAAAAAATTGATTTGCTTAGAACGATTTACCGAAAAGAAACAAACTCCGGTAAGCAAGATACCGATAAAAGATACAAAGTATACGAATGGATGGGATCGGAAATAAGCGAAAAAACATCCAGTTTAGGAAATATCCAACCTATTCGCCTTCCCCCGATCCTGAGATAAAGAATGGTATATAGATCTTGGCGTTTTTCGCATTTTGCCGATCAGAGATGGGGTGGTGACTAGTTTCACATTGGAGATTTGGCTCTGATAGGCGCGGTGAGATGGAGTTAAATCTTTTGGATCGTTTTTGTGCTCGGATTCTATTTAATGGCAGTCAAAGTCCAGTCTGTGGAAGGAACTACAGAGAAAGCATACACACACATACACACACACTCTCTCTCCCTCTCAGACAACCCCTTACTTTCTCTCACTCTCAACCCTTCACGATACAACAAATAATTCAGAGGACCCTTTCCAATTTGTATTCATCCACTCCACTCAATCAATCTTCCTCACGAAAAACCCATCCTGATACAAGCCCTCGTGTCAACAAGAACCCCCAAAAGACCAAAAAACACACGAGAGAAAGCCAGAAAACAATGCAACCGTTCCACCTCACCGCCACGGGTTTCAACCTAAACTACCTCCCCGAATACATCGCCCTCCGCCATGGCTTCTTCCTCGACCAAGGCCTCGATATCAGCGTCAAGATCCCTACACCATGGGACGGTGTCCTCGACGAACTGGCTACAAACAGAGCCGAAGTGGCACTGGGTGGAGCCTGGGTTCCATCAATGTATCGTGATAGAGTACAAAACTATACCATCCTCGGCCAAATTGCAAATCGATGCCCCCTCGCCATCATCAGACGAACCACGTCCACCGCCTTCAACCTATCCGATATAATCGGCCGCACCGTCTTGATGAAATCCATCGGCGGTGCCAGCGTCGGTCTCTTCTTCAAAATGTTGCTGCGTGAGAATGGAGTCGATCCACGACAGGTCGATTACATCCAAGATCTCGATGGCGTCATGTTGGGAAATCTGTTCCAGGGCGGCATGGGCGATTATTTCATCACTGATAATCTGTCTGCGAGAACCATGGCTGCGCGGAATCCTGATGTTTCTATTGCTCTGGAATGTGTTACGCAAGGCGAGGTGCCGTGGAGTGTGTACTACCAAGAGACCGCGAAGATTACTCCAGAGGCCCTCGCTGTGCAGGAGCGATTTTTCCTCGGCTTGCAGAAGGGTATCAATTGGGTACTTGCTAATGACGCCGAGTCATTCCGCGAGGAACTGGCTGAATTATTTCCTGCGGCTCCCATTGATGTTGTAGTTGGTCTAACCAACTCCTTTCGTCGAGAGGGCATGTGGAAATCCGTTGTAGTCCCACCAGTGGCATTCAACCGCTGGCAGCAGGGACTCACAGATGCACGTCTGGTCAAGGAGCCGCTTACCTACGAGTCTATGGTGAACGACGCAGCTGCCGTGGCGGCGGCAAACAAGCTGCGGACAAATGGCTTGATGGATAAGAAGGCTCTTACCAACGGTAAATCGACCAGCAATGGGACAAATCACGCGGTGCAGCCTCCCACTCCCGTCTCCATCTGAAGCTTTTCCAAGACAGCATAGTGTAATCCAACATCAGAATTGTCGTTTGTTTTGGTTTCTCGTTTGATTACGTAGCTAGTCAAGTCTGCGATATGTAGGGTTAGAGTTGAGTCTCGAGCGAAATAAATCAGCTCTCGTCTCTAATTCTTGTCAATCAGTTCTCCTCCACATGTGAAGCTACTTACCTGAATTAGTTTGCCACTTTGTAACAATGCTGCATGATTTGCTCCAAATTCGTGCATTTCCCAACGTTATTTGAACCGTGAGATCGGCCTCGTCAATTGTCACTAGCCATAATACATTCAAAGAAGAGCCATATTTCGTCGCAATTGAGGTACCGTCACTCACTTAATCGCACGCTTGAAATATTTCGTTCCAAGGCTTTATTATCGAAGGCTATGTCTCAAGACCACCAACTTGGCCAGCTAAGGTGAGGGAAATGACCTAGCTACACGATCAATCTACATGAGTGCAAAAGATGACGAGCCAACTCCGATTCCCGTCATCAGTTGTGTATCTATATCGCCAAAGTCCACATCCTGAAATTCAGGCCACTGCGCTGCAGAGCTGAGCATCTCGCCAAAATCAAAGCCATCAGCTGAAAGCATGGTCGAAAGGCTGAAATCAGCATTTCTGTTTTCGCTTGTCGAGGGGACTCCTCGTCGAGACGGCAGTTCCTGCAGCAAATCTCCGACCTGTTTCTCAAATTCCATACGGTTTTGACGCGCTTCTTCGGCGTCATTGGTGACTAAGAAATCGACTGTGGCCGAGGAGAGTGTGTCGAAGATGTCGCGACAGCCTGAAGCCCCAGGAAAGGTCTCAGACATGGCAGATAGCGTTGAGCCGCAGGACTGAAGAGTGGAGATACTGTTCCTGACGGGAGTTCGGTCTCGTATTTCCTTGGACTGCCAGAGACCGTAGATAACACTCAGTCCAGCCATGAAAAGATGGTGAACAGTTTTCCATAATGATTCACATTTCCCATCTCGTTGCAGGATTTTGATGCTTGCAATCAGTTTGCAGGAGGCCTCAAAGGCAATAGACATTGCTTCTACCGAAAGGTGCATGACAGCGTATCCAGGTCGGTAAAGAAGGAGAATGGCATTGTTATATATAGAATCCCAGTAGGCTTGTTGAGCGAATATGGATAATGGATGGGCCTTGCTGGGTGGTGGAATGGTATCATACCACTCTTGTAGGCGAGGCTGGATATCGAGGCTCCAGGCTGGATAATTTGTCTTCGGGTTGGCCAGTTTCGAAACTCCGATTTGATTGTGTTGCACGTGCTTGATTTCCGACTCGAGCATAGACATACCAAACATGTGGTTATGGGCTCGTTGGTGGTGAACATCATACGGATCAGGTTGACGACCGAGCTGTCGGGACCTCGCCCAAGGGTTTGGGAGTGGGACATGCGTGCTTTGATCAATGATACCAAATGGTCGATCAAGAGTGACGCACAAGACACGATCAAACTGGTAGGTAGAGTACCATAAACGCCGCCTTTCGTACAACAACTCTGGATCCATATTGAGCGTCTGCTCTTCAGTTTCCCAGTGTAGGCCTATATCGACGCATAAGCGGAGAGCGGTCCCGGCTAGGTGCCACAAGCTTCCTCGAGAAGGGTTGAGTGCGATGAATTGAGCCAGCAGGAGTATGGAGCGAAGAGTCTCGATATCACTCCTTGAGTACGTGATGACCCTTTCGACCCACGCCACAGCCGATAAGAAACACCCCTCGCTCTGGGATGGTCGACCTCTACTTGACGGGTTGTTAGGGTTGGGAAGATCACATAGGGCGATGGCGAGGACAATGTAAGTAGTGAACATGTGGTGTTCGACGGCTTGGTCAAGGAGCTGGGCACTGCCATTCCAAGAGTAAGCGCTTTCAAGGGCCTCTTCGACTTGCTGCCGATCGATAATTGGCAGATGAGGAGTGCGGTACTGAAAGTAGACGTCGATGAGATGATCCGCGGCATGGCGTGGTGGAAGTGTGGCCTTGGTATCTGGAGCTGACACGTTCGAGTGCTGACTTTGACGCTCAGGAAACACAGGAGGTGCAAGGCCATCGACGTGCATAGCTGCCATGACCAGTTTTGCGAGAGTGATGCCACTACTAGGGCCCAGAAATCGAGGTTGAGGAGAAGACTTGAGGGGAAGGTTGGTAACGCTCTTGGCCAAGTCTTGAAGATGACTTGAGTTCCTGTCTGAAGGAGCAGGAGTTAGTGTTGTAGATGGAGTGCTGCGTTGCTGTTGCTCTGGAGAAGCTGCTTCATGATGGATCAGAATATCAACGGCATCTTCACTGGCGACTGAACGAGGCAGAGTCTGGGATCTCAGCGCACGAAGTTCTCCATCTAGTTCGGCAATTTGCGCTTCGAGGCGGGACACGTAGTCTCGAGGTATCTTGAGGAGTAGGCAGTCGTCAGTGAGGTACTGCAACAGTAGATGTCGCTCTAGCCCATAGGTAGGTACTAGATGCATTCCAACTCACTTCGGCCTCCTTCCCGGAATCATATATTAGACACGTGACCTGTGCACTGCTGCAATTGGAACAGCACGGGTACTTGAGGTCGCACTGCCCACCCGCGCCCTGATCAGTGACACGATACACCGGATGCAATCACTCCCCTACTTTTTGCTTTCTCCGACGACATCTAAGTGTTGAGATACGAATCAGCCTTCCAGATCCATCCACAACCCACTCAACAAATCGGACCTGCTCACCTCTGACAGGCACTTGAGCCCCTCGCATGCCGCTGGACCGTCCGCGACGAATGCATCATCTCGAGATTCGGCAAGCGACGATGATAGCGATGGTAGACGAGGTAGGGATAAAGGATAAAGAGTGATGGAGAATGCGTGACTGGCGATTGCTGATGAGGATATACGAGCTTCGGAAATAGCCGAACGACTCGACGTCGGAAAGCTGCCAATGCTGCGATAAGAGCTTTGGACTATTGTCGCCACCCATCTGCAACCAAATCTGCAATCACATCTTCAGCCCGTGTTATCATGGCAATCTTCAGCAGCCGTGGCAGCTGGGCAGACATTGAGATCCTGATTTCGGGATAGGTTCGCGAGGTGAAGACTTCGCATATAAGACCTCATAAGAAGCATGATATTGATCAGGGCCACTTCTGATCATCCATTCTTCACGGCAATATACAGTCTTGCCTCACTTTAGCACAGAATCATCCACAATAGCCTTGCCTCGTCAACAATGGACAAGAAAGAGTCGTCCTTCGGCTCGCCCGAGACCACTTCCATCGGCAAAGACTATGTGGTCAACAGTGTTCCTGAAGAAGTCGTCGCAGGAACAAGCGAACTCATCTACGTTGATCCATCAAAGGAAGCCGCCTGCCGGGCAAAATTTGACAAATACGTCGTTCCGGTTTCAGTCATCTTCCTTGTTCTTTCTACCCTGGACCGAAATAATGTGAGTAAACCCCTTTACGCCTTGACTTCACGTGTACTGACAAGTGAACAGCTTGGAAACGCCCGAGTATTCGGCTTCGACCGTGATCTTGGACTCCATGGCGGCCAATTCGGCAACATCCAGACACTTTCCAGCGTCAGCACCATCATTTTCGAAGTTCCTTGGGTTCTAGCTGTCCGACGCTGGGGCGCCAAAAGGTCGATTGGAACTGCCTTCGTGCTCTGGAGTGCTTTGACTCTCGGTACTGCCTTTATCCATACCTACGCTCAGGCCATCGTCCTTCGTATGTTGTTGAATGCCGCCGAGGCAGGTCTTGCTCAAGGCTTCGCCTTCCTATTCTCTACCATCTACCCACGCGAAACGGCAGGAAAGCGTATCATGACGACCAATCTCGCTCAATGCATTTCAGGTGCCTTTGGCGGATTGTTTGCGTACGCCATCCAGACCATGGGAGATCGAAATGGTTTTGCTGCCTGGAGATGGCTTTTCGTCATCGAATTCCTGATTACCATCGTCGTCTGTGGCATTGGCCTGTTCTTCCTTCCCGGCGAGGTCGAATCTGCATGGTTCTTGAACGAGGAAGAAAAAGAAACGATGCGCTTGAAGAAAAAGCGAGATTACATGATCCGAGGAGAGGAGAAGTTCGATCGCAAGTGGATCAAGATTGCCCTCACGGATCCATTTGTCTACCTCCTCGGCATCGCCTTCTTCACATCCTCCGTCGCTATCAACGGTTTCGGTGTCTTCCTACCTACAATCATCTCCGGTCTCGGGTAAGAACACCATCCCCAATACCCTACGAACCCCCGAAAACAAAATCCACTAACAACCAAAAAATCCAGCTTCGCCGATCTAAAAGTAAACTACATGACCATCCCAGTCTACATCCTCGGCGCCATCTCCCTAACAATCCAAGTCTACCTCTCCGACAAACTCCGAAAACGCGGCGCCTTCATCGTCGCCTGCTGCATCCCCGTCGCAATCGGTTACCTCATATGCGTGGCAACACCGAATCCAAACGCCGGTTACGCAGGCATGTTCGTCCTAGTAATAGGTCTCTACCCCATCTCCACCCTAGCCGTAACCTGGATCGCCACGAACCTCTCTCCAGACACGAAACGTGCCATCGGAATGCCCTTTGCCTATTCCATCGCCAATATCTCCAATCTCGTTTCTTCGCAGCTGTATCCTACTCAACAAGGTCCCCGTTATATTCAGGGGAATGCTGTTTCTGCTGGGTTGACGGTGGTTGCTGGATTCCTTTATGGATCGTGCTGGGTTTTGTTGAAACGTAGGAATGCGGAGAAGGCGAAGATGATTGCTGAGGGGGCTACTACAAATGGTCTGGAAGGGGATCGGAGTTTGGAGAGCATGTATATTCTATGAGAGAGATCATCTCGTTTTAGCGCTGCAGTGATTTTATGGGTTTGAGGTGCTGGATATGATAACCAATGAGAAATGATTTTTATGATGATTAGACATGTCTACACCGGGTCCCCAGATCCAAACATCAAAATTCCCAAACCCAATCAACTCGCTCAACGAATATGATCCATCACTTCCCATCCCCCCCCCCAAAGCCCACCACCACCACCACCCTCTCACCTCCCATCCTTCAAGTAAAACGCAGGCCCCAACGGACAAAACCCCATCCTAGCCGCCAAAACCCCCTTCCCCACCCCAAAATCCCTCCCCTTCACAGCCCAAACAAACCAACTAGGAACCCTCCTCTCCCCAACCAACCCAACCCCACCCCACCGCGTAACCGGAATAAACGTCCCCACCTCCCCCCTCATAACAAACCTCCCATCAACAAGCTGATCCAAAAAATACCCAATATCCCTAAACCTCAGTCTCTGCGCCCGAATCCCACAAGCCATCAAATCGTTCCTCAGATTTTGGATTAACACGGGGAGAGCGTCGTAGATATCGTTGAGTCTCTTTCTGGAAAACGCGGTACAATCGCCTATGGCGTAGATTCTTTCGTCGCCTCCGCCTGCTGGGACGATAACGCGGAGGGTTTCGGGGTTGGTCTTGATGTAGCCGTCTGAGTCGAGGAGGTCGCGGGGGAGCCAGCTTGTGTTTGGGTAGACGCCTGTGCATGCTACGAAGAGGTCGCAGGAGATACTTAGGTCGTCGGAGAGGACGCAGCGCGTTTGGCCTGAGGGGAGTTCTTGGGCTGTTACTAGGCGTGTATTGTGCATGATATTGACGCCGAGTTTTCGGAGTTGGGATTCTGCTAGTTCGGAGGCTTTGGGGGACATGGTGGGAAGGAGGCGATCGTTTCCGGAGATGAGGGTGACGATTTTACTGTTTGGTGTTGATTTTGATTTTGGGAAGACCATTGGAGAGGATTTTCTACGTTTGAGACGGGGCCGTTTCAGTCGCAGAGGTTTACTGTCTGGAGATGTTGAAGAGTTTGGAGATTTTTCGTGCTTTCCTCCCAGGAAAGTGGCGAGTTGACCGGCACATTCCACGCCTGAGATGCCTCCACCCGCAACGATTATACTGGCTGCGTTTTGGATCTTAGCATGGAAACTGTCGAATGCTTCGATAGTCTTCTTATGCTCTCCATGCAAAGAGAGTAATGGGGATTCTGCAGACGTTCCCGTGGCAATGATCAAAGCATGATACGAGATCTTCTTTGTTATCGTCTTTGGCGTATCCGCATTACCTTCCCACGTCTCCTTGCCTGTTCCGGAGTCGGCGCGTGGAACTTTATTCTGAAGAAAGAAGGCCAAATCCTCGCCACATAACGTGACCTCAATTTTCCGTGCATTGACATCAAGCGCGGAAGCTGTACCTTGGATGAATGTAAAGCGGCCTTTCGGATATTCTTCGAAGGTTTCCAAGATGGGCATGAAAGACCTCGAATGCGGAACGGACCTGGGGGAAACGAGAGCTCGAGGTGCCGCAATGTTCCAGAAAAAGTGTGTTGAAGGCGAGACGAGAATCACTCGGAATCTGGGGGCCGTAGATTTTGTCTTTGACTCATATTGGCGTAAAAGCTCATCGTACGTCTCGCGAAGGAAGGCATGAGCGACCGAGATACCTGCGAATGATCCTCCTAGGACAACAACATTGACTGGCTCCTTTGGAGACATTGGGACCGCGTAACGAGGTTTTCCAGGTTGCAAAAGGTCCAGTGCGAGTGTTTGCTTCCAGTGGATTGATATGATGTTGTCAGAGTACCGGAGGTTGGTGTCAAACTTCTGGAATGTGGGATGGCGGGACGTTGCTGCCAGATAGGGAAAGATTAGAGAGGACCGGAATGTGAGCACAACTTGAAGCTAGGTAGGTAGCAAACAAAATGATGGCCAAGACAAAAGGCTACAACGAAAAGGTGCGTGCGTAGAAGCATCAAATGATCAAGTCGTTCAATTAAAGCTGACCGAGGTCTTTGCCACCTAGCGTGGCACGAGGCATGATAATATCAAAGGGGGAGGCGGAATTGGCAATCACAATGAAAACGACGCGCGAAGACAAAGGATCATCTTGTAGTCCTGGTTGCCGGAATACATCTGCTCGCCTAGCACAGCCCGTCAGCTGTGTCACCATTGTACAACGTCAAATCCACATGGGTACCCACAAGTCTATCAAAATGTCGACCGTTCTATCCTGAAGAAAAAGCCACCACTTCAATATCCGCTGCCGTGGCCAAATATCTAAAAGTTGGTCAGTAGTGATTCTGGAACAACTACCAGCGCTTGGTCGTACCAGAGGGCGTCGTCCCATGTTGGTCTGGTCTGGAGTCAGTATCGCTCCTCGTACTTATTGCAAAAAACGGTAGCAAATTACCTGCAACTATTACTGGGACTCGGTGGAGGAGGAGGTGGGGGGTTTGGACGTGGGTCTCTGGAGCTTTCAGTGAACTCAATTTGAACAAACATGTTCATTGTCAATGTGAGCTTTCGAGTGCAGAGGGGAGATGAGAGAGAGGCTTGTTGTGACTTGGGAGGCTTCTCACGCCGCTCTTAAGTAGAAAAGTCAGCGCGTAGGCAAGGACAACGGTGCATATCCCGTCGGCGTGGCCCTTTGTTCCAGTCCAGTCTGCCCCGATCTACTGCAGGTGTCCTTCCGTCAGCAAACAGAATATCAGGAGATAGTAGAGTGGAAGGCGTTCAGTTGGGGCCTGATCCGAACCCGCGAAGGGAGTAGAAAGTTTGTGCTACTTCAAGAAGTGAAGCTTTGGTTACCGACCAAAGAAATTATAGTCCAGGCGGCGGTAGGGATATGCAGGGAAGCACGTCAATTTCTCATCTGTTTTTGCCATCGTAATGTAACCTGGCACGATCCGATCTCGCCGTTATGGATACTGGACCTCCATGGGTACCAGAGGTGGACAGCGACAACTGGAGCCTTCCACAGGGCGAAGACTCGGACAATCTCAGGACTGCAGGTGGAGTGTTGAAGACGTGTACCAAAGCCATTGTTCAACAAAGGCGTTTGTTCCTTGCAAATGGCGCCGGACCCAGGTTGGTGAGAGCTGGGTGCAAGGTACCGAAACCGATGTATCTCCAGTCACAGTCTCATCCGTTCCAGTGTTCTCGGGGTAGGAGCTTGATGTATGCATATGCATCCAGGCTGAGCCGAGTACAGGGAATGGAGAATGGGGAGCGGCGAGTACGAGACGTGCGCAACACACTCAATCAGGATATTATTATGCGTCTTCGATCCCAAACCGCAAAGATCGTGCATTGAAGACTTCCCGAGGCGCTGGACGGGAGAGAGTTCCTTGCGCGACAAGTTACACCCTCGCGTACGAGTCGAGGAGCTGTCGGCCTTAGGATATGGTAGATATGTGGCAAGTTGAGGTAGTCGAGAAGATGAGATTGGAGTTGACGGGATCGTTGGAATACTGTAGCACTAGTACCGTAGTTTCTACCTACAAGGACGACCAAGCCCGAAAAGGAAATTTTGAAGGAGAGATCTTCAATCTCCTCGAGAAAAATCCAAACCACAAACCAGAAGTCCCGGAATCCCTCCCTCGCTCCCAAGTGCCATGAGGTAGCTCAGACTACGCTCTCGTTCCTCAAATCACGTCTACGCCTTTTCCGTAGCCTCCGCAAAGGAGGCCACGATACACTGACAATGGGACTCTTTGGGTGGTTAATAGAGCATATTGCACCAATCTTGTACGTTCTATACTGTTCATGGAATATCACTCCTGCTTCTTTCCATTTCACGTCTCTAGACCAATCAAGGGCCAGTCAAGACCTCTCACCTAGGTGTTACAATCCATAAAGTCTGTCCAGGAACTATATCTAATGCAACCAATACTCCGAACTGCCTCACTCCAGCAATTCCCTTGCCAGAAGGCGCACAGTACAAATTTCCCTCGCTAACAGAACATACAGCCTCATAACCTCACCTGTAACCTCGTATACGGACCAAATCTACTCCATCCACCGCACCCGCTCCTCGACCGGCTTCTCCCTCGACATTCCCCTAATCATGCTTCTCGCCTCAATATTGAAACTATTCTACTGGATTGGCGCACGCTACGACACATCCCTCCTAATTCAAGCCTGCGTCATGATCGTAATGCAAACACTGCTCCTCCACGTTGCCCTCACACACCGTCCACCCCTCGACATCAAGCATACACCGTTCTCCGATGCGGCATTGAGGATAGGAAATGTCTTTGAGAACCGTCCGTACCAATTCTGGCAATGGAGGAGCACACGTCCATACTGGCATTTCCTAGGATATTTTACAGCTGCGTTAGTGGTATTACAAGTGTTGGTTGGAACAGCACCAGGTTATTCGGATCTCCTAGGCGGTCTCGCACTCTCCATAGAAGCGACCCTCCCGCTCCCCCAGATCCTCTCGAACCACCGAACAAGGAGTTGTAAGGGTTTCCGTCTCTCTGTCCTGGGGAACTGGTTGATCGGCGACGCCTTCAAAATGATTTTCTTCTTTTACAAAAATGGCAGCGATGTACCGTGGGCATTCAAGATATGTGGTGTTTTTCAGGCATGCTGTGATATGTATCTGGGGATCCAATATTACATGTTTGGGGACGGAGAGCCAGAACCTAGGGGTGCGCAGAAGAGTTGGGAACCATTGAGCAGGGAGGTGGAAATGGATGATAGGTTCGCAAATGGCAACGGCATTGGGAAATCATAAAAGAAGTAGATGTGCGAAAACTACGCAAAAATGTCAAACAGTATCATTTCACATCATCTGATCCTTCTTAGGAACTAGAAAGACGGATGTGGCTTCATCAATTCGTTGCTCCTCACAGTATAGCTAGATGACGGAAATCCTGTTACATCATTGGCATGTGTAAGCCTTTT
This sequence comes from Venturia aucupariae, assembly GCA_003693225.1. NCBI lineage: Eukaryota > Fungi > Ascomycota > Dothideomycetes > Venturiales > Venturiaceae > Venturia > Venturia aucupariae. Next base: position 81,294 of record QWZN01000029.1, on the reverse strand, counting down.
ATGTACCGTCATTTTCTGTGGAAACCTTGGTCCTGGTATTCTTCCACTCAAAAAAGCTGTTCGACCACCAACCTGGCGCACGCCATCGCTCTCCTGCTTCAACATGACCGATGGATTGGGAGGTGGCACAGGTGGTCATCTAGTCCTGAGTGACGGGGGCCAATGAAGTGGATGAAGTGGATGAAGTGCATAACCTATGGTCTCTGATGGAATGTTGGATCGTACATTGATTGTTGTTGTCGTTGATGGCCGATCTTTCCCAGCTAAGGTATCAATCTGGCAACGTAAATCGACTCGGATAAATCGTAGGAGCTGAACGCTTTCGACGACCGGCGTATTTCCTTTATATTCTGGCTATTCAACAATAGAGCTCAGAGATGGTTCACGTGTGGAATATCTTCTTCTTTTAGGGTATATGGCGGGGTATCAAGGAGATTATCGACGGGTGGGATGTCTGGAGGCGTATCTTTTCGAATAGTCCGAGTCTGAGGCTTTCGAGTTACTGCAACGGTTGGAGATGGCGATGGCGATGTTCAAGTCATCAGTAACCTTGAGCGATTCAAGACCCACGCTTATTGTATCGTGGCAATCTCTTCACTCTATGGCTCTTCTCCCTTTCCCCCGTCGTTAGAAGTCACGCAACAAACAAAACTTTGATCGATAAACTTCTGGCGAATTTAGAATTAGATACGCCAGAACCGCCTCAATGGCCATGAGGACACTTTTTTTTTCCTTTCTAATACGGATTCCCAGAAACGGAAATGGGATCCTTGTTTTTGCTCTCCAGCTCTGTCCAGCGCTCTCTCTACACATCAACCACACCAGTAGGTCAAAGCTGACCTTAAAAAGCATCTCTATGGTAGTGGGTTGGGCCAGACCTTTCGATTATTTACAACCACGACCTTCTCACGAGCTTCTAGGATCTGCTTTCTCGTCAAATCCTCAAAGTGCACAACGAGCTTTGCAGCATACTCAAGGAGTTCCTCCGTCTTGGGGCTTATCGTAAGCCCCAGCTCTAAACATTCTGCCTCAAGTGCTGCTTTCTCTCCAGGATTCATCTTTGCTTTCTGCAACAAATTGAAAGCTTCTTTTACTCCCTGGCAAACTAGGAGCCTCTCAGACGGGCTCAGCAATACCATGAATTCCGACTTGGTAGGGCCTTCAGCGACCTCATTGTCGGGAATTTCATCTGGGTCCCGGAATGCGTCGGAAGTCCCTTGCGACAATTGATGTAAGAATCCTGCGAGCTTGAAGCCAGTTAAAGTCGTTTTGAGGTTCTCGCTGGTGGGATGAGCACCATTCCAAGAGGATCCCGTCCTTTCTGCCATCTCCTTCAGCCAGTTTTCCTCAATCTCTGCAAATTCGTGGTGCCGTTCACTTGCAAAGAATTTTTCATAGCCAGCTATATGAACCAAACGAATGGCTGAATGATAGAGAAGTACATCCTTCGAGGTAGGCCGCCAACCCTCTTTTTCTCGTCGGGGTATAGTAACGATCCACAGATATGCTATCATTGCACAAATGTCTTGTTGTTTTTCTGGTGGCACTGCAAAGTAGTGCATAGCCCAGCTGTTGAAAGTATCTACCAGAGGGTCGTCGTCAAGCACCTTTCGTAAAGCCTGGACAGGATCACTTGTTGGGCTATCCAGGCGTGTGAAAGGAGCGGAAAGAAGAACGCAGAAGGACGTCGCCACTCCCAAGGCGATAGGAAGAGTAGCGCCATGCCACCAAGGCGTCCGGCGAGCATGTGGACGAGCAGTCTGAAAGAATCGACGGGCGGTTGATTGGCGGTAATTCCCGAGTGATGTATATGTCTGTCTGTACAGACTGGATCGAGCCATGAACATGGTGATGAACGGCGTCGCCGGTCAAAATTCAGGAGATACAAATTTGGCGTGCTGTGGATGGTAGATAGTGCGTATAACGAAGTTTCGGTGAAAATTATGGGTTCAACGCGCTTTGAATTTTGCTTAGGGGCGAGTATGCATCTGATTATATGCCAGTGATGTGGGCTGTAGGCGTAGTCTTGGCCTGACGAATGGATGGTTTTTTGATGAAGGCTGTAGGAGATACTACTAAGGTAGAGTGGAGGTTCTCCCGTCGAAGCGAGCGTGATTTGTAAGACATGTCCGAGAAAGGCTAGCGCAACACGGGACCAAAACAAGTTACGCGTACAGAATTATGAACTACAGTACTAGCATGGACAGATGTCTGATTCGAGCGGTTTATGAGAGGGCTGACATGTACTTCCCCAGCCGAGCTGTAGGTCACATTTTGCCTCCTGATCAAGGTTTGATGCCCAAGGTCTTAAGCTTCTCAAAAAGATTATGCACTTCCTCAAGCTTCTTGGTTGTCTGATCGAGTATTGTGGCTGTTGTTGGCTACGTCGGTAGTTGCTGACGATTCTCAGGTTACTTATATATACTTGCGAAGACCAAAGCTGAATGAGAACATCCGTCGCCCGCGATCTTCCCTCGGAATTGGGGAGTTCGAGGTATCAAATATGGTCTCACAATAGGATTGGCCGTTACTACTATCTTAGATTGGATTGAGCTCCGCGTTGAACGATGGAATTCGATATCTAAAAGAACTTCTACGATCGTGGGATCGGTAATTACCAAGTGATCATTGACGAGTATTGAAGCCGGGTTAGCGCATCCTTGATAGAGGCGAACAATCTCAGTTTTCGACCATGGTATAGGGATTGAAGACATGACTTGATGTCTAGATATCTAGTTGATAAAAAAACGCTTTGGCTGAATAGATTGAGAATAAAATAAACCTTGACTGGAGAGATGGAACGGAACTTCCCAAGGCCCACGAAAGCAACACAGATACGACTCACTTTTTCCTAGCCTCGCGCCCAAAGGAGAAGAAACCAATCATCTCAGCCTTGCCATGTTGCAACATCTCTGATCAAACCAGCCAGGGATGTAGTCACGGTTAAGATAGAAGCTATCGCACTGCTGACACACTACTTACCCAAAGAAAGCTCGACCGTGCTCCATGCAGCTAATCAATACCCCATATTCTACATTTAGCATCAGCAACGTCTCTCCCCACAACTAAGCATTTCACAAACATCGACGATTCCGACCTACTCGTGATCATCCATGATTGGATCTTTGCAACCCCCCTAAGGTAGCACGAATCTCCTAAGCTTGCTAAGCTTTCGCGCCCTCAATCCAAGGTACTCTCATCATCTTGATAGATTGCTAGGCCGTTTTCTCTACCTACAAGGATTCAAAACCCCAACACTGCAGCTTCAATTGCAGCAAAAAGTAAGAAGCACAACCTAGCTTTTGATGAAACATCAGCTAACATTGCCACAATCAAAGCTACCCACCTCTCCATCTTCACAAACCACCCTAAGCATACCTCACCCCAACCTCCAACCTTTTACCCATACCAAGGTCCCAGAGATGGCACCCATCACTCACCTAAACCACCTCATCCCCCGCGTCTCCGACTCCCCAAGCATCGGCCTCGGAATCGGTCTCCTCTTCATCGTCGTAGGCGGCGCTTTCCTCCTCATCAGACGCGGAAGACAAGTCGATGTTCCAATCTCTGCCGGTCGTACAGCAGTGGGTCCAACATGTGATCCTGAGATTAGTGAGATGAGGAAGTAGACGAAGAATAGGAACGACGAAACTGGACAATTTTAGCAGGGCTGGTGGAGAATTATGCTATTGGCGTTGGATGGGTTTTTCTTGTTTTGTTATGATGCGATGCGATATATCGGGATTTGGAGTCGTGTTTAAGGGGCTGGGTTAACGGAAATGGAAGTTTAAATGAATATAGATTTTCGCCCCCCAAGATTTCTGCTAATCAGGATTGGTACCCCATTAATGACCAGCCAGCGCCGAGAAACTCTGCTGAAAGTGACGATGAAGGCGAAAATATCTGGATTTCTTTCCTTCAGTAGCCAGGATTTTATGATGGACCATCATCTGGAACAGCAAGCTTTGACCAAACCTGAGGGTAAGGATTGTCGGGAGAAGGAGTTCCAACATGCCATTTTGAATCGTCTCCGCCATCACCATCCGTTCCCTCGGTTTCAGGGTAGTCTGATCGATCCCACCACTCTCGTATCTCCCATCTTACAATCCAGTTCAAAGGAATGGCGTAAACCTTATCAGGCGAATCCAAAGTCTTCACTGCCACCCAGCTTGCTTTGACAGCCATCACAGTGCCTTCAATCCTGTAAACTTTCTTCTTCTTTGCCATACTGATTTTCCCTCGTTGCTTGTATTCGATGCAGATTCTACACGTAGTGTTAGCGAAAGGACACTATTTGAAAATAATTAACATGAATATACCTTGTTTCAATTGCATTCTCCAAGTCTTGCCTCATCTCTCTCGACCCGCGGTCGTTCCTCATTGGCGGAAATTGTTTCCAAAATTCTTCTCCAATGGTGTTATCATCAGCTATTGATAAAGGCGGAGGTACTTCTAGACTACTGAGCTGATCGGCCAAAGATGGATCATCTTCCCAATGCATGGGATTCCCTGGGAAAATACTGCGAGGTCTAGGCCAGTCCTCGTAGAACCATCGATAGTCACACCTCGCTTCAACTTCAATACCAACAGATCCTGCTGCCCGAAGGTCTTTACAGTAGTGAATCCATCTAGCAAGTTGCGGCTCACGATTGAGTTCTCCATCGATACAAGAGGGTTCCTGCTCCATAAGTCTGTTGTCAAGCATCTCATTAGCGCTATTTTCCAAATGCCAGGTCTCCACCTGCGTCACAGCTTCTGTCGTCCTGATGGAGTCCTTTCTACTTTGCTCGTCAACAAGGCATATCTCCTCTAACACACCATCTAATAAACCACCATCGCGGAGAGTCTTCAGTGCCGCGACTGAGATGTGATCGATTTTGAGCTCGACAGCTCCTTCGTTATCCGTTTTTTGTAAAAACGACTTGCGAAGAAGCCGGAATGTGTCAAAAACAGAAATGGCGTCAGATTTGTTAGCGCGCTCCCAGAGTCGTTCTGCGACACGTCTCCATAGACTAACCGAAGACATCAGACGAATGATATAGAGGGCATCGTAATCGTAAGTGTCTGTAACAAGCTCGTATGTTGCGTAGTTGGTAGGATCCTCGTTTTCAAGAGGATCCAAATCTACAGTGAAATCACCATCTGCTTCGTTGCGGAGGAACGGTATGCCGCTTGACAAGTTTGCAGATGAACTTTCGGGCTCGGGAAGCTCGAAGTCATAGGTACGAGTTTCGGTATAAGGGTAGAGTTGGAACAGCCCCTCATTGTTACGGGAGAAGCCAAACCATTGTAGGAACGGGGTGCTGCCGTTCTTGGACGTGACTAAACAGGGACGGATAACATCCTCTGTGGTCGATTCTGGATAGGCCAATAGAAGATGGGGAATCTTTCGAGATGTTGAACTGACCGTCCCTTTTTCACTTACCGTGGCAGGTCCAGTCGGAGAGTCGATTGATTCTGAAATAGAGAGCCCGGCCATGATAGCCAAGTCCTCTGGAAGTTGTGTCATCTTGCCATTGAAAGGAGGCTTAGTCGCACAACTTTAGACAGTGAAAGTACTGGCAAGATCTCTCCTGATAAGTCAAAATCAGGACAAAGTATCGCCGCAGTTGTTGTTTTGACCTTCTTTGGTATCTATACTGTCGCCCCTCGTGGCTAGGTGTGCCATTGTATAGCCAGGCGATGCCATCTGCAATTCTTTGAGCTCGAAAGCAAACAAACTTGACTGTAGGAGGTACAATCGGGCCAGACCATGGGAATATGCTAAACTGAGCAATCCAGGGAGTAAGCCAAGATGCAGCGCAGGTTTCTTAGGTGTTAGCTAAGTGCCCAAGACTCAAATGTACTTGATTCGATGTGCTTGAGAGGAGGCGAAATGACAAGGCTATTGAGGGCAGAAACGAATCCATTTTGAGCGGACGGACTTGAAAGTGATTGTGTGTGTAGGTATGCCATTGGAAGGTGAGAAGGATGAGGGCGTCGGTGAGGTGCTGCAAATCATATTGGTACGTGTCTGGGAGTGGATCTAATCCAACATGCGAATGGAGGTGAGGTGATGGAGGAGTTCGGCACGCATGTGTCAAAGTAAGTCGGCGCGTCATTTGCGGGGAGTTTTGTTCATACTACAAGGAGGTACCGTGTAAGGCTCACTTCCGTGGAATAGAATGCTAATAGGTACCGAGTAAAAAAGCCCACCTACAAAAAACAACCGCAAGAACCATCGCTCCCACATTCTCAGCCTCACTCCGATACAGGACGTACAGATCAGACTTTCCTCCCGTAGAATAGAATGCTACTAAAAAGCCTCCAAACAAGCTCAAGAACCATCTCTGCAAAACTTCCACTCTTCCAACACAGGACATTCACCACAACTCCACGAACCATGGCCGAGCAACTGCGAATTGGCTATGTGCCAGGTGAGTCCAATTCCTTACAAGTTCTTCAATTGCCCATGCAATCTCAAAAACACAACTGACAAGATCAAACAACAGAACACTTCTCCACCCCCCTCCACTTCGCCCAAAAATACTTCAACCTCAATGCAAACCTCATACCCTACCCGTCCGGCACAGGCCACATGATTCAATCCCTCCAAGCAAAAGAAATAGACGTCGGTATCGGTCTGACAGAAGGCTGGGTCGCCGGTCTCGGGAAAATAAAAGACACACCCACCTCCAAACTTCCCTACCGCATAATAGGTACCTACGTCGAAACACCCCTCTGCTGGGCCATCTCTTCCGGCTCCGACAGACCCGATATTACAAGTGTGCAAGATTTGAAGGGAAAGAAGATTGGTGTGAGTAGGATTGGAAGTGGAAGTTATGTCATGGGATTTGTGCTCGCGGATCAAAATTCGTGGTTGAAGGCTGGGGAACAGCCTTTTGAAATCGTGGTGCTGGATACTTTTAAGAATCTACGAGACGCCGTGAATTCTAAAAAGGCGGATTTCTTTATGTGGGAGCATTTCACCAGTAAGAGGTATTACGATAACAAGGAGATTAAGAGGGTGGGAGAGATTTATACGCCGTGGTCGAGTTGGAAGATTGTGGCTAGTAAACCAGAGGACGGGAGGATTGAGGAGATGACGAATGCGATAAACAAGGGTGTGGAGTACTTCTTGGGACATCAGGATGAGGCGGTGGAGTATATCAGTACAGAGTTGGACTACTCCAAGGAAGATGCTGTGGAGTGGTTGAAGACGGTCAAGTTCTCGGGAGATGTAAAAGGAGCTGATGAGAAGGTCATTCAGAAGACCGTCGATATTTTGAAGAAGGCTGAAGTGCTGGATGGGAAAGGCACGGGCGTGGAAGGGATGATTGCGGTCAAGAGATCGTGAAGAGTTGACGCAGTAACCTGGCAATGATCAAGAGATTATGGCAGAATGTATCAATTTTGATGATGATCGCGACCAAGAAGTCGTACTTATAGAGATCATCAATCATCCAAGGTTTGATTCCAGCGACACTCTCAACGTGCTTCTTCATGACTATGTCTTCAACGTGGGGGCGTTCCGCGTCTCTCCCTGTGGATATCGCGCATCAAGCTCTTCGGTAGCAGTCTCTCGACTGACGATCAATAACAATAGTTTCCTGGTAACTTGGATTCCAGGAATTTTGGCGAGACCGATCTTGACTTAAATTTCAAACTCATTTCCCACCGCTCGCAATCAGTTCCATGAACCCCTTCTTACTCATCTCACTGACCTTCTCTTCTCTCCTATCCATGCCTACAACGCCCTCTTTCAACGCCTCTCTCTTAGCATCCTCGCCCCGCTTCTGTGCCTCTCTCACAGCATTAAAAAGCTTAATCACACCTCTCTGTGCTGTCTTCTTAAGCTTCTTCTCTGCCTCAATGATCCCCTGCGTACTCGTTTCCTCGTCCCTCAAGCCCAGCACATCCTTCACTCTGCCCTTATCCAACTTGTGCTTCTTCTCCAGCCTTAGCTTTTGCCTTGCCTTTGCCTCAAGTCGCGATTCCGACACTTCTTTGCTTATCGAAGTAGCGGCTGCAGAGCGCGAAAGAACGGGGTCAGAGCGTTTCGTTGTCGTTAATTTCGTGCCGAGGATTTTGGACATGGAGGTTGCGAAGACTTCGGGATCATTGCGCTTCTTCTTTTTCGTTCCGTTTATTGAGGCTGTTCCGGAGGCGTCTGATTCTGCGTCTGAAGATGCGCCGGTGGCATCTGAGTCTTCTGCTGCGGCAACCTCCTCAACGTCTGATTCGGCCTCGGCCTCATCGTTATCGGAATCGGCGCTTATGAATGTGTTTTTGGCGGTATTTATGGCTAGTTCGTCGTCTGAGTCTTGTAGGTTGATTGCTTTGAAGTCTGTAGGTTCGTCGTCTTCATCTTCGGAGCTGGAGCTGTGGTATTCCAATTGCTTCTTTGACTTTCGAATCTTCTTTTTCGGTCTCCGAGGCTCCCGTTCGTCGGCGCGTGTTCTTTTGAGGATTGAGGGCATTATGGCGGGGTGTTTGGCGGTTGATGTTGCTTTCGTGAACCTCCGAAGAATTATTTTCAGGATGTTCAAAGCGGGAAATTTATGCGGGGAGATGCCGCCAAGAATAAATGAGTTCAAGGCGACACCTTCAAATCGAGGTATACATCGATAATTCTTATGCGAATGACTTTGTTGCTGGAAAACATTAGCATCCAATTAAAATGCAAATGTAGCTGTTTGATTACATTATCTTGAGAATTCCGTCCCGAAGACAGTGCCATCCAACGCCACGCTAGAAGACTGCCCCCCACTGCTCATTCGAACATCTGGGGAGCTTCAGCAGATACATACACCCCTACAACCACATCGGCACCCCCATACCAAACCACCTACGTATCCTCTATAAATCCGCCGCCATGGTTCTCCAAGATCTTGGCCGCAAAATTAATGGCGCCCTCAGCGACCTCACGAGGGCGCCCAATCTCGACGAAAAAGCCTTCGAGGGCATGGTCAAAGAAATATGCAACGCCCTGGTACAATCCGATGTCAACATCAAACTTGTCGCCTCCCTTCGAAAGTCGATAAAATCCGCTGTAAATTTCAAGGAACTGGCCCCAAGCGTCAACAAGAAGCGAGTAATACAAAAGGCCGTCTACGATGAACTCGTAAAGCTTGTGGACCCGCACGCCGACTCATTTAAGCCGAAGAAGAACAAGAGCAATGTCATCATGTTTGTTGGTTTGCAGGGAGCCGGAAAGACGACGACGTGTACGAAGCTGGCGAGGTGGTACCAGGCGAGAGGGTTCAAGAGTTGTCTTGTGTGCGCCGATACGTTTCGAGCCGGTGCTTTTGATCAGTTGAAGCAGAATGCTACCAAGGCGAAGATACCGTATTATGGAAGTTTGACGAACACGGATCCTGTCCAGGTGGCGCGAGAGGGTGTGGATAAATTCAAGAAAGAGAGATTTGAGATTATCATTGTGGACACGTCGGGAAGGCATAGACAAGAGAAGGATCTATTTGATGAGATGGTGCAGATTCAGGAGGCTGTGCGACCGGACCAGACAGTCATGGTCATGGATGGGTCGATTGGACAAGCAGCGGAGGCGCAATCGAGAGCCTTCAAGGAGACCGCTGATTTTGGTGCCATTATCATTACGAAGACGGATGGTGCGGCGGCAGGAGGTGGAGCTATTTCTGCTGTTGCGGCAACCCATACACCCATTATTTTCCTAGGAACAGGAGAACATAATCTCGATCTGGAACGATTCTCGCCCACCGCTTTTGTTAGCAAACTGCTAGGCATGGGCGACATGCAAGGACTCGTAGAGCATGTTCAATCTCTCAAGCTCGACCAGAAAGAGACGATGAAGCATATTGCAGAAGGTGTCTTCACTGTGCGGGATCTAAGAGACCAACTAAGCAACATCATGAAAATGGGACCGCTCAGCAAAATGGCAGGAATGATACCAGGTCTCTCAAACATGATGGGTGGCATGGATGACGAAGAAGGTTCCATGAAACTACGACGAATGATCTACATATGCGATTCCATGACGGAAAAAGAACTTGATTCAGATGGCAAGCTATTCATAACACAACCTTCGCGGATGACCAGAATAGCGCGCGGCTCGGGGACCTCAGTACGAGAAGTTGAGGACCTATTGACCCAACACAAGGTCATGGCAGGCATGGCAAAGAAAATGAAAGGCCAAATGGGCAACATGCAGAAGGCGCAAGGAGCTATGGCTGGCAAGAATAACAAGCAGCAGATGGAGGCAGCGCAAAAGAGATTGGCTAGTATGGGGCAGGGCAATATGCCCGGTGGCGCTGACATGGCTAGTATGATGAAGATGCTGCAAGGTGGTGGAGGAATGCCTGGCATGCCCGGTGGCGGTATGCCTGATATGGGTGCTTTGATGAAGATGATGGGTGGGATGAGTGGAGGTATGCCTGGGATGGGCGGACCGCCTGCCAGTGGACGTGGTGGTAGAAGGTAGTCCTCTCATACTTGGGAAGGACTAAGGGTTTGCTGGCGTTCAGAACTTCCTTCATCTGCTAGGCGTTTTCGGCGTAAATGAGAGACGAATTGGACGATGGGACGATCGTACCCCTAGACCTATCACACTCTTAAATATTCTGCCGCGATGAATTCACAATATTGAGTCTCATCGACAGCTAACCGATTCAAATTACTGCTTCTCAGAGACGTGGTACATATACTGGTTGGTTGCAATTGGCTTTCAAAGATACAAATTCTTAGGTCTGTACATACACTTTGATGTTGCCAAGATAGCTGGCAAATCAGCTTGAAAAGTTTGATAACCTATGCCTCCAATTCTGAGTTCGTACCCCGATAATGCTGCACTTATCCTAACATGTGTCTGGAATTGTTCTTCTCCCACCAGCCTTGCCAAGGCCGAAGTAAGTTCACGAACCTCGATCAACGGACAGCAGCGGACTCCGAACAACAGGAGCGAATTTCACCGACGCGTCAATCAAGACATTGAAACTCTTCTAGATTATGATTGCAAAGTTCAAACGCGAAGATGGGGCTCCCGGAGCCAACCTTGAGCTTCACAATTCCCTCGATCCATGACGATACAGTCATCAATGCCAGGATATACCACCCCGCCGAGTCAGCAATTGACCCTTTGACAGTCGAACAGCATGGAAAGAAAGGAGCCATCATTGCTCACCCATATGCTCCCCTTGGAGGCAGCTATGATGATCCAGTTGTTGGACTGGTAGCAAGCCAAATATTGAAAGAAGGGTTCGTTGTGTGCACCTTCAATTTCAGGTACGAGAGACTCCTTTGTGTAAATATGGCACATGTTGATTGTGGTGATAGAGGCGCACACGGATCAACGGGTCATACCTCCTGGACTGGTGTGAAAGAAAGAGAAGATTATATCGCAATCGCTGCCTTCATGATTCAGTATCTCCACCACTCATCCGCCCATAATTCCAGCGAACAGTCGCTGCTTCCGTCCGATCATGCCATTCAATTGATCCTTGGTGGTTACTCGTATGGATCGCTTATAACCTCACACCTTCCGGACCCTCAAGAGATTGTGAAGAGTTTGTTCGAAGCCGAGGATGGCACAGCAATGGCCGAAATCAAGTCAAGAGCAGGGAGTCTTGCTGTACAAGTTACTGAGGAGTTCAAAGCAACGAGGATCTCACTTGAGACGAGCAGATCAAGGTCTATGAGCAGTCCGAATGCGACGAAGCATGGCCATACACTATCTGTTGGGGGTGAAGAGACATCGCCAGAAAAGAGACGGCAAAGCCATGAAGGCAGGCTGAGTTCTGATCTCAGAAGAAGTATCGATCTTCCTCGGAAAATCGCGTCTCTGAAGAGGAAGAATCATCAAAAACATGAAAGCACCGCTGTGACTTCAAATTCGGAACCTCCACGTCTCCATGTCGAGGCCTCGTACCTTCTCATCTCGCCTTTGCTACCTCCCGTCTCCTCTCTCGCAACACTGCCATTCGGTTTTCGATCTTTACGACACAATCACGAAGAACTGTCCAAGCGATTGAGTCTGAACCATTCCCTCGCTGTGTTTGGAAACGACGATATGTTCACCTCTGCACACAAGCTTAGGAAGTGGGCGAAAACCATCAGCGAGGCTCAGAACTCTGCTTTCCACTACGTTGAAATTGAGCATGCAGGACATTTCTGGCGCGATCATGGTGTACAGAATGCGCTAAGGACGGCAACAACGGAGTGGATTAAGAGTTGGTCGAGAAGGGATACTGCTTTGACTACGATACAGAGTATCGATGTCGGGATAGGAGGGAGGAGCTGACCAGGAATCGACACGCCTGTCTGCTCAAAATGCTCTGAAGCAGACCAATTTGCGCCATAAGAGCTTTTCAAGAGCAGTGGCGCAAGCTATCCAAAGTCCTCCAAGCAACTATGGGTCTCGACCATCCAGGCGTGCTAGGCTGTTTCGTGAATGGTGTAGCTGTTTATTGGGCCAGAAACAAGTAACAAACGAAACATACTGGTTTACAAATTGTAGCGCATCTGATCATGTCGCAAAGATGGGACTACAAATCCACGACTCCACGCCACTGGGGAACTTTAGCCAAGGTGGTGTGGAAACATACAAAGCAAGCTATCACGAACCGAGCATCAGCTCTTATCTGTCGACATACTATGTTGTTGCGACACCACAAATGGCGAAAGTCGTGGCGTTTATCCACACAAGTCTCAAGCCACATCTGAACCTGGTGTCGATCATTTGACATCCCGCGACAAATTGATTGGCTCCTCTTGGTCTGTCATCGCTCATCTGGTCAAAGAAAGGCAATTCGAATTTGTTGTTGCATGTATGTGATGTGACGGACGTCTCTGCAATTTATTCGCGTCCTCGTCAACGTGCTCCCATAAATCTCCTCCTCCGCAAATCACTTGGGTAGATTGCCGCGAATCCAAATAGCACGGTTCGAACTGGACAAACAGTAACAGTTCAACATACTTCCACTATCACCACGGCTCGAAGTAGAGATTCATCAACTCCCCTTGGCCGTGCGCTACCATTTGCCCAGATTCCAGAAGAGGAAACGTCAGGGCTGGTAGCGCCAGGGCCTTGTACGGCACCGCAAACAACTTTGCCCGCGAACCCTTTGTACACCACTGCGGAGATAAATACATCCAAGAAAGACTTGTCGATTGATGCAACAAGAATTTCAAGACACTTTTATCCTTTTCGAACTTATACAATCAGTCCTCATCACACTTCAGCACATAAATCATTCAAAATGCCTATGTTCATCCGCGAGCCAGTCACCTCCGGAATGGGATTTTCCTCTCCTCTCAAGTCCAATTTGGAGGACATGATTTCTACTTGTGAGATATTGGACAAAGAGCTGGCCGTCATTGCAGAGGACGGCGAGGAATTTGGCGGACTTTCTGAAGAGACTTTCTCCTACAACGCTCCCGTATGGCTTACTTCTAGCAATGACTAAGATGAGGCCAAGCTAATAAGAAAATAGCAAGTGCTCAAGCTCCTTCAAAGACTGTCGCAAGTCGGGAATCATTGCGTTCGCGATATCAATTTGGACGACGAAGCGTTCGATGTTGACGAAAGATCGTTGTCTCGAGTGGTCTACAACGTAAGCAGCTATTTTAAGCCGAGAAAAAGAATTGTACTGATTTGTGACTTAGTTTCTCTCGGAGCATCGCCGGATGCTAGACTTGCTCACTGCACAACAAGCTACGCTGAAGTACACAGGTGCCTTTGTTTCTGGCATCGCGCAACAGTTACAGAGGCAGCAGCTCATGTTAAACGTACGAATATTGCCACTACATTCACTACATCTTACTGACTCGGTCCAGGCTTTCCGTACAGCTCTTGATAGCAGATATGGAGGAGTGAGAGTTCGCACAGCGCCAGACTGGATAGATCTCGGTGAGACCATGCGATCAGCATTGATCGCGTACCCTTTGAGCGAGGAATAGTGGTTTGTGTCTTGTCTGTCTCCGATTCTCTCCTGTATTTCACATCAAGCTCATATTTGCAAATTCAACGCTGTGTTTTTATCTTCAAGTTTTCTTCGAAGTAGGCCTCCCATTGGATGACGATCCACCATGTGCTCTACACTGGGGTACGTATTGTGGTCTGATGGATAATAAACGTAGGTGGAGTCCCCTTCTCTAATCCATACGTTGCAGCAAAAACATCCTGGCGACGGATCGGTACTGGGCACTGCATTGCCGAGCATTGAGTCGTGGATTCCCTATTTTATCCTTTTTATTCCATTGAACTTCATCATTTCATTTCGTTTGACGTGATTGTTTTGTTCGTGAATTAGGTGATATTGCGTCATTGAAGGTGTGGAATTTGGAAGGTGCAATAGAAAGACTTGCTTCTAGAGGACAATCGAGATTTCGACCACAACAACAATTGAAGATTTCCTAAACATCTTTCAGCATCCTCATTCCTCTTCGACCTAGGCAGAATACCTTTCCTACGACATGACCTCACAAACCCTGATAGATTATAGTTCTACGATTGTCGCAGAGATTCGGAACAACGTCGAGCCTCAGCCTCTGGAAGTGGGCAATTTTATAGATGGTGCCATTTCGGTCAGCGGTACGGAGAGTTCTCAGGAATGTCCTGCTGACGTAGTGGGAATTGCGGGTGATACTGGAGTTGATCTGGAAAGAAAATCGAAACACCAGGGATCAATACGACGAAATCGCCGGACCACCATTCTTCCCGCTTCCTTTGCGCCGACGGATTTCGATGAGTTGAGGTTCGAGGCGGCTGCTGCACGACAACTTCGATTTTGGACACCCGAAGCTGTAGAAACTTCCTCTCCAGAGTTCGAACAGGAAACAGAACTCCTCATCTCATCACCGTACAATCATCCACGACATCTCCTCGACCTCACCACTCTCGATACTCAGAATCGTCTCCTCGCTCTCGCTTTGGCAGCGCTGAAACCCATTCGCTCGGATTATGCTACCGCCGGTTACCTAGAATCGTTCAATTGGACAGAGGTCCTGCGGATTCTGAGGTTACTTGCGAGTAATGAGGGTCATGAATGGTGTGAACAGAAATTCTACACTGTCATCTTTCGATCGAAATTGAATAAAGATATCGACGGGGAGAGATTGGGTGATTTAGATCAACATAGTCATCGGGAGGCTACCGAGAGTGGGGGGTTATTGAAATATTGGTTTGGGAAAGCGGGACAAGTGGGGAGGGAGAATTTGGCTACCTGTGAGTTTGGTTCGTTCTCTCGTGATGTCATTGTGCTTTTTTCATCCAGGGATTTGGACGGGCTTGAATTTGGGTTGGGTTTGGAATTGGAGACTGACTTGTTCTAGGTATCTGGCGCTCGAGGGAGGATGCGATTAGAGGTGGTGGAGGGCCATGGCATGCACAGGCTATGAAGGCGAAGGTGGAGATGTACGAGAGGATTGGGTTCAAGAGGTATTTTTTGGTTGTCGGGGACGGGGCTTTGGATGTGAGGATGGAGGAGTTGTGAGGTGAAGTTGAATCGATATCATTACTTCTAAGTCAGCTAAGCATAAATCAAGTCCTACTATGAATTTAAGATCGATTTTACTAATTTCCTGGTGTGAGGGGTTTTCCCAAATTGCTATTTCTGCGCTTCATAGTTGCTTACTACTCTAAGTTGCTGAGTTCTCTGGTCTTGGTATCTAAGTGCGTCATTGCATTTCTCTCATTCTGTCAATGTTGCCGTCAAACTTTGATAATTGAGTTATGCTTCTTTTATGGGGTTACTGATAGGAACAGTGGCAGGTTATGAAGATATCATCTCTCTAATATCAGACCAGCTGTCAGATTCATGGCTCTGATCGCAACTGAAGACAAGAGCTTCACCATTGTCACGACGGCTTTGATCGAAGAAATCTGGTCGGCTTAGCAGGTTGGTCTACTCGTATCTGGTAATATACAACATTGGGTGGTCAGAAATTTTACAATAACGCCCTTGGGCTCAGAATCGCATCAAGGGAAGTTGGTCTTTGAAGACTGTNGGGGGGGGTATCCTTAACCCGCTAAGACGACTGGTAATTGGTATACTGAATTGGTTCATTCCTCGGTCACAGCTCTTTGTCTGTATGGGTGTCAAAAGACTGCTTGTATCTGAGGATATTCGAGCTGTTTTCGGGCTTGAGATCCTGTTCGCTTCAAGTTCCTTTGTTCTGAACATGCTAACAGCCATGCATAGACATTATTTTACAGCTCTGTAATGCAGTCAAGTCGAGCTCATATTGCTTTGTCAATGGATCTGTGGCATTGTCCTCGGATTCCTTGAGAAGTATGATTTCGAGAGCAGAGTATAAAGTATCTCGTCTAGAGATACCATGGCAGTAGAGCGCGATCGTTTATGACAGCTCGCTCACAAACCTTTCTGAAGTCCATTTTATCCTCTTTGAGTGCCCTTCTTTGACTTGAATCGCACATATCACCACCTCTTTTCCCCATCACCCACCACCACCCCAACCATGAACCCAACCGCCATCCCCTTCACCCCCAACAGAAACCTCCCATCCCACTTCGCCTTCACCCCCCAAACAACCCTCATCCAACCCACCCACGAAGCCCTCCCAAGAAAAACCCACACCACCCACCACGACCTCCCCACCTCCCAAAAAGTCCTAATCCGCATCCAAAACCCCTCCAAAACACGAACCAGAATCGTCTTCGAAAATTACCCCCTCCTCCCCCTCCTAACCTACTCCCTCCGCGCCCGCCACGACCTAGCCCACCAATCCAAAAGAACCTGGAACGGCGCAACACTACAATGGATAATCCCACTACGAAACAACAACACCGACCTCGTCCTAAGCGGATTTCGCATGTTACTGGAGTTTTGGAAAACACTTCCACCCTGTGGCTTCGCCCCGTCTGCGTTTCCCCCATCGCAGCGGGGTGGCAAAGGTCGAGTTTTCATTTACGAGGATTGGGTTGCGTCGATGGAGATGATCGATTTGTTGTTTTTGCAGGATGCTTTTTTGGAGTTTGAACCTGCTTTTCCGCTTGATGCTCGGAGACCGCGGGGTGGGATTTTGGAGAGGTTGGGGTCGGCGAGACGTCTTTATTGTTTTGAGCTTGGGGTTTTGTGGGAGTTGTTTTTGGGTGTTGATGCTGTTCTTGTTGAGAGGGGTTGTTTGAAGTTTGTTGATGGGTTTGGATTTGGGGAGTTGGAGGAGGAGACTTGTTTTGATTGTTATGATTTTACGCCGGGTTTGAAGCTTGAGTTGACGAGGATCAGGGAGGAGAAATTGGAGCTTAGTTTACTTGGGGTTTTGCCTGGGTTTGGTGCTGCCGGGAGGGGTAGTGGTGGTGTTGGTATGCCTGGGAGGCCAAAACGGAAGACGCGGAGAGGGAAGAAGAAAGCGAAGAAGATTGGAAAAATTGCTGGGTGCGAGATGGAGGCCTCCGACGACGGGATACTGGAATCGGATTCGGTGCCTTCGCAGAGTGAAGGTTCTTATAGAGACACGCCACGAACGACTCCGCCATCAAGCCCGGGTCGATCTTGTTCGGGAGAAGAGGGTTCTCTACAGTTCCTCAGCAGCTCTGTCTTACCGGAAGAGCCGGAGAGTGATAGATAATTCTCAAGTCGGTGTCTACTACTCTTGAAGATCTGTTGATGGGGTGTACTAGGGGTTTCCAGTTAAGGTTGACTGCATTGGATGTATGACAAGGACCAATTACCAATAGAGAGTTCATTGATTTTTCGCCATCATTTCCATGCCCATTATCCTCATTACCCGTAATAATATTCATAACCTGCCCTTCTTGCCTTCTCTTCCCCTTCTTCTTTTAGTATCGGTTCGGAGGAACATTTCATTGTTGTCTAAACAATAAGACATTCACCAGACCGGCACGTCGCTTTCGCACCTACAAAAAACATTAACAGCCAATCTTCGACTTGGGACCACCCAAAAAAAAAAACTCACAATAAGCCGTTCCATTACCACAGAACCCATAACCACTACAACAAGTTCCATAAATCGTTCCCGTGCACACTTTATTACCCGGGAAATTTGGACCGCAGTGTCCGTCGAGACTCGGTCCACCGGAAACAGGTGCCTGGCCTTTACACGCTCCACTCACTATACACTTCTTTAGCCGTCGTCCACATCCACGACAGTAAAGTCTGACAGGGGAAGCAGCCCACCACAAAACCCAGCACCACAATGACCATCATCGCTCCCACAAAAGCCATACACAGAACAACAAGGTCCAAACTCCTTATCCCCACAAAGCGCACCCCCAGCTTTAGGTCCACAGCTTCCATCTATCGTATATAGCGCACCGGGAACAGAGGGCTTAGCACATTTGCCACTTTGACATAGTCCCTCGCCGCAGTATTGTGTTCCATTGCCGCAATAGCCGCTAGACGAGCAGCACGAACCGAAGGGGGAGCCGATGCAGGTTATGTTTCCACCGGCGGACTGGGCACCACAGCGACCGTCGGAGGAGACGCCGGGTGGGAGGTTGAGAAATTGGCGGGGGAGTAGAGATGGTTCTTCGTGAATTGGTGTTGCGAGAGCGAGGACCGAGATAGTGAGGAGGAAAGTTGGGAGTGAGAGGAGCATCTTGAAGGTTGGGGTGGGATAGAAGAGAGATTATAACGAAGTCTCGGAGGTCAACTTAGGTAATGCGAAGCGCAGAAGCGACAGTTAGGACAGTGAGTGTGAAGGCTTCGGAGAAGAGGTGCAACAATCTGAGGTTGAGAGAGATGCTATCAAGACCTCGCTCCTTGTTGAGAAGTCCATGGCCGGTAGGTGAGCTAATGTGCTAGTTCATTCTATAGGTGCATGCGCGAAGAATTGAACGCGAACTTTACTCATAGAGTTTGTTATATGAATTGAAGAGCGTGGGAATGCCATAGCTTCTGGACCGTGCTTCCGGGACGATTCATGTTCGCGTTGTGTTGGAGGCGGGGATTAGATAAATCCAGGAACAAAGAGAAGAAATGATGGTAGGAGAAAAACGGGTGGAGAGATTTTGAAAATCGAGAAGGAACTTTGTTCAGATCTTGCCTCGTGATGAGACGTGATTGTTTACATTAGGACATGCCATTGAGAACAAGAAGAAAATGAGTGTCCCGCCTGATGTAGTAGATTGGCAATCAAGATCCCCAACAGCGTACCGTGACGCTGACAGGGCAAGCGTGAGTAGGTCATAAATATTAACAAAACACCCTTCTAGTGATTCGTTATAAAGAAATCCTTTGTCTTTCGGACATCATGTGCGATCTGTGGATTCTCCCCGACGCGAAATTGATCTCTTGGCTTCCCAATCGTCTGCCGCCGAGGGTGAGCAATCCAGATCTGGCATTAGAACGAGCTGGTGAGATCATTCTGTAGACATTGACAAATCGTGAAAGCGACTGCTGCCATTCCAAGAATCTCTATCACGGAGCGCTTTGCTGCCAGCATCGTCAACGCGATGAGGGCGATGGCCGTCGTACTTCCGATCATGATCAGATGTTGCGCATCTTTGGGCTGTTTGTGGTAGATCTTTGATGCGAAAATGGCAGTGATGGTTATGGTTGCGATGACGAGTGCCAGACAAATTGCGGTTGCAATCTTTCTGGTATGGCTTAAGAGATGCTTCCTCCTGTTTTTGGAAGAGGCGAGGGTGGGTTCCAAAGATCGGGTTGCTGTTGTGTATTGGTGCGAATTCGAACTCACAGAGTTGGTGATGCTGCGATGTAGATACACATCGATGGCAGAAAAGATAGATTGCTGTAAAGCGGCCAAAAAGACAGAAGATCTGGCGCTTAGAAGAGGTGGACTGAGAAGTATTGGATGTGAAGACTGTCGAATGTCGAAGAGTTTCGGATGCGTTTCGTCTTCTCCTTTCGTTGTAGAGGGCGCAGATGGTAGATGGTGGTTTGAGAACGCTTTTCTGTCTATCGATGACCAGGCGCGTTTGGCACTTGCCGTGCTGGAGCTCGTAGCTGTTGTGGAATTGGAGTGAAAGGAGAATGAGGTGTTGATAGGACTGAGATGGAGAGCAGCTGGTCTCTCCACGAAGTATCCCCTTGTCGGAGTCTTGGGTTCTCTGTAGTCGTGTAAAGTATGGCTCACTGGCATCCCTCGCGATAGCGACAGCTATTGAGTTTGATACGAAATGGTGATACTAAATTGGTTCTAGTTGTCGGGAAAGAAGGTTGTCTTAGAATGCTGTACAAATTGAGAATGAGTCCAGCTCGAGGTGAAGACAAGAAGATGAAAAGCGTGAGAACCTTGGAGTTGAGCATGCTCTTAAGAGTCCATAAGTGATGAGGCTATGTTCAGCTTGCAGCGAGGAGGATATGCGATGCCGAAGCATTGACAAGCGGGCGCCAGATGTAACGCGCAAATTCCAGCGGAGTCTAGTCTACCACCCATCTGGCGTCGACTGGGAAGAGGTTGAATGACATCGCTGCCCGTCTCTCGCCATTCAAGTTGTGCGGCCTGAGCCATGATGAAGAGGTGGTGGTGGGAGGCGCAGTTGACAAAGCCTTCGTATGTTTCAGATGCCGTAGCTGTTATGATTCGACCGTGTATATCAGGCTGACACATTACGTACCACAACAAATCCGATTATATCTATATCAGGCTGACATGAAGCAGGAAGATCGCTCTCCGGCCTCTGTTTCAGCAGGCTACTAGTACGAGGTTTATCCCATCCTGCTGATGTTGACGGCAGCTCGTTTCATAGAACATTGCGGTGGCCGGTGGAGACGGTGGACGGGTATTGTATATCTATTAATAGAGAGATAGTTGTAAGTAAGACATTCCACATAAATGTCATGCTGTGGTTTGATCATGTTAACATGGAATGAGACGGGATGGATATGAATTCTATCAAACCCCGGGCGATTTTCCAGCAGTTCGATTCAATGACTTTCCAGAATTTTCTAGATGCACTGTAGAAAACAAGGAACCTATTCCAGGGCACTTGGGCAGTCAGACTGTCAAAAGAACAGGAAGCCGAAGAACTGAAGGTTGTGGTGAGGAAATGCTATTGAACATTCGTTTTTCTGCCCGACTCAGAACACGAAGTGAAAGGTGTAGAATAGGGTATATCATGAGTCTAATCAGTATCATCTCCACCCCGCGAAACCATCAAATCAGCACTCGGTCCATCATCATCAGTATCATACAAGCTCTGCTGCTGCAAGCCCGACCCGTTCGCACCCAGGTTGCCCAACAGACCCTCTCCCAACTCTTGTGGATCGGCATCCTCCCTAAACAGCTCTTCGGGCGGTGAGTCCTCATCCTCCTTCCGTTCATCCTTGACCTCAACCTTACCCTCCGAAAACGTCTGCTCCAAGATATCCTTCCCCTGCTTGAAAGCCTCCAGCTCAGCACCAATACAAGCCTCCAACAGCCTCCACTTCTTCTTCTCCGCCAACCTGAGCCTATCTTCGATGAACTTCATGACAGCATTCATTCGTGACAGTATTCCGGCTGGATCCGTTTTCGGTTCTGTTGGTGAAGAAATTTGCGCATCGAGCATGCTCTGATTCATATTCCCCATCTCCTTGGCCAAAAACCGTTCAAACGACAGAATCTCAGCAACGACATCCTTCCAGACCACAGCTCCTTCTTCTAAAGCCTTGCGGTCGCGTTTGGCAGATTTGCGGTTGCGCTCCATTTGCGTGCACTCTGTCTCCCAATACTCTTTTGCCATCTCCAGCGTCCGTCTTTTCGGTGGCAAAGCTATGAAAGTCGACTCCTTTCTCGCACTTGTCGGTGGATTCTTCAAAAAATACGTGATGTCCTTCTCCACCAGATCCAAACTTGCCTTGTATGAAGATAACTTCGATTGGCCCTCATTCTCCAGCTCATCCACCTCTTCCAGAATTTGGCGATGTCTCGTCTTCATTTGTGCAAGCCTTGCATTCAAATCCAAGATCTCTTCGTGCAAACTCACCGCCTCTTCTTTCAAAGCCTGTGCCTTCGCCTTTGAATCTTCGCCTCCAATCTTCTCAATAGTCTTGTGCAAGCCCTCCCTTTTCACGTCCCACCCCTCAAGTTGTTCTAGAATGAATCTGTTCTCCTCCAACTCTTCCTTAACCAACGCATCCTCTTCAGCCTTCAACTCAGCACACTCAACTATAGCCTTCCAGATCGCCCTCCGTGTCGTGCCTAGAGCTGGTTTGCGCTGTCTTCGATGTGTGGGTCGTGGCGACAGGCTGTTACTCCGTAGATTGAGTGTCGTGGTAAGGATACTCCTCCCGCCCTGATCCTCATCTGATCCCTTCATGCCTAGGCCAGCCAGCAGTCCCTCGCTCTGCTCGTCCAGCAACTCTTGTAACGTCAAATGCAACGCCTTCTCCTTCCGACGTAGGACGTTGAGATCTTCCGACATTGATAAAGCAGCTTTGGGCTTGTCTTGATGCGTGAGAGCAGATTGATACATGCTCGCGGCCAGGCTGGTTGGTGGAAAGGGCGTGGACAGATGATGTTGCTCGTGCCAGAGCGGCAACTCCGAGTCGTTGGAGCGGCGATGCTTTCGTGGTGGAAACCAAGAATGGATTAATGACATTGTAAGAAAGACAAAGAGAAGTGCCTGTTCTATTGAATGGAGGTGACAGGTTATTTATGTTTGGTTTGTTTAGGAGAAAGAGAGCAAGACATTGACACACGCGATAGACAGACCAACGTCACGAGCACATGGTTTAGCACCTGCAGGGAGTAGGTAGGAGCTATGACATTTTCCCGCTATCCTGAAGCAGGACAAATAAATTTTCGACCGCACTTGGAAGCAATGGATTGCCGAATGTTTACCCCATGATAGAGATGATGTTCGTATTCGCACCAGTCCGTACATTGTCCATGGAACGCTAATACTACCAGCTTTCAGAACCGTGCTGGTGCCTCGTCCTCGGTGTATAAAACGAGACTGATTCCTCCTCTTACAGCCTCTACAGAACTTAATTCCAGTTCATACTCGCCTCGCGAGGCGACCATTTTTCTGGCGTTCTTTGGTTATTCTTCCAGCTCCTCAAGCCTAATCATCTACACCATTGGTGCGATTGCTCAATATCCCAAGCTCGATACCAAAGTTGCTCGTCGTGCTTCCTTGGAGCACCGTCATGTTTCATTGGACGTCCAGCCCATTCCCGTGACTGCCTCGTCTTGCTCACAGCTTGACGCCCCAGACCCCTCTTCCTCCCGCGACGCCGACCCATTCTCCGCCTTGTCCTGTCAATCCACTCTGAGGCGCCCAGCTTAAGTTGGCTATCTCGTAATCACAGCGCCAGCTCGCAGCTGGCCCTTTAAGATTGATGTTAGGTGCGGGTGCAGCAGCAGGGGCGCCTGGTGGAGCACCTGGCGCTTGCGCTGTTGGAGGCGGAGGAGCTTGACTTGGACCACCGATTCCACTACCGCTACCAACATCTCCATTGATAACTGCTCCATTGTGACTGTGTAAAAGATCCCAGACCAGTACAAGTGAGTCATCTCCACCACTGGCGAGCATTCCTCTTCTGCCAGGAGACCATTCTACCGCGTTAACATTGCTGGCATGACCATGTAATTCAAGGAGCGCTTGTCCTGGTTGCCGCACATCAAGAATACGTATCAGATTACTGTCTGCAGCAAAAGTGGCGAGGAGGTGGGAGTCGTGAGGTGAAGCGGCAAGGCGTAGGAGGGGAGGTGACGGGTGTAGTGTTTGCTGTGCTCGAGTTGGAGACATTCTGGAGTGAGGTGGAGTACTTCCTAGGTTTTAGTCAGTCTTGAGGATTATATGTCTTGATGTTGTAGTTCCACCTTTGTCGCCGTCTGGCTTCTTCTCGGCTGGCTCGTAAATAATCGTGCTATGTTCCAAGCTACGCAGATCGAACATTCGAACGCTCCCGTCTGCGCCACAGGAAACAAACACATCCACGCTACCTGCACAGAAGCGCACATCAAATACCTCCTTGTCATGTGCTATAAGCTGTGTTTTTGCCGTAAGCGTTGGTATATCCCAGATCGTGCATGTTGTGTCGATGCTGCTGGTTATGATCAACTTGGGCGAGAGCGTATTCCAGTCTAGGGAGGTGAGAGGTGCGGTATGCTCCGGCGTTTTCGAATTCGATAGGAGGGCGAGAGGTGTAAGCTTGGGCGTTGCTGGATCGCGCTGGTTGACACTGGAGGAGCGAGTGATTGTGCTCGTTACGTTAGGACCTGTAGAGTGAGGGAGAGACCAAAGTCGGAGGTGGTCGCCCGAAGTCGCAAGGAGGTCCGTCGACTGTTTTTGTGCTATCGGAGGTTCCCAAAGGATTCGAGTGACTGGATATGCACACGTTGCTTCGGCTACGCGGTTATATTCGAGGCTGTAGCTAGGCGCTCCCGGAGTCGTAACCTCCTGAGGCACAATTTGAGTGTCTAGAATCGTGATCTTCCTCACTTGTTAGCTACGCTTCTTTGCAAGGTTTGCCGAGTACAAACATAATTGTGAGGATCCTCAAGATAGCTTCCCACAGCTATCTTACCAGCGCTGTTCCCGTTTGGTACTGGATATTTACACCAGTCAAACGCAAAAACTGCCCAGGGAGAAACGTAATTGCTATTGGTCGGCGCTCTTTCTGCATTGTCCCCAAAGGCGGTCGTTCCTGACATGTCATCGCCGCCAAAATTTGAATTGGCACGGGGCCGAATCTGGTCTAAAGCTAAAGGTGAATTGGACGACCCTCCTGTCGGCGTCTGTGGCGCATAGAATTTGGGCGCTTGTTGCTGAGGAGTTTGAGGGTATTTTTGACCATCAGGATTATTGTTGTTGAAGGGTATGTACTTTTGTTCCAGGCCAGCTGGACTCGATCGCGAGTATGAATGGGAGGCGTTGTGCATTGTATTGGATCGCGTTGGCAGTGTGTATTGCTGGGCGTTGGTGCTGATATGTGGGGCTTGAGGTACAGTTGTCGGCGCAGTATAGGCTGACTGTATAGGAGCAGGCCTTCCAGGCAGTCCAGGCTGTAGACTTCCCGGGACGCTGTTTGACGGGGGTGGGGCACCGTAGAGAGATGGTGGAGGTACGGAATGGGGAGGGTTGCTAATCGAAGGTTGAGAGTATTCAGCGCGGAAAGACTGGGAATCTGGAGGGAGCTGAAGGTCGTCTGGCATTCGTGCAGCAGGGTGAGGTCTGCGTGCGAGCTCGGGCTGCTCGGAGTATATGTTGGGCTGGGGATGCTGTTGCGGTTGCTGATGCGCCTGGGACTGAGATTGGGATTGGACTTGCTTGTGTTCCTGGTCTTGTTCTTGTTCTTGTTCGCGGTGGAAGTGGGAGCCGAGAGGCATTCCGAACCTGTGCTCGAGCAAGATGGCGCTGAATGGGCCGCGCAGTGGATGGAAAGAGCAGTGCCTCGTTAGGTACTTGCGTGTTTTGGTGGAGTACCTTCGGACTTGGAGAGCCTCGCAAAGTTCCCGCTAAGAACCAGGCCCGCTCCTCCACTTCCAATCCACCATCGACATCAATCATTTTTGAGCCACGTCCCTTTTCGAGGTTGCCAGAAGTTTGGTGATATCGGTCAGGAGTTCAGAGATTATGCATCTCTCGCCACCAGTATCCATCTCTCATCTTCTTTCCCCATGAGCGACGTCCATACTTCAATCCCAAACTCAGAGGCAAAGACCAATCGACTCTCCCCTGAACATGGAGTATTCAGTTCCGCTCCAGACCTCAGTGGTTTCCTCGATTCATTTCCTCGAAAGACATTAACTTGAACTAAGGTATCGTGGTTCATGGAGGCTGGGGACCCGCGCGCGCCAGCCATACCAACTTTCAGGCTCGGACTCAGGCTTCAACGAGTGTCGTAGGAAGACATGCAGGCATTCAATTCCAGCTCAACGCGTTTTCCCCGAGCGTGTCGGAAATGCGATCAATCCTTGCTTGTCGCTATGGAGTTCTGCTGTATCAGTCGGACCCGTCACTTCGGCTGAAGCTGAAGACCATTGCCAACGACCTCTGAGTCTGGCACCGACAGTCCCATCATCCCCAAGCCTCCAGGAGCTCGGTCTGGAAAAGTATCGCCATCACCCCACTCGGTAAGCCTTACGCTCTCTGTTAGCCTATTTTGCGCGAGTATGGGCAAATAGTTCTGATAGGCGGGCGCGCTAGGCATGCTTGGCAGCGGGAGAGGCTGATGCCGATGCGGATCTGGAAAGGGGCATCTTGGACTTCTCCTCTCAGGGAAATGTTCTCGCAACTCAATCTCGATCATCGCTCCCAGGCCCGCACATGGGTCTGCAGGTGGCTCTTTGCTCCATGACCCTCCAGTACGAAGATCGATTGACCATCTTACTCCACAACTCGCTCTGTCAAGATACATGAAGATATATCTTCCCTATATCTCGATACATACACTACCGACCAATTGGGGCAAAGTTGATGAACCATGTCAATTCTAATTCGAAAGTCAGTGCTCACGGATTGCCGGCATCATGCTAAGCAATGGTCTTCCCTTCCCGTCCTTTCTCGGTACCTCATAGGTTTTAGGCTACTACTATCCTTAGACGAAGCTTGTAGCATCACCAATTCGCACCATACCACACAAAGATCCAGACACCATCTTCTTTGGTACTCTATCTTCAGTTCGACGTCATTCATTTATTCCTTCGTTGCTGGTTGTTGGTATTGTATACGAAGTAGGGTCTCAAGGTGGCGGGTAGAAGGAATCTTAGCATTCTCTCGTTTATTCTTTTATACTAATGTTTTGGACACTTTCACACTCTTTATTACAGTCTCCTAATTATGGGGTACTGTACTTTCGACGGTCCTGGCCTGCCTCGACAGGTCGGTGTCACTACCGCCTCCCTTTACGTTGATTCTGGAAATACAAACCGGTTTGGTGCGACTGGCAGCTTTTACAGCGGGAGTAAGAGACGATATCAATTTATCCCAAGATTTTGAGGTTGATTCACTGTCACAGACACGATTTGCTCCTTCCCCACCAAAACAAGCTCAACGATATCTCAAGGAAATACGATCTACAACACCTACTCAGTCACACCGTATCTCGTCTACCCGACCACAGGCCTTCTCGGTGGAGCATCAACTGTACAATGTGATGCGCTGACTCCAAGCACAACGATCAGCGGGACCGCGACCGGCGCAATCACATACAACAGCTTCCAGTGTGCCCGTGTGACTTTGAATCAGATGCCAATCGGCGCATACAAGGTCTTGTTCTCGCAAGATCTAGGATCATCCATATCGTCAAATGTCTTCATTGTGTTATCTGCGACGATCAGCACACAATTGATCAAAGATTAGATTACTTACACAACCACCCTGACGCCCTTACCTGCCGTTACCGCTTCCTACGATGCTACCGTTGGAACATTCACATCTTCGACAACTTTGTACCCTGCACCAGCGGCAACACAAACTCTGCGTCCATATGCGGCAAGCGTTACGTCCACAGCTGTCATAACGCCTCCTCCTTTCTCAACAACAACCACGACAGTTTATACAGATACACTGACTAACACGCTTTACGCCAATCCTGTGCCGTCTTCATCGACCACTTTGACAATCTACAATGAAACGGACACGATCTACGATTCTACCACTATCACTTCAACCTACGTCGAGACCGATACCTCGTATGTCAACAACTGCACAATTCGGCCACTTGTATCATCAAATCCGAGCTCCTCTGCCCACGCGACCAGCGCAAGCCCCGAACTACCGCCCCCTCCTACGATTTCAAGCGCTGGATCGGGTGGTAGCTCCAGTATCTCCACGAATGCATCTGCCCCTTATCCTCCACCTGGCACAACCTTCGCAGGCTCATCACCACCATTGATACTGACGTTGCCACCTTCAACCTTCACGCTGCCACCCCCGATGACCACCTCCTCAGTTCCGGCAAGCGTTGACAAAGGCACGATAACGTCGTCCGCCAGCCAATCATTCTCCTCATTTCCGGCGAGTGTTGACATAAGTACGAGAACCTTGTCCACCAGCCAATCATTCTCTCTACTTCCGGCGAGCGTTGATATAGGCACGAGAACCTCATCCGCCAGCCAATTGTTATCGTCACTCCCGGCGAGCGTTGACACCGGCACGAGAACCTCATCCGCCAGCCAACTATTTTCCTTGCTTCCGGCGAGCGTTGATACAGGCACGAGAACTTTATCCGCCAGCCAATCCTACTCGTTGAAGGTTAGTAGCAGTTCTCCAGTGGCAGCGTTAAGTATAGACGTAGGCACAATTGCCTTATCCTTATCCGCAAGCCAATCCTTCTCGTCACAAGTCAGCAGCAGTTCTCTAGTGGTGGCATCGAGTACAGACGCAGATACGAGAACCTCCATCGCCAGCCAATTCTTCTCGTCAGAAGTCACCAACAATTCTCCATTGGTGGCGTCGAGTATAGACGTAGACACGAGAATCTCATCCGCCAGCCAATTCCTCTTGTTAGCAGTTAGTACCAGTTCTCCAGTGGTGGCGTCGATTGTAGACGTAGGCACGATAACCTTATCCGCCAGCCAATCCTTCTCGTTAGAAGTTAGCAGCAGTTTTCCAGTGGTAGCGTCGAGCATCATTTCTCCAGTGGTAGCGTTGAGTAGCAGTTCTCCAGTGTTAGCGTCGAGCAGTAGTTCTCCAGTGGTAGCGTTGAGCAGCAGTTTTCCAATGGTAGCGTCGAGCAGCAGTTCTCCAGTGTTAGTGTCGAGTATAGACGTAGGCACGATAACCTTATCCGCCAGCCGATCCTTCTCTTTAGAAGTCAGCAGCAGTTTTTTAGCGGCGGCGTCGAGCTCAAGCGTTACCCCGGATGCCGTCGGCGACGATTACGACTCCCATGAGTATCCAAGCAATTACACACTGCCGAGTGAATTCACACTTCCAAGTAATTCCTCGCTCTCGTCGACTTCCTCTCTGCCTGGAAACTCCAGTCTACCACCTGGCAATTCCTCCGTCCTACCAGGGAACTTCAGTGGTCACGATTTGCCCGAGAACTTAACTCTTTCAAGTACTTCCTCGGCTTCCTCAACTCCCTCTTCTGTTCTGGCCAGTATTGATGATGGCATCATCATGTCTACACTCCGGCCTATACCCAGCTCCGTTTCAGCGGCCAGTTCATCAGTGGACTCTATCATATCGGCAAGCTCTTCTGTTGTGGCTAGTATTGATGATGGCATCATCATGTCTACACTCCCACCTATACCCAGCTCCGTGCCAGAGGCCAGTTCATCAGTGGACTCTATCATATCGGCAAGCTCTTCTGTTGTGGCTAGTATTGATGATGGCATCATCATGTCTACACTCCCACCTATACCCAGCTCCGTATCAGAGGCCATTTCATCAGTGGACCTTCTCACATCGGCAAGCAGTCTTTCAGATGCAAGTTCTTCCATTCCTACAAGGTCTGCCTCTAAATCCTCTCAAAGGACTTCCAGCACTTCATCCATTGTGTTTTCGAAATTCTCCGATTCGTCCAGCATAGCGCAAGACTCTCCGTCTCCGAGCAGTGTCGTTTCCTCGACCATTACAAGCTCTGCTGTTCTCAGTAGCTCTCAAGTTGTACTGAACTCTAAATCTTCGATCGAATCGGGTCGGCTCCTTTCAGGTTCGAGTGCTGTAGTGCAGCCGCGGTTCCCGCAGCCAAGCTTCTCACCGCCGGTCTTCACGACAGCTGGGTTTCCAGATGTACCTGCGGCCTCGCAGACATCAAGCATTGTCTCTTCAACAACTTCTTCAGCAACATCGATCTCCTTCGTGTCTTCGAGTGTCTCATCTTCGGTCTCTTCTCTGGCGAGCTCTTCTTCGGCACTTCCGTCCTCACCATCAACATCAGCATATATTTCATTGACAATTCCTTCTAGCGTATTATCCATGGCATTATCATCCTTCTCATCTATATCATCAGCCATCGACTTGGATGAGGACTATGGTTACCCAAGCGACTACTCGCTCCCAAGCAATTATACGATCCCGCAAAATTCGCCTGATACCTCCATTGTCGTTTCCAGCTCTACCTTGTCCTCGGCCTTATCATTGTCATATTTCTCAAATCCAGCGTCAATGTCATCTAGCTCCGCTTCTTCGCCAGTATCACCATTGGTTATGAGCTCAGCCTTGTCTACGCCTACGAGTCTGGTATCAAGCTATGCCTTTTTCTCCATGGCCAGCTCTTCTACCACCCCTGATTTGGATGATGGTGATAATGATTATCCAGACAATTCCACATTGCCAGTCGGTAATTATTCGCTGCCCGTGAACTCCTTAGCATCATCTGCTGCCGTTGCGGAGCCTTCAAGCAGTTCCTCAATCATATTGCCGATAGCAACATCCTCTTCTTCGCTCCTCCCCTCCCTCGAAGATAGCATTGCGTCTAGCAGTGATGTTTTGGCCTCCGGCCAAGCTATTGCTTCACCAGTCTTTTCAAGCATGATTTTGACTGAAAGCAGTTCTTTCCAGGTATCCACGATCTCCAGTGTAACAACCTTGTCTAGCGCTCCTGACTCAGTCACTGGCTCGTTGAGTTCGAGTGCAGTGTCGGACATATCATCCAGCGTTCCATACTATGACGACTTAATTGATATCAGCTTTACTGTGTCTAGCCAAAGCTCACTCACATTGTCGATCTTTCCCGTCTCAATAACTACCGCGGACGCTTCCTTGACAAGCATTGAAGCGAGTTCTTCCAGCCAGTAAGTACATCGAACGGCTTGTACACACGTCAGTTACTAAAGATGAACTAGGCCGCTTGCAAGCTCAATCCAAATCTCCTCGTCAAATTCGCGCAATCAATATGAGTAAGTTGTGACTGAATTTCTTCTCCCTTTTATCTTCGATGCGATCGAAAATTCCCTCGTCCTGTCTTTGATTGTGCGCTCTACGCATGGAAATCTTTGCTAATCATGATAAAGCTACCCATCGCCAGCCTCTCTGTCGCCCGAGGTTCCAGTAGCAAGCGTCACACCATTGGCAACCGATCAGTCAATTTCGCCATCTTCCGAGCCTGTCAACAGCAGTGTCGTCTCCATCACATTCTCAGCGCCAACAGTCTTGCCCTCGTCCAAAAGCAGTATGAGTTCAGCTTCAGCGATTGCCACTTCAGCGTCTGACGCAACTTCATCCTCGGCCCTGATGGAAAGCTACATCTCTGACTCCGACCATGACACTAAAGCCTCGAAAAGCTACCCAGTTTCCGGACCTCAAACGACCAGTGAGAGTATTCCAGCCGTTCCCTTGATATACTCGGGTATCGACTTATACTCAGCTGGTCTAGTGATCATCTCGAGTGACATTCTTTCTCCCGCAACTCCTGTAGTATCTTCTAGTCAGACTTTACTACAGAACGGACCAACGATCACGCTAAGGGAGAGTACTCTGGCTATTTCTGCTGTCGCAGGACTTCCCTCTGGCTCTGACCATGACATTGAAGCCTTGGAAAGTTACCCGGTTTCTGGACCTTAAACAACCAGTCAGAGCATTCCAGCCGTTCTCTTAATGTCTTCGGGTATCGGCTTATCCTCAGCTGGTCTTGTTATCAACTCGAGTAAAACTCTTCCTCCCGTAACTCCTACAGTATCTTCTATTCAGACTTCACCACAGAACGGACCAACGATCACGTCAAAGGAGAGTGCTCCAGCCATCTCTGCTGTCGCAGGACTCCCCTCATCCACTTCGCTTGAAAGCCAGCCCATCGTTTTGATAACCACTTTTAATGCAGGCTCCCCATCCGCTCGGCCAATAATGTCGACTGAAGGTGCTTCTACAACCTCTTTGATCTTTTCTAGCTCCATTGACAAGAGCGAGAAAACCCGTCCTGCGACTGTCTCTATTGTCAACATGATCAGCGAGACAATTCCAGCCATCGACCCAAGCTCAACCAAGAGCTTTTCACAGCCCCGAACATCTTCAAGTCCTGTGATTCTGGCGAGCTCTGGCTTAAGCGAATCTCCAATTATGGGCCACTCTGCTTCTACATCCGGCCACGTTGATTTGCCTTCCAATCTAGCGGACTTCCCAGCCGCTGGATCAAGCCTTCCCGCCCCTGCTGAACCCGGTCACATTTCGTCCATGCCTGCAATCAGTATGCTGTCAGGATCTTTTACTGGTCGTCCCTCAGGTGTTGTTACGACACCGATCCAGCTTTACTCGTCTGCACAAACCTCGGCTTCTCTCTCTAGCTTTGTTGCCAAACCGGTACAATCCTCTAGGCCGCACAAGGCAACCCCATCGCAGCCACAGGTATCGGGTCAAGCCTCAGGAAGTCGATTAGCTTCCCCCAAAGGCCAATTGGGCTCATCTCAAGGAGACAAGAAAACCGGAGCATACGAATATGGTATCGAATCTACTGCCCCTGCCTTCACTACTTCAACCATTTACTCGACAATATCGTACACGCTAACAAGTGCCGAGTCTACCAAGGTCATCACCTCGGTAGTTGCTGTGTCGACCACTATTCGCCCCGTCGAATCTGTTGCAAGCAGCAAGGAAACCGGATCCACGTCGTTCAAATCCGGCGACGGCACGTATGATCAAGCTAAAGGCGGGAAGCCGAAGGTTCCAAGCGCTGGCGGAAAGCCGAAATTTCCTAGCGTTGGCGGAATACCGAAATTTCCAAGCGCTGGCGAAAAGCTTTCTGGATACGCTTTACCAGCAAGCACAATGAGCACAGCACGTGGACCTAAGAAGGCCATACCATCTGTTGCAAGCAGTAAGCAGAGCGGATCCACATCGTTCAAATCCAGCGACGGCACATACAATCAAGCCAAAGGCGGGAGGCCGAAAGTTCCAAGCGCTGTTAGGAAGCCGAAGTTTCTAAACGCTAGCGGAAAGCTTTCTAGACATGCTTTACCAACAAGCGCAATAAACATAGCACGTGGACCCAAGAAGGCCATGCCAGCATCCAGCATGTCAACTCCAGGAGCGCCCATCAATGCAAATACTCCCACAGGCTTGAAGATTGCTAGCTGCATCCCCACCACAACAACAGTTTATGTGTATGCTAGCGCCGCATCTGAACTTGGAGAACGCAGTCTAGAGATGCGCGACACGCTTAATGTTGGTTCCATTTTATCAAACTTGCTAATTGTCACTTCGACTACTCACACCCTGACTGTGACTGTGACCGCCACGCCTTCCCCATCAGGAACTACCACGACGACTAATCGGGTCTCTGCTACAACTACAACAGTCATAACACCATCACCGAGCGGTACAACCACGACCACGCTTCAGCCGTCCGGTACATACACAGCTTGGACAACAACCACTCTCAGCCCCACGCTTAGCATCCAAACAGATTCTAGACAGTTCGCGACAAACACTACGGCGACGCCGACGAGTGGAGTTGTAACTTTGACGAAGTACAACACAGCCACAATACTCGCAACTTCAACTTTCACCAAGATTGCAAGCCAGACTGTAATTACCACTGTCACTACTTGTCGGCCTGTAGGTGTATAGGACGATTATTCCCTTCCTAGTGGTGCAGTCGGGGCTTCTTCTTTCTTCTTTCTTCTTCTTCCAGCGCGGCGCCTCCGCCATAATTTCTATGTAAATAATCACGAAATTGTAATAGGAGATTGCGCGTACATACCATGTCTTGTCCATATCTCTTTAATGCGAATCGAGCAATCTGGATATTCTCTCCCTATTCGGGAGAAGTGTCTCTGACCAATATGGCAAAATCACCAACCTTTTCACCCGAAAACGACTTTGGCCATATGTACCTTCCAAGTTTATAGGAAAATTAACTACTGGGTGGTATCCTTATCTGCGCGAGGTTATGGCATTTTTTTTCGGCCCCGATCCATAGGCCTAGACTCGTGCCTGAAGATACTGATCAAAAAGACCACTCCTCTCATGCGCCATCGCGATTGGCTATTGCGTCCCTTACTTGCTTTCGGGATCATCTGCGGTTTCTGATGACTTCTAGAGTGATGATGTTTGATCTTAGATCACAACTCCGAATTCTTCGTTTTACAAGCAGCCAAGTTCAAGTCACATTGAAATCACTTTCCGACAGGGCAAATTCCGGATGATCATCTCTTCCCTCAAATCCACGTACTATGACTTTATCTTTCTATAGAATATATGTTTCGACAACATGAATGTAGAACGAAAGAGGAACAAACCGTACATCTCTGACGACCTCCAAATGTTACCAGGACTAGGGTTATAATAGCCGGAGCCTCCAACGGTTTCTAAGCCCACAATATTGAGACCTACTATTCCATCTATCCGCTTATACAGACCGATAATAGTCATTCCGGATTTCTACATCTATACAGCGCCGTTCAGAAAAGGTTCCCTTGGATCTCTAACCGCAGAACATTTAGTTCCTTCTCGGCTTTGCTTTTCCTACTTAATCGGCTTATGCTACGTTTTTTACCTGATTATGCTAGAGGTCGCTTGTAAGCCTGAGTCATGCATTCATGCAATGAATGACGCAAAGTATGTAATACTGAGGCTCCGATTTATAAACTTGGATTCCCCTAAGGGCCTTCTTGCAAGAGGAATCGATCGGGACCGTGGGCTGTCGGTGGAAAGGCAAGCCGTTGGTAGAGACAATTTCTTTAATTGCCGAGTGGAAAGAAAAAATGACTGGGTTTGGGGAAGGTCATGGTGAGTATGTCAACTAACAGGATTGACATCAAAATGGGCCGTGAAAGGACTTTGATTCCCAGTCCCTGTACTACCGGTCCTTCTCCATCTCTACTTTTCTCAGGCCATCTTTCGATCCAAGAATTCATTAGTTGCGGTCCATTGATAAGAGCCGATTTCCGTCAGTCCCTCGAGTCCCAGTAGGTAATTGGGGGTTAGGAAAAAGAGGAGTAATGATTGAGTGAGTAATTTTTAGCCTCTTTGATGAAATATAAAAAGCTGGCCGTATTGGAACAGCGAAATGATACTGTACTTGATTTTGAATTTTTGTCAAAACTTGTCACGTGGATATCTTTTCGCACTTACCCGATTCGGCCGGGTCATCCAATTGAATTCTTTTGACATCAACCGTCCACATCTCTTTTCTTCACCAATTTCCAGTCGAAATGCTTGGAACAGCCAAAGACACGTTCTTTCTTTTCGGAGACTCCATAACCCAACGTGGCTACGATCAAGACCTCGGATTCGGCTGGGTAGCAGCGCTCAGCAGTGCCTACCAGCGGAAATTGAATGTCATCAATGGTGGTCTTTCGGGATACAACACCAAGATGGGGCTTCACATACTCCCTCAAGTTCTGCCTACGCCTGAGCAAACCAAGATCCGATTTCTAGCCATATTTTTCGGTGCCAACGACGCGAGGTTTCCAAACACACCTCAAGCAGAACAGCACGTTCCGATTGAACAGTACAGGGAGAATCTCAAGAAAATGATTCAACACCCGCTCGTTCAAGCTCATAGCCCGAGGATCATCCTCATCACGCCTCCACCGCTTGATGAGGCCTTGTGCGAGAAGTTGGAGCTCGAGATTTGGGGCATCGATGTGGTCAGACGAAGGGCGAAAGTGACGAGCCAATACGCACAGGCTGTTCGAGATGTCGGCAAGGAGATGGATGTTGCTGTTCTTGATGTATGGTCCGCCTTTATGCACAAGGTTGGATGGGCATCTGGACAGCCCTTGATCGGAGCGAAGGGTGTGCCACAGAAGGAAGAATTGGGGCTTTCGACTCTGTTGGTTGATGGTTTGCATCTTACTGGCGAAGGAAATAGGGTTGTTTATCAAGAGTTGACAAAGCTCATCTCAGAGAAGTGGCCAGATCAGAGGCCAGAAGCTCTCCTCTTTGATTTGCCATACTGGGGTGATGAAGCAGCGTGGAGGAATATTTGAGAGAAGACAGACGATCTTGGTCTTGATCTTGATCTTCGAGATGCCGTCATGTCGAGGCCTCGGACGAACAATGCGAAGGGCAATTGCAGGTGACTCACCTACTGGGAATTTGGAGGCCTCAATGTTTTTGCATGCAGTTTTATCGACGGCAAAAAGCTGGAGGCTCCATCCGTAGGCAGGGGGCTGTGCAAATTGGCGGCAGACACCCAGCAGTGATCGTAGTTTTACACCACCAGGAGTCCAGGACCCCCCAAATCTAGCGGGCAGCCCATAGAAGTCACTCGAGTCACCTCAATTCGTCTCCGCACCACTAGCAGCCCACACTCTACACAAACCATCGACAGCCCGGTTTTGTTGCATGAGAGCATCCAATACAATATCAAGCCATCAATGTAGGCACCTGGATATCTGCCAATCGATGACCGCCTTCGAGAATGTGTTGGTCAGCTTGGTGCTCCCGTCTTCCCCACAGCCACTGCGGTGTGATGCGCCAGAGCGGCCAGACCTGCAGTGTCTCACCTCAAACGAGCCTCTATTGCATTCCTCTCATGCGCATCTTCTCTCCCTGTGGCCTTCCATCTCTACACACTCTTTTTTCTCAGGGGAATTCTATCTGCACCGCCGTCATATTAGCATTCCTCGCTCCTGTTTTTGTCATCTACACTTCCCCCTTATTTCAGTTATTAACAGCCTATGTTCGTTCGTTGACTAGGATTGTGCTACTTCAAAATTTCCAGGGGCCTGTTATTTACGAGTATACCGCAAGTACTTGGCTATTTGAGGCCGCCATCATTGTCAGCCATATTCATTGGGATGGACATTTTCTCATTAACCGTACGTACTTCGCACCACCATAACAAGTTTAGCAATAACAGTGCGAAGATCTTTCTCTCAGAAACAACGCTCTGTGAATCGCGAGTCATTGTCCTGGCTGTCTTAAGAACGTCCAAAAGGAAAAACAACGAACAGATTTTGCAATGCCGTTTATAGACACAGCCGCCGTCGAATGCGCTCCAACAATCGTCGTCCAGCAAAGTTCACCAGAAGACACAAAGGCGGTTGCCGATGACCCTAACTCATCATTTGAGGACAAAGTCCGAGCAATTTCCCGAGCCCAAGCTCAGCCAGATAGCGACAACGAAACTGTATACCAGGAGCTCAACTATTCGCCCACTACTCTCAAAGAAGTCTACGAATGCATCGAAAACGGAGATGAGAGCAAAAATTTAGCTCGATACCTGCCTTCCAAGATTGTACAGGAGACCAGGAACAAATTTCGAGATTCTATACGCTTGGGTTGCGAGCAAGATGGATTGGAAGCACTAGAGGAAGGTTTAGAGACCCTGAGAAACCAGACAGTGGAAGAAGAATCAGACTACTGGAAATTTGGCCAGGCTGAGATCCTTCTCGATCTTGGAAAGAAAGATGAAGCCCGTCAACTATTGGCCCATTGTGGTCTCCGGACAGAAACGCGCGTTCGCCCTTCACGCCAACGAGCAAAAACCCGGACCAGAGCTGATGCTGACGCCGATTATGCACACATGCTCAAACTCGCCAAACAGGAGGAACTACTTGATTTATCGTTGCGCGCAGAGTCCTGGGAAGGAGCCATAGCTGCTGCTGGGCGTCTTTATAGGATTAACCCTGGATACTTTGAATTGCAAACCCCAATGGATCGATTTCAAAGGTGTCGTCAACTGTTCAATCTTGGGCTTCTTGCAGAGATTCAAGATCCAAAGTCAGACTTGGACAAGACGCGCAGGTTTCTTAGTCGGGCCTTGCGATTTTATAAGTAGGTTCGATCCTTCTGCACTCAGTTCATTCATTCATGTTTGCGTTCTCCCGAAACATGATCGAAACTGGTCTTCCTCGTCTGCTGCCTGAATACGATACTGTCACCAATGAGTCTCCAGACATTATCTTCTCAAGATTACTGGGAATGGTTGGCTGACAATTGCATGATGAGCTGACTTGGTACTTACTTCAATTATGAAAAGACGGATCGACTTTGGCTCGCCCAACACACCTTCCCGCTAACAGAAGATAGCCACGGCTGTTATGCCATCGAGCTCTTTCACGAGTTCTTCGATCCCCCAAATGCGATCGTCAACGGCTTCGACCACGTTGACAGCGCCAATCTCTTCTTCTCTGCGGCGAGAATTTGCATCTTCTTCGATAAGATAGGAATTTTCGACAAGCGCGGGAGTCCTGTCAGTCCCGCACATTTCAACAAGACCTTCAACAGGAGAAGTCCTCTTCCCTGCACTCCGCCTCTCACGGAGAAGGACTGGAGGCACCAAGCGCTTCAATTTCTGGAACAAGGGAGATCTCGAGCACTGCTTGATTCTATCGTGAAAGGGGACCGCATCGTCACTTCCATGCAACGACGGCTGCTCATTGATGATTTCATCTTCGCTGCCCAGGAGAGCATCCGGGTTAAGAAAAGAAATGGCTCGGACTCGTCATTACCGAGCTCGAGGTCCGCATCAATGTCAGAAGCCAACAGCCCTATAGAGACCACCGACCTTCTCGAACTCGCGGACCAGGACCATGGCGAAGGATCATACACTCCAACTCAGGGTATCCTGACCACTCCACTTAACCATCGCTTTCGTACATCGCCGCCACTCCGTCCAACACTGAACACTGCAAACCTGGACGACTTTGCCATCGTTGACTCTCCCTGCTCGCCGCCCACTTTTGCTTCAACCCGGCCTATTCTTAGCGAGGAGGAAAAATTGAGGAAGTTGCGCATACGAATGAGGTGGCGAAAAGTATTGCTATATGCCTTTGCCATATCGAATCCCACTCTGAACGCAGCGTTGCCAAATTCGAGTAGTACACGAGATGTCGAAGCAATGCGAAGGAGCTTGCCCCGCGACACAGTTGCAATCGTCTACTCCCTCGTCAGCGCTGCTCCGACAGGGATCATGATGATGGTTGTCACGCTACACGGCATTGTCGAAGCTCTGTGGCAGGAGACGAATGTCCTTGTGATTCAGAAACAGATTGCGCAGCTACGAGATTCAATGGTGGCTCCTAATTCCCGGACGCGTGACATGTACCAACCTTCGCCGACCTCGTCCAGGCGCGACTCACTCGTTCCCGATGTGGAGTCACTGGAAGCCTCTCTCATGGCTGCCCTTGTTCTTCCGATCCAACAACACTTATTCGGGAAAAGAAATCTCATTGTCATTCCCTCTGGCGACCTGGCTCATGTTCCTTGGGCCTTGCTCTTTGGTCTTCCAGTCACGGTAGTCCCAAGCCTATCAATCTGGAATCGCCTTCACTCTCACTCATACACTCCTAAACCTGTCCCTACCAAAGTATCAGTCGTCAGCAATGCTCCATACAACGAGCAGGGTTTTCTAAGAGATATTCCATACTCGAGGATGGAAGCTTTCTATGTTGCGAAGCTACATCATCAGCTGCCCTTCATTTCTGACCATCACGACAGGGCAGAGTTCGATAAAGAAGCTGAATCTACTCAAGTGCTACACCTGTGTGCACATTCCAGCTTTGATCACGAGGACCCAATGAGATCCAGTATCCAGCTTTTCAAAGAACCTCTGACAATTGAAGAGTGGCACAGCCTCGCTATTAAAGCTGAGCTTGTCGTCTTCAGCTCTTGTCTCTCGGGCGTTTCGAGGGCCTTCGATTCTGGAAGTACGTTTGGATTTGCCCACACCTTACTTGCTACCGGCACTCAAGCGTTCATCGGCAGTCTTTGGCCAGTCGAAGATGATGCTACTCTCCTCTTGATGATGATGTTCTATGAGGACCTGCACAAAGAAATGTCGCCCTCTCAGGCGCTGCACAATGCTCAACAGAAAATGAGAACCATGACAGAATCCAGGCTACTTGACCTCGTTATCAAACTCCAAAAACAGGCACAAAACATTGAGGAAGCCAGCCAGTACGTCATCAAGCCCAACTACTGGATTGGAAGGCTTGCGCTGCTTCCGGTCGCCGAATTGAGAGAGGCGCGATGTTGGGCGGCCTTTATATTAACCGGATACGGTTTCAAGCCGATATACGGTGATGGTATGGAATCTGATACCACCGTTGGAGCAGATCGCGACTGGTAATTGTGAAGAGGGAATTTCAAGTGACGGCGGTCATAGAAACGGATGTTGGATCTCGGAAGCACAATGTGTTGATAGTGCGGTGAAAATCTATCAACTAAGCAACCACATCCATATAATTTACAACGGGTATCTTCTCGCTGGAAAAGGAATCTTGATCTAACGCTTGCTACCATCTGTCCGCATGGCTACCGGCACCGGCCCTACCGCGGCGGAGTATGGCACTGGTACTCGCTTACATATGGTTCAACTGGCCAAATCTGGCATGTAAGACCTTTGCAACATGGGAAAAACGAGCACGACTCTGCACAGCAGCCTAGGGTACCAGTCAACTGTTGTTACAATAATTAGGACGTTGAGAATAGGAGTTGACGTACCTCCTTTACCATAGCAGGATAGAGAACTAAAAGGTGTTGTCTATATTGGAAGTTTGCGCTGTGTATATTAGTTGATATCCGGCCTTTCGTGTGACAATTTGGCACTTCATGTTGACTTGAATGCAGGTTTCGATCGATGCTGATGCTGAGGTAGAGGGGGCATTCAATAGCCACCTATTTAAACAAGTCAATGAAAAGCATCTGAAAGATCCCACAACCCGCTCTTATGCACTGCCTCTGAAAAGACTAAAACTGGATAATCCCAGATATTCTTTGTCAACTGGACAATATTGGCGACTTGGATTACTTCTTTTCTCACTGTTAGCACATGCGATTCCCCTCGGGACTACACCTCGTTGCGACATCCCATTTTACGAGTAGGAGATGAGAGATCTGTATGCACGGTGGACACCTAAAAATCAACAATCAGCATTATTGTTCTCAACGCCGATCAATCTATCGCGCGACGGCCGAACTGTTCTTGACCCGAGAGTCGACAATCAAGCCTGGAATTGGGAATGCGTCGTCAATAAATAATGTGCAGAGTTTTCTGGGGAACTCATCTCGGTACGTGAGAAATGAGAAATGAGAAGTTTGAGAAGATCGATTTGTGAGTGGTTATTAAATAGCCTGCAGTCCTGAACAGTCAATATTAAAATGTTTGTGCAAGCTCTCAAGTCGTTGGGATTGCCTTGGTATACTTCTGGTTACTGCACACAACTATCCAGAAAACGCGGAGAGAATACCGGACCTTGCATCTATCTACCTTGGGATTACTACCAGGGACTTTGAACTATTTACACAGCACTGTCCCAACTTGGAGCGTGCTTACCCCATCCAGCCACAACCGGTTCGAAATAGACGAGGGAAAATCCTCATTTTATTTCGAATTTCAGACTTGCACCCCCGCGATCCACCCTGCCACGACCAAACAGGAAAAAATGGGAGAAACCCCACTCACCCCTCGATAGATTATTCTAAAACAACTCTACCCGCCTCAATCAATATTTCCTTTTCGCACAGTATTCACCCGGCTCACGTGATGACATTCTCAAGGATGCTGACGCAGGTAGATAGGTTTATCTCTTTGCGTACACAGTAGTACGTAAGATGTCCAGGAATGGAGCGTTGCCAGCGTTGCGCTTCGGTGCGTTTTTGGGGGCGAAGACGTACTTGTATACACAGTACGGGATGTGGTACTAGTAGTAGAATTAATGAGCGCGAACGGTCTCTTATTAATAGGATGGACGGAGTTACCCGTTTGAGCACTGGCATGCTCGCGAGGTATATACGTGCACAGCAGATATAACGTGCCCTACTTACTTATGCTATAACATATGTCACCTCCTCGCCATCCACCTTTACCAAAAAACTAGTCGATCCGCTCACTCGCTCTCGCTTTATACTATCGCTGATACTTTCCTTTGGGTTTTTCCCCCCTTGCGATGAGGTCTCTCTTTTTACTTACGCTCGCTGCTGGTTTGGCAGTGGCAGTACCGCGGGGACCGGGATGGCCGGAAGAGTTGGAGAGACATCTGTATTTGGGGCTGGATGAAGAGCAGCAGCAGCCGCGGTCTGGATTGCTACGGGGACCGCGGATGGGTGGTCCACTCTGGCAACCACGACAAAAGGATCGGATTCAGTATATCCTCGATAGACGGGTCGTCAAGCTCGATCGGGATGAACCTCTGATACCGAATGCGGATATCTGGGACGTCGATCTCTTCGATACACCTAAAGAGACATTTGATATTTTGCATGAGAAGGGGAAGAGGGTCATGTGTTATTTTTCAGGGGGCGGGAGTGAGAGTTGGCGACCTGATTTCAAGGAGGTGAAGAAAAGTGATATGGGTGATAAAATGCCAAAGTGGCCTGGAGAGAAATATTTGAATTTGAAGAGTCCGAGTGTTTGGAAATTTATGCAGAAGAGGATAAAGTTGGCTTATGAAAAGGGGTGTGATGCTATCGGTAGGTTTTTTCTTCTTGATGTGGGGTGGTGATGGTGATTCTGACGTTGGTAGATCCTGATAATGTTGATCCGTTCAATGATGATTTCCAGCGGGGTGGGGGGTTCGGATTGACAAAGGAAGATTCGGTCGCCTTCTTGACGAAAATGGCGGCGGAGGCGAGGCGATATGGCATGTCTATCGGATTGAAGAATGCAGAGGATATCCTTCCCAACGTCACCAGCATCATTCAGTTTGCCGTAAACGAGGTAACTTTCTCATCTCAAGTCCGTAATCAAACATACGCTGATAAATCTACAGGAATGCTCCACCTACGAACTAGGCTGCAAACAATACGAACCCTTCCTCAAAACAGGAAAACCAGTCTTCCACTACGAATACATCAAACTCTTGAAAACCCGAAACCCCGCCCGCACAGGTCCTCCCGAGATGCGAAGCGTCTACCCTCAATGGGCAAACCTATCCAGCAACGACATCCGGCGATACTACTGTCTAGAAACCAGTTTTGGCAACACCGATTTCGTAATGCCAAGTGTTGGGCGTTTATTCAGCACCGCGATCAAATCGCTAGATCTCGGTGGCTGGGTCATGTACTGCGATGGTAGCAGCAGTGATACGCCTACCTCTCAAACAGTTGATGTATCGGATGGATCTGAGAGACGTAGTGGCCTTGGTGGTCTTTTTGGTGGGCGAGGTAGTAGAGGAGGAGGTGGTGAACAAGACGAAAAGGATCAAGAAAAAGTACCTTCTCCGAACAACAAACCAGCGCCAAGTCCAGCTCAGCAATCTGGTGAGGACAGGAAGTCAGGTGGATTTTTCAATTTCGGTGGGTTCGGTCCTTCTTGGCCTTTTGGTGGTAGAGGTAGCAGAGGTACTAGAGGAGGCGACCAGCAAGACGCAGATGAAGGCGACCGAGCGAGGTTCCAGCATGTTCCGCAGGATCTTGGGCTTGAGGGGGATTCTCGTGGGGACGGGGCTGTGAAGCTTGCATGATACCACAAAAATTGATTGACTGTTTTTGAAAAATGTAGGTTGTCTGTGATGAAGAGGTCTTCAATTCGATTTGGCGACTTGCCGGAAATCTACCCATGTCGATGAGCTCTATTGAAATTTCCTATCCAAGGTCAAGCTTTTGAGTCTGTTGTCAGTCTCCTTTCCCAAATCGCAAGCTGCCACCGGTTTTTCGATTTCTTGGACAATGAGGGACCTGATTTTGAAATGCAAGATCTAACCCAAAAAATAGGATCAAAAAGATCTCCACCTGTGCTTTGCCCGATAAAGATCTATTTCAACCTGTCACCTGCTTAGGCAAGTCTTCCAGTTCTTCTTCCTCGTCACTTGAGCGCCTTGGGTCTGATTTTCGATTGTTGGGTTCGTTCTCCTCGTGCTGATTGAGCTTCATATTGACAAACATCACGAACAGGCCAACATCATAAATAACCCGTAAGATACTTGTAGCGACAAATGCTATCCAGAAGTGTTCATTGCCAGCAAGGATTCCCTACAAGATAAGTAAGCATTTTCTCAAGCTATTGCCGTGAATTGAACTCACAGTAGCTGTTGGACCAACAGACTGAGCAAGGGTCCGCAGCATGCTTGTGATGCCCATTACTGCGGTTCGTTCTTCAGGCTTGACCACCGCAGCGATGAATGCGGCACGTGGTGCTTGATCCAAGGAGTTAAGAGCCGAGTTGAACATCAGAAGACCCGCAGTCCACCCAACACTACTTGGCAATGGAACAAATCCAATTGCCAGAGACGATGGCAAGTGAGTAAAAACCATAGTATTGATCAGTCCGATTCTTCGAGCGATTGGAGATGCAAAAATAGCGACGAAAGCACAAAGCCATTGAGAAGCTGCAGTAATGTCTCCTAAGATCGATTTTGCAAGATGGAATTTCTGGTCGAGGTAATATATTTTGAGACTGTAAGGAGTCATGCCGTCGGCGAATGAGTCCAACGCAAGAAGAGCCCAAACCTTGTACATCACGGTTCGAGTCTGAGG
This sequence comes from Venturia aucupariae, assembly GCA_003693225.1. Classification (NCBI taxonomy): domain Eukaryota; kingdom Fungi; phylum Ascomycota; class Dothideomycetes; order Venturiales; family Venturiaceae; genus Venturia; species Venturia aucupariae. Next base: position 37,151 of record QWZN01000029.1, on the reverse strand, counting down.
AGATATTTGCTGCAATCGACTGGGCTTCTTGGCGGGCTGGGAACTTTTTATCTGCGAATTGATATCTTCTTCTCCATCCATCGAGTTTCTGTCGTCGAGTAATATTTCATCTTCTTCTGTTGGAGCAGGAGTCGGCGTCGCCTCGCAGGCATCAGATAGCATGCATGTGAGCAGCATATTAACAAAGCCCATAGCTATCAGTACCCAAAATACGGCATGATAGGCATCGATCAACGTCCATCCTTCTCTTCCTTGCAAATAGTGAATTACACGTCCAGCCAGTTCGGTTCCCACACTTGCTGCCATAGTTGTTGAGGTAACATACCATGCCAGAACATCGTTTCGCGTTTTCGAAGTCGTGAGTCCGGAGAGAATGCTCTCTTCAATCGCTCGAAATGGACCGCAGTCTCCACCTGTGGCCGAGATCACGCCGACAACTGCAGCAAAGAGGAGTATCCAGAAGTTTTCGAAGAAAGCGAATGTAGCCCCACTCACGACCATCAACAAAGCGCCTGCAAAAAGAATGCGTCGGCGGCCAAGTCGGTCTGCGATCAAAGTGAGGAATACAGAGAGCAAGACGTCACCCAAAAGTGTCAAAGTCATGAAGGCCCCGATCTGCGGATCCGAGAATCCAAGACTTTGCAGAAATAGGGCCATGATCAGAGAATTGAAGCCGTAAGCTACCATGCGATTACATCGTGTGAGGATGATGATTTTTGAATCTCGACCGGTATCGTGAAGCGATGAGAGGCCAAACTCATGATAGAGCCATTTCAGTTGTTTGGTTGCGAAAGACATTGGGCGTGATTTGGATGGAAAAACCGCACAGCAAACGGCGAAGATGAAGAAAAGGTAGAAGAAGAGAAGAGAAAGGGAACAGAAAGACTCATTATGCTCGGCACTGACTCCATCGCAAGTCACTCGGCGATTTACTGCAGTAGAGGGACGCAGGCGCGGATCTTCAAGGATAGCTGCTGGGTAACCACCATTAGGCGCAGTTTAGGTGATGGTGGAGGATGGCGAGATCGGGGATGGAAAACCCTATCCGGTTGATAGATTTGAAGCGAGATCGCGCCGTGCACGTGATCCCATCCCGTCATTCATAACTCACCCATCACCTTCCATTTCATCAAGTTCCACGCCGTTGTTACCCTCACCATGTGGTCTCTTGTATCTCGAGTCTTGACAAGCCGCGAAAGAAAGGGCCAAGTTGCAAAAGCTGCCCCGTTAGCAAGAAAGCAAGAAAGATGGACAAGACAACAGACCTACTTACCTCGCGAATATACCCAGCCAGCCTTCGATTGCCGACCAGCCGAATATCTGCTTCTCGTCGTGCGGTCGATTCAGTCCCAAGAACACCGACATGGCTATGATCAGAAGCAGAAACATGCACATTTCCATCAAAGCCAGCCACGACGACTTGGGAAATTGTCTTCCACGGATGCAAAGGCAGAGGAGTTGAGACAGGTTCCAGGTGAAGGCGAGGAAGACCTGGAATTCTCAGCCACCATCACTGGTTGGTCTGTAAAAATTGCTCACCGGTATCCTCCAATAGGTTCCAAATGGTGCCTCTTTACTATCAAGGTATGTTCCGACAGGCACCTCTTAAACCACTGCAATTATGACGGCGATGAAAGCAATAAGAGAAAGCACAGTTGCTAGGAACCGAAGAAGAAAGGTTCCAACGGGCTTTTCCTCGCAATAATCGATCAGCTTTTGGCGCATAATCGAAAAGGCTGTGTAAAGAAGACATCCCCGTGGCGGGAGATAGGTTCAGCAATTTCTCAAAATACGGATTTGGAAGTCATGTGCGTTACCTATTTAGGATGGCATTGCGATGCTCAAGTTCCGTCCTAAGTATTTCGTGCGTGCTTGGCGGATGGGGCGGCACGTCGATATTAGGGTTACGACTCCTGTACTAACGCCACATATTATTCGGCTCTCCTTATACACCTCTCAAAGATGCTCGAAACTGCCAGCAATCATTTATAACGAGAGATGCCCATCTGGCGAGGCTGTGGTTATACCAGACGACGGAAGCAATCCGCAATTCCATACCAGTCCCAACCAGACCCTCTCTCATACTCAGCTTGGTCAGGTCAACCGCGTCTCTGGATCTTGGCTTGCGAAATGACGACCAATAAACCACGATTCTATGGCCGCAATCATTTCGAAGTCATCGGAACCCCGTCCTCGTCCTCAAAGAAATGAAACAATCTCGATTCACTGGTGCCTTCCTCAAGACTTGGAAAGAATCGTCATTTGTAAAGAGATAGGCGCTGAACCTTAGTAAGAACTGAAACATCAAAGGTCGAGATATGTATCAATTCCAATAATGTCAACTCCTCTAAGCGACAATTTCGATGCTGGGAGCATATTCAATCTTGGTGATCCCCATCTCCTCCAGCGTCCTAGCTGGCCTACCAAGTACTTGAGGTTCAATCTTCTCTAGCGACACCTTCCAAATCGTAAAAGAAGAATTCCACCCTCTGATTTCACCTCCAGTGACTCCCAAATCCCTAATCATAACATTTCTAACAGTCACATCCCCAAAAGTCCCCACGACTTCTTGCTGATAATCCCACTCCACAAACAACGCCAACCATGTCCGTCTCTCGGACACTGTCCAGGTAACCCTCTCAACATCAATATTCTCGAAAAGAACATTTGATCCCAAGGCGTTCCCATACTTATGATGGATCCCAATAGCGCAAGAACAGTCGTATACGACCACGTCTCGGAAGGTGATATTGGATTGTGCCTGCTGAAACCCCTGCCCCATCTTCACCCCGAAAAGCCCGTCCAACTAACTACTCCTTCAAAAAGCACATCCCGCGTCACCAAAGCAGGGCCATGTATATTCTCAAACCCCCCAGCTTGGCCCGGGTCATACGATTTAGTACTAAATGGGTCATCCCACGATACCGCAATCGCTCTTCTCACAGTGACGCTGGAAGATTCAACAACATCGATTCCATCATTCTCACCCATATCGAATCGATCTAGGATTTTTAGGTTGGAGAAGTGAATGTGGGTGCTATACATGATGACTGTATTCCAGAAACTCGATTCCTTGAGGATGGGACCGGAGAAGAAGAAATTCGTTGTTCGCATGGGGGCGAGGAGTGTGACACCTAAGTTTCTAGGGTCGGAATATATTGCTTTACCATTTCCGTCGATGATTCCTCGACCGGTGAGTTTGATGTTGGAAGAATTGAACTCGGTACGGATCCAGTAGGTGAAATTGCGACCGAATTTTGTGAATAGGGGTTCGTAGATTTCTGGGGCGCCGGTATAGCGGAGAACAGAGCCGCCGGAGAGGTAGAGATGGACGTTTGATTTCAGGATGAGATTCCCGGTCTTATAGATTCCGGGTGGTATGTAGACGATTCCGCCACCGGTAGCTGTTGCGTCGTTGATCGCGGATTGAATCGAGGTTGTGGCGTAATCTACGCCCGTGGTATCGGCTGGGTAGGTTTTCGATGTGATGATGTGGGTATTAGCATCATTAATATCCACAGCCTCCTGATCATTTTCGAGCGAATCGGCCATTAGAATAAGTTCTTGTCGCGCATCGAGCTTGACGATGAGATAGTGTGGTTCGTTAAGGGTGAAAACGATCCTATTATCTGTAGTATCTGCCTTCAAGCCAAGCTTCAATGGGCTGATTGAGTACCGACCGACGTTACCAAATTTCTTAGTTTTGGCAATGGTGATTCGGACTAAGCCTTGCATGCTGAAGTGTGCATAGTCGTGTGGTTGATGTTGAGCCACCGGAACGTTGATATTATTGACGGTGACTTCGTAGGTGTCGGAGAGCTGGTGAATCGATGGGTAAAAGGGATAAACTTCAACCTTTGATGCTTCCCTTGTGGATGCCATTGCTGATGCTGATATCAATAGTGTTGCGAGGAAAATTAGGAAGATGGTTGATGTGACTACTAACCTATTAGTTTGCATCACCACCTCCTAGATAGGATTGAAGATTATACAAAGATACCATAGCTGATAGAGAGCCATGGCCACGGCGGTGAATATTATAGATAGCAAGGGAATGTGGTATCCGTACTTGAGGCTTACATGCTACTGTCTCGTGTCGAGTGATCCAGCACAGTCACTTCACCATCTTTTGTGTCGGGACGGCATCTCGAGACGGCACCTATCAAAGGAGCCTCATTCTGAGCCTCTACCGGGGCTTGTTCAACAGCATTCTGAGTAGCCTCGATAAGGTTATTACGGAAACTAAGTATTACTTCGGTAGCTATACCGTCTATTATAGCGTTCTTTATCGAAAAGTTAGTTAAAGACGTTGAGGTGATAAAGAACGCTATAATAGAGAAGCAATACTTAGTTTCCGTAATAACCTCATCGAGGGTACTCAGAATGCTGTTGAACAAGCCCCGGTAGAGGCTCAGAATGAGGCTCCCTTGGCCGATATCGAACTACCAACAATATCGACCAGTACAAACCAGCGCTAGACCAGAAAAATGTGCCAAAATCTTGTATCCACCGCAAGAACAAAAGAAGGTAATTACGGTCTCAACCTTCAATCCCCGTACAATGCCATATGCTCCAGACACATCTTTCAAGATTCAATCTCAATCACCACGCCAGTTACCATACTCTTACTTACATCCCCATCCCCAGTCACCAATTCAGCGATCAACCTCCTTCTGATCCCGACTAAAAGCAAACAAGTACTCCCCCTTCCCACCAAGTCCCTTGAACATACCAGGAACCTCACCAAATGCCCCATTCCCCGCCAAGAAAGCCCACTGAAACGAACTAGCAGAAGCTCTATTCCCAAAAGCAGTAGTACCAAGTGGAAACGTCGCGTCCCAAGCGCATCCATCTGATCCTTGGAACTGTCCATCTGTGGTGATTTGTTGAGCGACTACTTTTTGGAAGTCATCATGGTGTTACCCAGATTTGGCCTTTTTTTTGAAGAGCAAGCTGATGAAGGGATCCAAGCAAAGCAGGCTATATTTGGAACCGCGACTTGTTGGTCTGTGAAGAGGGCGTATGAGTAGGAAACTCTGGCGGAGAAATTGCAGGGCTCTGGCGTCCTTGATCGCTTTTGTGGGGAGTGAACTCCGTGGACTACGCTCGTGATGGTGAAGCTGTCGGCATTGAGCTCGTGGAGATTACTTACGGTGTCGAATGGAACGGTAACAGCGGCTTGTGAAAATAGGAGGGTCATCCCGATGATGAACGGCAGGCAATGCTTAAATAGCTGTATGATGAATGAGTGCTGGCAGGTTGGTCAAAGATCGTTTGATGGGGCTGAATAATAAGTACTAATACACTTTCAATCAACTCTTCTAATAACCTTCCCTCTTGTAACAGCCGAAAGACCAAATCTAGCAAAGAGCGCAGCCCTTGAAAAGAGGCTAGTCCGATGGACGAATTCTTTTCGTCCATCTCTCCATACTCATCTGCTCATCGTTCAGATTTAGATAGACCAAAGGAAGTGTAACTGGCTAAGACACTGAGCCACTCTTGAAACATAATAAGAAGCCAAGTCCGAGTTCGAGCTTTATAACCAAGAATTAGCATTCTCGGACTTGAGGCCGTGGTGTTGAATTTCAAAGCGTTCATATTGGTCAGAGCCTTCGCACCTTACCCAATTGGGGACGTACCTTCATGTCTTCTGTGAAACATGAAAGAGGTCCTTTGGGCGTGAGGTAAGTTGAAGTTGGATGTTTTGGTTCCGTCTTGCTGCCATGGTATAACAAGGCTATAGGCTATTGATAAGCACGTTCGAGATGGAGACGACTACAACAACAAAATCTGAAGCTGTGGTAAACAGGCGAGGGTGATGCCAAATGAGTATGTTCTTCTTCGTTCCAGTTCTCAACCTGATGTCACCGTATTCCCTTCGGATTTGTGTATCAGACTCTTAACGATGCCCTCAAAAGTAGGAGCAAGCGAGCAGCTTCTGTACTTCTCTACGAGAAGCAGTCCCTCCTCTTCCGGCGCCCTGCTCTCCTCCTCCGTGCCAAATTTGACGCCTCCCACCTCCGTCCCGACAGGATAAACAGGTCGCACTCCTTCCTCAATCAATTGCACAAATGCCGGGTCGATAGGAACACATCCCAGGAACGGAACCTCAAACTGTTTCGCCATTGCCTCTCCTCCTCCTTTCGAAAACACGTTGGTGCATTCCCAGCAGTGAGGACACACAAATCCAGACATGTTTTCGATTACTCCGAGAACCTTGACATTGACCTTTGTGCAAAAATTCAATTCCTTCTTCACATCAGAGGTAGATATTGCTTGCGGTGTTGTGACAACAACTGCACCAGCTAGTTGTTCCGGCCGGCAATCTTTGTGTATCGTTTCCATGAGAGAGATGTGCTCGTCCGAGGTTCCAGGTGGTGTATCTATCAATAGATAATCAAGATGGTCCCACATGGTGTCGGTGAGAAATTGCCGCACCATGGCTGTCTTCTTCGGACCACGCCAGATGACAGCCGTTGAGCGTGAGGAGAGGATAAAACCTAGAGACATGCAGCCCAGTGACCCGATTTGTGTTCCAGCACCATTCCGTGCTTCTTTTGCTTCGTGAACGGCGACCGGAACAAAACCACCTGCTGCTTGTGTGACTTTCTTCTCTTCTATGCCAAAGAATCGCGGGATGTTGGGGCCTGTTAGGTCCACGTCCAGTACGCCCACCGATTTGCCTTGAAGGGACAGTGATAGCGCTATTTGTGTGGTGACGCTTGACTTTCCGACGCCGCCCTTTCCACTCAGCACGAGTATTATGTGCTTGACGTCTTTGAGTCCCATCTTCGGAGATGCAATGGAGATGCGACAGTGGGGCGAAAATCGTTGTATTGAGTGCTGGTTGAAGGCTTCAGCTGTCGTGAGAGATTCAGCCGGGTTCAAGGTGCTGGGAGAGTATGGCAAGGAAGTAGTGAGTCCGCAATATCATGGTGCTGTGAAGTTTTGCTGGACCTAACGAAGGATGCTGAGAAATCGATGGCGATATCCGATACCGAAAGGGTTCAGGTGTTCAGGTGCCTGAGCATCGCAGCCACTCCGATATCGTCGATAGATGCCTGCATCTTCGATTACTATAACTCCCATCGAGGCTCCAACCTCATCACAGCTACTCGTACACCACATACCGCACTCCCTCCCAAGGAGCCAAGGCGATAACCTGCAGTGGCAATCCAGGGCCCCAGCACAGGCACGAGTCAAGCTGTGCCGAACTCATTGAGATCAGCAGCCAGCATTCAGCCACGAGGATCATCCATTGGGCCAAGATCTTCCTCGTCATCTGTCCGGGCCGGCGCATTAACTCAAAATAAAAGCTTTCAATCATTCCTCATTCTTAAGTACTAGTACTTCCTCTGATTATTTCATCTATCTTCATTCCGCGTCTTTTCTCGTTTGGCCCCAGTTGACGCGTGACTGAAGTTATCAAGATGAGGAATGCTGTGCTTCTGGCATCGTTGTTGATGTGCGTGTCGAGAGTTTGTGCTGTTTCGGATACGCTTCAGAATATTTTGGCGAATACGCACAAGAGTAATCTTTATACTTATCCTACTGATTTGACGAGGGGGATTATCCCAGTAGGTCTTGTCCTTTCCTCCTCCAATTGAGCTTCTTTTCAAATAGGACTTTTAAGACAGCTAGCTGGAGCTAATTTGATGTTTAGAAACCATTTCATTCGCATAATGATTACTGGAGGGATTTACCGTTCTACTCAGCTTTGAGCACTGGTGCGGTATCAGTGGAAGCAGATGTGTGGTTGATTAATGGAACGCTCTATGTACGTCTCTCCAGTTCAAATGATGACAGAATCCTAATACCAAAGAGGTTGGGCACGAAATCTCAGCCTTAACCCCAGAAAGAACCTTCGCATCTCTCTACGTCGATCCAATCCTTGACACCATTAAACGTCAAAACCCAACCACTCAATTTGTCTCATCGTCCCAAACTAAAAACGGCGTATACGATACCGATAGTGGCCAGACCCTCTACCTTTGGATCGATCTGAAGACTGACGGTCCTACGACCTGGCCAGCCGTTCTCTCTGCCCTCGCACCACTCAAAGATGCAGGATACTTGACAACTACCGATGGAAAGACTACCAATCGCGGCGCCGTGACAGCAATTGGAACAGGAAATACACCTAAAGGATATTTCCTCCCACAAGACCCAGCGACTTCTTCAAGCCCTAGGTTCACATTCCTTGATGCGCAATTATCGACGTTGAACACATCAGCCGGCATCAATATCACATCCCTAATTACACCTATAGCGTCTGCCCAGTTCTCGGCTCAATTCGGGCACGTCATTACGGAGGGATTGAATTCGACACAACTTGATCTATTACGCAGCCAGGTTTCCTACGCAGAGAGCCGTGGAATCGGAGCGAGGTATTGGGATCAACCAGGCTGGCCATTAGGAACTCGGAATGCCATCTGGAGAACGCTTCTTGAAGAGGGCGTTGCTCTTTTGAACGTTGATGATTTGCAAGGAGCGGCGGATTTCTGGGAGAGCAAGGGTTGATTGTTCGGACAGTTTACTGGTTTTCATTCACAGCATGGTCAACAGCATCGGGAGCCGAAAGGTAAGGAATAATTCATGGCTTTTATTATGTATAGAAACCAAAGACATCAATGAAGTTGAAGTCATCTACCTCGATTTCTGATTTCTGGTGGTTCTGTCGATATGAATCTCTTAAAAACCATAGCAACAAAGAGGCCACAAACAAAGACTCAAGGACGCAAATAACACTGGTTCAGCAAATGCACCCCTAGACGTCTGTAGCGAATGTTTAAAGAGGTGTGTATTATGTAAAAATTGAATGGCGGGATGGGTCTAGATTGCTATAGTAGAGGCCCTATAGTAGAGGCCCTAGACCTCATGGAGACGGCAGGTTCCCTGGCCGACAGAATACGAAGCTGGCCAGTTCCCGACGCAATAATTACGAAATCTGTATCCCGTATGCAGTCGAGGTCCGTTGCGACACGACTCCTGCGTGAGGTGTTTGAACCTAATCGCGCGCGTGAACGTCATTCTCTCCGGCCACTTCTTTGTCAACACCTGTTTTCATAAACACTTGCACTTTCCCAGCCACATGGCAATTTCTTTTCTTCCTGTTGGACAATTCCCTTTTGATAACAAACAACTCTCTCCCCAATTTTGACACATTCAGGATACTGCCAGATACCATTTCCACCAGACCACCAATTCCCTTGGCCGCCGTCGCCGCCGCAAGGCTACAACCCATACTACACCTCTGACAGCCTATCAAACATCAGTATGGCCCCAAAGACACGCCCCAGTGCGTCCAGTGCGAAGGACAGTCAGAACACTGCACGCCCAACTCGCAAGCGACGTGCCAGCTCCCAGCGCGCTTCGGCACCACGAGCCAAGCGATCCCGTACCGACACTGCACTGGCGGATGTCGAGGGCGAGGATGCCATAATGGACGAAGAAGAAGAGCAAGAGGTGGAACAAGATGTCCAAGTCGTCATAAACCGATCATCGCCAGCTGAAGTGCTCCCCTCCTCGCCACCAGTCTATCAGACCACAACCTTGACGCAGCAGCTAAGAGAGACCACGGTGCAATCAACACCCATCACTCGTCCCACAAAGTCAGCTCGTGGCCGGAAATCAATGCCTGCCCAGCTCGGTTCCCTGACGAGTGATGTCGAAGAACGCCAGTTTGCACCTCTGGAAGCCATTGACCCTCACTCCAGACGTCGCTTGTCCCGCAACCACTTGAGCGAAGAGCAAAATGAGTATACAACCCTTTTGCATGCTTTGAAAAAACAGCTCAAGGATAGGAACGCGCAGATTCAAGAGTTGGAATTCGATCGGGAGGCGGAACGACAAATGGGAACTGCTAATACACTGGATCATGAAAAAGACATTGAGATTGAGAAGCTGAAGCGTGAGAAGGCCCGGCTTGAGGAGAAGATTACCGAGCATCAAAGCCACGATCCACAGGGCGACGGAGTGGGTCTATATCATGACGGCGCCATGGAAGATCCAGACTCAGTGGACCTTGTAGCCCACAGCGAGAATGTGGTGGCTCACGCGTCCAATGGAGTTCTCACGCACCATCACCCAAACCATACTTCGTGCAGAGCAATTGTGGACGAGTATCAGGACAAGCTTTACCAAGCGGGCAAGGATCACGCCGAGCTCACAAAGGAAGCGGAGGGCCTACGAATTCGCTTGCGAAACCTTGGTTTCTCAACGGACGAGGACAAGATGCTGGACATTGTTACAAATGTCCATGAAGCTTTTGTCAATGCTCGGACCGAGCTGAGCAATATTAATATGCTCCCCGACGAGCATTTCGACACCATGACGAATGAAGAGTTGCTGAGGCTGATGATTGAACTGCTCCAGAGTTTCCGCCAGCAAATGGCCGTCCTGACGGTCTCCGAGCAGGAATTGCAGACAGAAATCGCAGACCTTCAAGAGACTTTGGATGCCAAGGATATTCTCAAAGATTCACTGGATCGTGATAACGATTCCTTGCTGCGAGACAAGGTTCAACTACAGGAAGAGCTCGAAGAATCCCAAGCCGCTCGAGTCGCCAAAGAAGAAGAACTTGCAAATGTTATCAAAGACTTTCAAGACGAAATTTCAAAGTTGAAATCAGACCATGATGAGCAGATGTCGGGCATGGAGCAGGCAATGCAAGAGGAAACCCAGTCACGATTGGAATCTGAACAAGAGAAGGATGATCAAATCGCCGCTTTGCGTTCGAAACTCGAGCGAGCTTTCCAAGTTCAGGAGCAGGCTGGTGATACACTTATGGACGCTGGCATCAATACCGACGCCTTGATTGATGGCATTACGGAGCTGCGGCGACGACGTGAGACAGAGCAGCACCAACGAGAGGAGGCCGAACGCTATTTGGATGACGCTAATGCGAAGGTCGAGACCATGGAAGCCCAGTCCGTAGAGGACAGCCGCAAGATTGGTGAACTCAATTTAGAGATCAATAAATTGAAGTCCGACGTCTTTGGCCAGCAGCAAATGTTAGAGGCAGCCCTTGCAGAAAAGGAGAAGCTTGTTGAAGAACATGCAGCTACTGTTGAGCAGCTCCAAAATTCTCACGGCACTGCAATGGATAAAGAGGTTGCTCTTCGTCAATCGATCATTGAAGATATGGACCAAACCATCGCCGAGGAGCGAGAGACTGGTATGAAACTGCATCGCAAGGCCGACAGTCTCAAGGAAGAGAACCAGCAACTCGAGGCTGACCTAGACTCTACCAATGCCCGGAACGAGGAGCTTGACGCCGCGATCGATGCGTTGAGGACTTTGATTGAAGAGAAGGAGGAGACCATCAAGTCCCTCGGTTCTGATATCGAAGGATTAGAGGACACCGTGCAACAATATGAGACGGCAATCGAAGAGCTCACCGCTTCTAAGGCCGAATTGGAGGCTACATGCCAAGACAACGACGCCACCATCCAGGACCTCAACGCAACCATCCAGGTATATGAGGCCACTAATGCAGAGCATGAGGGGACCATCCGCGCTCGCGACATGACCATCCACGAAGATAGGCTCACAATCGGGGAGTACCGAGAGAAAGTTGATCTTCTCACCACCCAGGTCACGGAGAAGGAAGGTACCATCACCGACTACGAGGACGACCTCGGACAGCTTCGCAAGAAATACGCCACTTCTGAAAAGAAGGTTCGTCACTACGAAGCCCTTCTCGATGCTGTGGATCAACACAATCAACGCATCTCTCACGAGTCTCAAGAGGTGTCACAGCTCTTACTTCAGCGCGATGTTCTCCCTGTTGGCGAGGACGGCGATGTCGAGTTTGATGAAGAAGCCACCATAATTGGCACACCTGACGTAGCCGCTTTGCACAAGGCCAAGACACACAAGACAACCACCACGACTGCTGCTCACCATCGCTCTTACAATCTTCGAAATGCAGTTGGAAAGGAGCATCGTGATTCCGGTGTTGTCATGGACAGCTCGCCCATCCGTCAACAACATGCCACGCTGGAAGGAGTTGATGAGTAAGAATGTTGGAGGGGTGCGTTGACATGCCTTTTAGGAAAAGGTGAGTTTGTTGCTGCTAGGAGCGAGCCTTGGACCTGGCCTCGAGGTCTTGACCAGCATGATGGGTGATTGGATGAATGTGGGCGTAGGATATGTCTATGAAATGTTGACATTGGTGAAACATCGATTTTGTAATGGTTGTGGATATGCATTTGGGCGTTGTAGCGCCAGTGACAGCGATATGGCCGTGATTATTCTTTTGCAGACAAGTCAGGATCGATGAATTGATTTGGGAAGGATGTTGTTTCCAGGAATTGTATAGCAGACCTATTGTTGGCACTTGAGCGGGACAGATATTACTATTGGTACTGAGATTGAAAAGCAGGTCTTGTCTTTAGCGTTCGTGTCATTGTCCGGCCACGACCAGTTGAACACCGTCGTTGGCTGAAATTATGAGTCCCACTATCCTCAGGTCCCGTCAATGCTCTTTCCCTCTGTTGCACTTTTGTGTTTGCACAAATATTGCTTAGCTTGACTTCAAAATGGATGAATTCCTGACCCAAATTTTTACATTTTCTTCGAGCCGGCAGGAAATTATCCATTATAAGTCGCAGGCTGGGAAGATAACTACAGTTCCTGCCGAAAAATATCGATGGAAAAAGCTAGATATGACTTGAAAATCTAACACCAGGATGTCGAATGTATTTGATCAAACCATGAAAGATGATAGTGCCAATATCTTCGAGGTCGGTACTTTGAGTGTTATGCCACGTGATCAAGTCTAGCGTCTTGGCATTGTATGATACTAAGCACTTAGTAGTTACATATTACCTTCGTATGTACAACAACATTCCACACATTTGAACTCAACTCTCATTGCCCATCCTTCCAAGTTCATCAGCAACGTCTAGGACTCCATTTTCATTTCCGAGGTTCAGGCTCCTAAATTACTCATCCCCCGTGAAAATCTACGCCCAAACATGACTTTCCATCAATTCTACCAAGACGACAACAATCTGCCACCAGGAGCAAAAAGACGGTCTGCCTTTGATGGGTATTTGCAGCACCAAAAGCGCGTCCACTTGGAACTGCCTGCACCGGGTAAGCCACCGACGGCTTTTTTCATGAACCCGCTGGAGCAGCTTATACCATCCCCATCTCCTTTGAAACCACGCGGATTCTTCACATTGCCACGTGAAGTACGCAGCCTGGTATATCAGAATCTCGCAAGGCTTTACACCTCGGAGGATCATTCCCTATTCATCGGCAACGAGCTCATTGGCAAAACACCTATCCTTAGCCCTCTTTTGAGTATAGCGACTTCTTTGACCTTCCCGCTCATCCTCGTCAACAAGCAGTTCCTCCTTGAGTATGTCGAAGAGCTCTTCCTCTCTAGCACAGTACGTCTCGTAGGAGGACCAAAACGCATCCACGAATTTCTCCACGGACAACAACGGAAATTGCGAAAGCTCCATCACATAGAGTTCCACTGGGAGAGTATGCCGACAAATCTCATCGAAGACCTTGATCATATCACAGCAAATGAGATTCGACCGCTGCTCGATTTTATCCGTCTTTCCACTCAAATCCGCTCAATTATCATTCCACTTTATTTCATGGAGCGGACTGGAACCAATCTGCTCGGTCCGTTGCAATATCGTCGCCCCGAGGAGACGCGACTCGCTCGAGAGAACAGACGGCTGATCCCTTTCTTCTGGGCCAGGTTCATATATCGTGCGCTCAAAATCCTCATGATGCCCACCTCAGGTTTTGAAGAGATTGTCATTCGTTACCATCCTTACGACATGTGGACCTGTATGGATCAAGACGTCGGCGCACACAATTTGTTGGGCAAGAAACCGAGCGAATGGAGGCCAGCAGAGTATCCACTTTTGTATAAATTGAATATGGAGGCAAAAAAGGATCTGGATATGGTTGAACTGGATGAGGTTTTTGCTGGTGTCTCTGTACGTGAGCGTGGTGAGGCGGAGGCAGGTATGGAGGCTTTGATATGTTTTAAGAAACCGAGGAGGTGATGTGCGATTTACTGTGCCTCAGGAGGTTGAACCTATACGATCTTCACGAGTTGTTCATGAAAATGATGAAGGGATATTAAAAAGAGTGAAAAGCGTTCACCATTGTTAGGCACAGGAATAGATTGATTCAGGTCAGCCCCTGCTCAAATGATACTTTCCCCCTGCGTCACATTTTGAGAATACCTAAACTTGTAGAAAGCTGAGACGCATGGACATAGATGCTGTTGGAGAGCGCAGTGAATGAGCGCATCCACCTTGACCAGGATTTCACTCAGACATTTCCTGTAAACCCTATTATCTATATGTGTATGCTCGTATTTTTGTGTACAAGGTTTCCATCATGAAATTGATCCTTCTTTTATAAAGGAAAATTCGGCTATTGTAAGAGTTGTGAACCAGGGAAATAAACCGCTGGTAGGGGAAAGAGTTATAAACTAGAGAAATGAATCACTAATAGAAAGGGGAGATCAGAGAAATGAATCACTGGTAAGTAAGGGGGAGGAGTTATGCAAACTAGAGAAATAAATCACTAGTAGGGAAGGAGGGACCAGAGAAACAAATCGCTAGTAGGGAACTAGACGATCATAGTATATTAGGCATACCTCCACGGACAAAGTCCTCGGATTTAGAGGTCATCTTGGCGAGAAGCTTGACCATATCGTCTTGGATATGGCCTTGTGGAAGAAACTCTGGATCGGCCCAGAAATTGGGTTGAGACTGAATGATACGCTCTGGGCGAAGAGCCGAGATAGTTCGGATCTCGTGTTTGTCCTCGCCTTTGATGTATTCATTGAAGATGATCCAGTCATGTGCGGCGAACTCTGGGCCAAGGCTTGTAAACTTCTCCTTTAAATCTACCATAGCACCATTGCGGACAATAGACCATGTTGACTTCTTGGTTCTAGATTCCGTTCCGGGTACTCGTTTGGCGATTTTGAAGAAGTAACCGGCAGCGAGGGCCATCAATATTGTCTCGTAAAATTTTGGCTCTGTCGGCGGCAGGCTGAGAAGTTGCCATTTCAACGTGGGTTCGTTTTGGAGGATGCGAAGTAGCTGTAGGCGAGTTCGATCTGCGTCTTGAAGTACGCTAGCTTTGAACTGGTTCTTCGCTAGAAAGGCGTCTTGCGTTTTGTCGAGGGAGGCCGATCTCCACGATACGTAGATATTGAAAAGGGTAGCATGCTCGCTAGTAGGATGAGAGAAGCTTTGTAGTATTGCCTTCTGCTCTTTTTTCCCTTCATCATTGTGATATGGAACGAAGAGCTTTCTACCGCCTTCTGAAGCTTCCATCATCGAGATCATAGATAGCACCTGACCAGAACATTGAAATTTTGGGCTTCCTAGCAACGCAACCGCGGAATAGATGTTGATAGGTAGGCGTCTGATTAACTTGCCAGAGTCGCTGAGTTGGCCTGATGACTGGATAGCGCTGAAGGTTCTTAGGATTTCATAGGCTACAACGACGGTCTCTGTTGCGGGCGCAATGATATACGGGAAGGTCAACGGATCTCGTTTCAGTGATAAAATTGTAAGGCACTCGCTCAGCATATCGCATTCTGTGATCGCGGCTACTGAGTGGTCGAGTAATTGCTCATGGTAAGCGCCTTCTGTTACCATCCGGTATGCGTTGCCTGGTCGTGTACGACCTGCCCGGCCTGCACGCTGCTGAGCCGAAGCCTTGCTGATCGGCTGTTCAAAGAGGAAAGAAGAATCGTCGCTAGGATTACAGACTTTGCTCTTAACCATGCACGAGTCGATAACGTGTGTGATTCCCGGTATCGTGATTGAGGTCTCTGCAATATTCGTTGCGACTATCAGCTTCCGACCAAGTTTCCCAGATTGCGATAGAGGTGCGATAGAGTTTACAGCTTTGTCCTTCTGGTCATCGGACAGCGCTGCGAACAAGGGATAGCAGCTGAGCGGACCAATATCACCGAATGAGAATCTCTTCTCAATTCTATACCGGACTTCGGCAAGAATCTTCGAGATTTGAGGTTCGCCAGAAGCGAAAACCAGGATATTGCCACTCTCCCCAATCAGGTGTACCTGGAAGATTATATCTACCATAGTACCAACGACGTTTTCACTGTCCGTCGGCTCTGCCAGGTACGAAATCTGTACCTTGTGTTCTCTGCCAGGGACTTTTATGTGCTTGGCGCCGCGGAAAAAGTTCATAAACATATCTGCGTCCAGAGTGGCAGATATGATGACAACTTTCAAATCCTTTCGTTGCGCCGAAAGTGTCTTGAGGAAGCCGAGAAGGAGATCAGTCGGGATACTGTGTTGATGGGCTTCGTCGATGATAATAACGCCGTATGCATTAAGAAGAGGATCGCTCGCTGCGACAGTGAGGAGGGTGCCTTTATCCGAGATTAGGAGGATACGATATAACGGGTAAATCTAAATTTACCATCTGTCATGACCTCGAGTCGGGTTTTGGGACCTGTAGCGTGACGGCCTCGATATGAAAGCCCGACGGTACTACCGAGGTCTACATCCATTTCAGCCGCAATACGAGTGGCCACCTTTATATAGCAACAGTCAGTAGCTATTAAGAAGTACCCTGATCCAAAGAGGAGCTTACAAGTTCGGCTGCAAGTTGTCGATTCTGAGTAAGAGCAATCTTCTTACCCGGTTTCAGAATCTTGCCCTCGTTATCGCCGCCCTTGCGCACGCTTTCCATCAATATAGATTGACCCAGTTGGGTAGTCTTGCCAGAACCAGTCGCTCCTTCCAGAATTACAATTGAGTAGGATCGTATTGCTTGTAGGACTCGATCCATATCCTTCGAGACAGGAAGTTTGCTCGCCGCATCACGTAAGGCGTAGTAGTTCGCCCCATATGGCTTGTCTGTGAAGGGGTTCATGGTATTGGCGTCGATATCGGTATTAGAAGTCATTATATGGATAGAATGGCTGAGATGGTGGATTTGATTGAGATGGTGGATTTGGTTGAGGTGGTGGGTTTGTTTGAGATGGTGGATTTGATTGAGATGGTGGATGTGATTTGAGATGGTGGACGCGTCGCGTGTCTCCCGTGGGCTGTGGTCCTCTCTCCACTCTCCTATCGACGATATCGGAGTGGCTGCGATGCTCGGGATGATTTGAGAATGTTGTTATTTGAATTCACGGATTGCAAATGAGATGATTCCGAATCTCTTGATCCCATCAACCAAAGAGTCGCCTTTGGTGTCCAGCAGAAATAGAGAAGCGAATCAATGGTTCTCAAGCAGTCATCTTCTCAATTCATGAACATTGATATAATTCATGAACATTGATATAATTCATGAACATTGATATAATTCATGAACATTGATATAATTCATGAACATTGATACAAAATCATACACATACCTATGCTACAAGATCCCTCACTTCTTTTTCTTGCCACCCTTCTTACTTCCCATCTTCTTCTTCTCGGCAGTCCTGGCTCTCCTGGCAGTGGTCTTCCTCCATGCCAAAAATCTGTCTCCGCGCACAAACGGTCTAACTTCCACACCAGCCTTCTCAGCTGCTCGACCGATCTCAGCATTAGTTTCTCGGAACATATAATTAGATGTCATGTTCAATCCGTGCCCTTCTCTTGTCTCTATCGGCTTTGGTACTATCATGTTCCCACGTCTAGATATTTTTGGCTCCGCTGTCTTCTCCAAGGCACTAAGAGCATCCTCAGATTCTTTTTGTCGTTTTGCCCGACTCATCCGGACCAAGGATGGAAGCTGGTGATGGAGCACCACGGGTTTTGGTCGAGGTACTGATTCCTGTATGTGTACAGGTGCTTCAGTGACAGCTTCTGGCTCTTTCCTGGGTACAGCTAACATTCCTAATCTCCTTCTCCGGGCAGCATTGGGTGGTGTGGGAAGTGTTTGTGTTCGCTCAAATGCAACCCCAATGTATTGTCGTTTCGGATGTTTGGCGGGATCGCGGTAGTATTTGACGAAGCCCGTCTCAGTCGCAAAGATGGTGTGGTCTCTGCCCATATCGCAGTTCTCGCCTGGAAACCAGTGTGTCCCGCGTTGACGAAAAATGATGTTTCCTGGTACGACAAATTGTTCTATGCAAAAGGTGAGCGAAACGTCCTCGTGAGCCCTTTAGAATTTGTTGCTGTATACCACCACTCTTTTTAGCACCTAGTCGTCTTCCTGGGGAGTTCTTGGGTCCATTGGCTCGACCTTGGGCTTGATGGGAGGCGTGTCGAACAAAAAGTATGGATGGTTTGGTGGGAAAATTCACTGCGCGGAGATATCGAAGGGCTTGACTTGATGGTCGGATTGTCGAGCTGCAAGCTATGGATGATGATAGGGTAGTCCGTAGGGACCCCATGAGATGGGCTGGAGGCATTGTGGTATTCCTGCTCTCGATGAAAGACAGCCTTCAAAGAAGTTGAGAGACTCGATCCAGGAAACGGACTGTACTAAAATGCGGACGCTACTTGGCTGTTCATCACGTGTATCGAGATAACAGCTTCGATTGAAGTTCCGAATGATTTCTCTTCATTTCATTTCCTCATCAACCTTCAAACCGTCTAACTAACTAGAGGATTGCTACAATTGCTTCATACTCTCCTGTTCCTCCCAAGCCTTTGTCCAAGGCACCGCTGTCTCCGCCGAATTCGATTCCATATCGTTACTATCACGACTAACTGATCTGCTATTACTTTGCGACGTCTGCGTTGTCTCGATCCTCACATTGATACCTGATGTTGTTGGTCGACCGTCTGAATCAGAAACTATCATCCTTCGTTCCGAATTGACAAGCGTCGAGCAGGTCCAAATATGACTGACGGTGCCACTGTATGCGTGGCCGCTCTGCGTACCTTTGAAGTGGAACATGAAGCGTCGGCAAATGCAAGTTTCTTCTTGACGGTGCCGATGATGAGAGCATGTTGGGGAACCACTTTTGAAGCAAAGGTTTGATCAAGATCAAGGATGCGCAAATTATGCCCACATTGGCCTCCACAGCACTCCACGTCACCGATGCTCCGGCGGATTCTTTGAGGAAAGGCATTAGGTTCAGGTGTTTGGCACGGTGAATGAATGACCTACTGGCAAAGAGGTGGTGGGCTGCTGTGTCTCTCACTCTGATTATACGGATAACACCTATTACGCAAGTGCTGCTTTAATCAGCAACCAAGAAACTGAATCTCACGGGGCAACTCACAAGCAGCCAACCAGGAGCAGCACACAAAGCCAAAACATCTGTCTCCAGGGCAATTTCAATCTCCCAATAAGGGGAATAGGCAGCGCCCAAACGAGGAAGTCCAATCCCGTGTTTATACTTGCTGCTGCTGTCCAGTAGACCAAAGAGTTCCCGCAATGGCCAGATTTCTCAATTTGCCACAATTTTCTTACCGGCCAACATAGGAAAATACCCCAGAAGACACCCAGAGTGAAAGAAAGAATAAGAAGGCTGAAAACAACGTAGCATGCACACTGAAGAGTGCGATAGCTGGTGTCATTGAAAATCTTCAGATACTGGGCCACGATCGACGCCTTTGTGATGTTCGTGAGAGCCAGGTAAATGCATTGGCCGACGACAATGAGCTGGTGATGGCATTAGCTCATATGGTGTACACACCCTCTCTCGCCAAGCTTACTTTGACTTCCAAAGGCGTGACAGCAGTACTTCCATCCGGAGACGACTGCGCTTCCGCATTTACAACGCTGAGTTCTACATCCGAATCAGTCCACCATCCCGATCTCCTCATCACGATTGCGCCACCAAGATCGCAAAGTACACGGCAACACATCCAGGGGTACTCCAAGAAAAGAAAGAAAAAGAGAGTGTGTTACTCACGCGCAGCCACAATACCCATATACGCAAAACTCAGAGTCTGCACACTCATATCGTTAGCAACATCATCAGGGTGTACAGGCACATCTTCTACGACCAGGTTGATGCAAGAAGGACGAACCATGGACAGGCAAATCAAAAAATCTTCTCGGCCAATGTGTCGTATCAGCTCTCTCCGAGTGTACAATCGCAAAAGAACGACTATGAAGGCAGCACACGTAAACACTATCGTCGGAGAAAGCGTAGCCCAACCAATCGTATTCGGTGCTACGGGTGCATGAGGAGCGGGCCCATTTGGCACGAATCCCATCACTAGTAGTCGAGGGCGGGGGAAAGGATTGAGTACAAAACAGATGCCCGGTCTGCGGAATAAGCTAAGAGAAGGTATAAAGGAAAGCTGATATAGCCCGAGTACTAGCAATTAAAGCATGAAAATGTGAGGTTGGAGTGCCATGGTGGGGATCGATCGGATCTCAACACGTGGGAAAGAGGTTATTTTGGAACCTGCCATAACGGTCTTGCATCATGTCAACCAGGTGTTGTCAGACAACCAGAAGTCGCACATCTGAGTTGATCGGCCAGGACGGGGAGAAGGGCGTAATCGGCGGAACTGTGGCTGATGGAGCGTGGGATGGTACCACGGAAACATTCTGACAGCAGTGTGGCGACGGTGAGCGCATGGTACGTTGTGTAAGCCATCCAGGAGAGGAACGAGGAAAATGGCCATTTCGGAGAATTGTTTCAGAGGATATATCTTGCACTTTAAAGAAGCTACGATGCTTGGCATGTGGAGGTATTACCCATTCCGGATTTTGTTTGTTGGTGTTGATCGGGCATCAAGCTGCCCGCTAGCTACAACGGATTGGTACGCAGCTTGCGATAGTGTGCTGGGCGGCTGTGACTTTGGTGGTTCTGACGCCAAACTTGGTAGCGAGTGGCTACTCATCCAAATGACAAGCAAGCGGCCAACCTAATAACATCAACTCGATCGAGAGCATAACCCAATACTGGTACATGTAATTATACATCCCGACATCTTTCATTTCGGCACCCAATTTGCGACAACAATCGATAACCACCAAGAGTAGCCATATTTTCCCCAATCGCAAAATTTCATCGCAACGGGTCGACTTCTACTCTACGATCAAGGTGGGATCTTGATCCGTGTAACCCAAGGCCCCCTCTTTCCTGAGGTGCTCAGAGTCCAAAGCCTCGAGTCACACGCAACGCATAACGGTCTTTCATGTTGTACGACCATCCCATCGCGTGTCACCGCCAACGGGTATAATCAAGACCCAAAGCAGCCAACTTCAATGCAGCGTCATGATAGAGTTGCACAGCTAGGGAAAAACCAAAGTGTGAAATCCCGTTGGTGGTGGTGGATCGGTGAACCAAAGGTTTGGTGGTGGTTGAAGTAGTATCAGCGCCGGACTGTATGATGTGCCTTTTAGTCAAGGCTGGTTGGCGATGCACAGTAATTTTCAACGGTGGTCGTAATACCTGTCGGGGAACAGCCGAACAGCCGAGCCGGCTGCAGGGCTATTGCAGAATGGACGGAGTCCGAGTGAAGTCAATCAGTATATACATGTGGTAGGCATGGGGGAATCTTAATGACTCCCGGTTAGGTGAAGAATAGCATTATAAGACTCGTTCTGCGCATTCTGTAGACATGCTGTGAGTAGTTGCTGAAAAGAACTGTAGTCCAGTCGTGAGACTGCAGGCAGGAAGTGAAGTGACCTATTTCGTGTCGGAGGAGCGGCGGCAGACACCAAATCAGTACGGCCGTTCAAACAGCGCGGGTTCTCAATTGTCGGGTTTTCGGTGTGTCCTATGGGTAGCTCTCTCCAAGAGTCAGCGAGGCCACAAGGTATAGAGGTACCTATACCGGTGGCATTGTGATAAATGTATTGGCCTTATGATGAATCATGCAAGTGGGAAACTGAGTGTGTCTATCAGTCCACAAGCCGCCGTGCAATTCCCCGAGTTTAGCGAACGTTTGAATGTATACAGCGGCTTCTTGCTTTGGGCAAGCTCTGCGTCACGGGAAGTCCCTCGCTGAGGGACTTCTACTTGCCCGGTCGACGGATGTCTCGAGGATATAGATGGTCGCTCAATTGCTCTTCGGGGCTGCGGGATTCTGCAACGGTCAAGTCGAGTGAGATGACCATTGTGTAACGATGAAAGAAGGGTCTCTGATGGACAGGATGGTGGCCACTGCTGGTCAGATCTTGTGTTAGCTGTAGTCGCGGATTGGTGCCAGAAGAGGTGGTACTACCATGAAGCGTGGACGGCTAGACAACTCCAACTGTCATAGCATATGACATGTTTCTTGACCAACTGTTACTCCACACGCTTGTTCATATATGCCAGGGCTGTTTGAAACGACGAGAATCTGATGCGTCGTACCCTTTTTTAGGAGTTGCTGCACTCAAGATTCCAGGCTCATAGTCTAATCATATAAAGGCTGCAATGTTGCTTTGAGCTGTCTTTGAGCTCAGGTCAGATATTCTACATTGCATGGGCTAATCCATCCTTCCTCAGATCAGGCCGGGCCGGGCATACCATCTCACGAGAGGACGATTGTGGCGTCCTTTGCGCTTTTCTCACTTGCAACCCTGAAAAACCCAGGAACCCGGACAGAGGCAATCCGTCACTTTTAGAGCGGCACACAATGGCCCCTCCTGACGATTACTGAGAGCTCAAGAGGGTGGCCCGAAGACTAGCGGATACCATGGTTGTGCCAGCAAAACCCCAAGGGAACCCCCTGCCCGAAAACAAATGATAAGCTCTGTGGAGGGGATTGAAGCGGATCGCCTTTTGCTGCACCGGGCCGACATCTTCGGGCAGTTGGCGAATGTTGTGCGTGGATGTACTGCAGCGTCCACACGGTCTGTCATTCTAATGGCGCTGATGTGGCGACGGAGAAGATTGACAGAGGCCGGGATATCGTCTTTTCATGTCTATATCAGATCTGTTACTACGACTTCTGCGAGGGTATCTACTGCCCAGCAGCTCATAGATTTATTGGTGAGATTACGTGATGTAACTGACAAAGAGCGGGACAAGGCAACCGAACGTGGCGGGGAATGGAAAGGTCGAGAATGTGGCAATGGTACGATGAATGCATGCGGAAGAAGAAGTTCGATACGGAATGTAAGCATGGCGTTTTAAGGCCAGACCTCGGTGTGTAGGCTTATGTAGGCGTGCATCGTGGAAATTTCTCGCCAATGATATCTAGAGACAGACAAGTCCTCGTGGCATATGCTCTGCACGCGTGGCATTAGGGTCCTGCATGCAGAATATGTACTCGCATAAGCGATGGCACGCCTAGAGAAGTGCGTGGACTTGAAGGTTGTGTATACCTGGACCTTAGCACTCCTAAGTCTAGCCTCGCAAATAACAAATCGTTGGCCTGCCTGAGCAGTGGCAAGATACGGCTACCGAATGTCCTGCCGAACAGATGGACTAGACATGAATTAGGGAAAGGGACCTTCGCAAGTGTCGGGTTAGGGTGTTGGATATCGGCGCCGTTGAGTCCGTAGGGTCAAACAGGGTTTTGTACGCATCACCTCGTGGCAGAAGAAAGGGGATGCCAGATGCGGCGCTATGCGTGGGTACTTGGGGGAAGAAGTGCCAATGGAAGCTGAAGTTGGACTCGTCCCCCTAAATCCGTTCAACTTACCGTCCATCAGGGATACTGCCAGGTCGATGTAGTCATCATGTCCGGTTACTGGAGCATTTCTAGATCTGGTCGACTGCTCGCACGACATGGCACGAGCAGGCGAGGTTGCAAGCCGCCCAGGGTCAGAAAGCCCGAATTGGATGTCCAACCTGTTCGGTGGATATGGTCAGAGGTGGATTCGGGTTGTCGAAGACTAGAAAAGTCCATCATGGGCCCTGTGTTCTGATGGCGTGTACCCGACCTGCCTTCTCGATTGCAATTTCTCATCCATCCATCTACTGCTCCGACTCCCTCCATTGCTCTGTCAAGCTGTTACCCGGAGCAAACCGTTTGACTTCAGCCACCTCGATCGCTTGCTCCTTCTCGGTCTGCGTGCTCACGCCACAAAGGACCGACCCGTGCCCGACCCCGATGTGTTTTCAATCTCCACACTCTTGTCTCCCACAGAACACAAGAGTCAACAACAACAGCAAGAGCATTTCTGAAAGCGCCCACTTACAGAACCGCCAACATGCCATGGTCATTGCTGAGCAACTAGCATCCTTCAACAACACTCAACACATACGGAAGCCTGCCAATGTCTACCGCCCAAACCTCAGCCTCCCTGAAAGAGACCTCGAAAAACAGCTGAATGCCTACACGCTTCGATCCACACGATCTTCTTCCTCTTTGACCTCACAAACCTTGTCCACGATGCAACATACCGAGGATGCTTTGCCACCAAAACGAGGAAGCAGAATATATCGCGCTCTCCGATGGCGGTCATTCACCACGTACTATCGCCTGTTTAGCATTGTGATTCTGGCCAACCTTGGAGCATGGGCTTACATCAATTATCGGCTCATTCGACGTGCCCCCGTCCTTTACCAAGACCCCTCTCAAAACTACTCAATAGAGCACCAATTGATGGGCATGCTCACAGCAGTATCTGCCAACCTTGTTGCAACAATTATCATGAGAAATGAACATTTCGTCAATTTTCTGTTCCGCATATTCGTGGTACACGTGCCTGCGACAACACCGCTGAGTGTCCGTCGTGTGGTCGCCAAAGTATACTGCTATGGGGGCGTCCACAGTGGCGCTGGGCTCATGGCTGGTCTCTGGTATACTTCCTTCACGATGGGTTCGGTGTATGACAGCATTCGATGGCAAGGCGACGTCTCTTTCATGGATCGACTGAACCTGGCTTTGACGGGATTGAACTGGTTTCTCTTCGTTGTCATCATTAGCGCTGCTCACCCACGCGTGCGAAGCTATATGCATGACTATTTCGAGGCATCACATCGCTTCTGTGGTTGGGTACTACTGGGATCCTTCTGGCTTCAGACGATACTCTTCAACCTCACCGGTGCTTTCGAATTGCGCAAACCATTCGGCACAGCATTAATCAAAATACCAACGTTTTGGATGTTATTGATCTTGACTGCTCTGATCATATACCCTTGGCTCCGGGCAAAACACAACTTCAAGGTCGAGGCTGAGAAGCTGTCCAACCATGCCACTCGGATCCATTTCAAAACAAACAGCGTCATGCCCCCTTGCAGAGTCATCCGCGTCTCTGATAAAATCTGTCGAGAAACACATGCATTTGCGACAATTCCTGAGCCAGGCGGCAGGCCCGGATTCTCTGTCATTGTCTCAAACGCTGGTGACTGGACAAGAAGAATGATCGATAACCCACCAGAACGCCTCTCAATCAAGGGCAGTCCAACATGGGGTGTCCTGCGCATCGCCACCATGTTCAAGCCCGCGGTAATCGTCGCGACCGGATCGGGCATCGGCCCGTGTATCGGACTGTTCAATGGGTGTCCCAACCTCAAATGTCGAGTTCTCTGGTCCACAAGAAATCCGGAACTGACATATGGAAAAGCAGTGGTCGATATCGTGCGGGGGGCTGATCCCGAGGCCCAAATCTACGACTCGAGTTTATGGGGAAGACTTGACTTGGCACAGCTGGCATACAACATGTACAAGGAAAGTCAAGCTGAAGCTGTCATTGTGATCTCGAACAAGGTTCTCACATCCAGAGTGGTGCGGACGCTGGAGTGTCGTGGAGTGCCGGCCTTCGGACCAATCTGGGATTCCTAAGGAGGAGATTATCCCACATGTGCTCTTTCTTCACTTTGCTTGCGAGGGTCTATTTCAAATTGGTCTGTTTACTGTTGCATTAGAGGGGGCTTTCGATTTGTGCATTAGCGTGGGATCACTTACAGCATATACGAGCTGCATCTCAATCGAGGATGGGCGTTGGACTGTGGACGGGGTCTGGTTTTTGGACTCGAGTAGCATAGGTGAAGGTGGATGGCTCGGGCTAGTTTTCTCCTTCGATACCATCGGGAAGGCATATTGCTAAACGGAGGCTGTCTTGTGTTGGTTGGAAATTGTTTGTGATTTACGACGACGCTTCACGTTGTTATCATCAGCGATCTTAGCGGGAAGGAAAAATCATTGTACTCTGTTAAAGTGTCCCAGATCTGTGAAATGGAATAGATGCTTTGAGAGAGTGAAAGATTCAGCGAAGATGACCTGTCAATTCGAAGCGAGGAAACATTCCACCACCTCCTGAATTGGTGGGCATGACGATTAGTTACCCATTTACAGCGAAGAGCAGGAGACCTCCGTGTCTTCAACCCCAGAATTCCGCGATGATCCCTGCTTCTTACATCAATGGATCTTGAGACCCGCCGACTCGGAGTGGTGATGTGATAGTGAATTTGTGAGGAAGTGGCATTCAAAGGGGATGGTTGACGGCTTCAAAGAGTGGTGGAACGAAAGGCTAAAGGGTGGGACAAAGGAGAGACATGCGTTTAAACTTCTGCGAAGCTCGATTTGTCAATTCTTCCCGTCCAGCCTCTGTCTTCCTTTGGACATAGGTGGCGTGCAGCTCGATTGTCGTGCGAGCGAGAGTATTTCTGCATTCGGTCAGTTGGGTTGAGAATAGCTGGGAGAGTAGATTGAACGGGAGTCGGCAGCGTACTAGAATAATTGCAAATCAATCTGGTCTCGTGTGTATTTTACAGTTTCCCGCATCCAGGAAATTGGAATCCAAGTTGAGGACAAAAGCATCCAGACTTCAAGTTGCTGGAACAACCGCGCCGACCATTCACAGTGAGAACAAAAGCCTTGCGGCGCCGACTGAGCCGAGGTGATTTCAAATAGCGATCTCCCGCGGATATGCAGTAGTATTTGTCAACTTCCGTTCTTCACCTCGACAAGGGTCTTTTTCTTTCTGGACCTCAATCGTACCCCTCGTCCGGACCACCTCGACGACTTTTGGACCAATCATGATGGTCTGCGAGTATCAAGCATTCCCCGTTTCGAGCCTTTGTCACCACCGATGCACGGGATTGGTTCGATTCCTTTCATCTACATGTCGAAGTTACCCTGCCTTTTCTGCTTGTCCGGTTTGCTTGACTGCGTGTGTGTCGTTTGCGTCTTGGACTGTTCTTAAAGAGGGTGCATTAGCTGTCAATATTGGCCCAGATACCTGCCATTCACGTCGCCTTCTCTTGTTATGGCGTTGCTGATTGGAACCAAGATACCATCGTGATAAGTTGAGCTTCGGTTGAACCTGCATCATCAAAACTTATCTCATTGTCTCTATACCGCCCTGTCATTCTTCTTCGTATTTCAAAAAGGTGGACATTCTCCACATCTTGCTTGTCTCTTCAGATTCCTCGCACCCTGGCTGTTTCACGATACTCATCCTCAAACGATAGTATAAGAGCTTCAAACTGCCACTCAAGCCCTGCGAACCATCACTACAAACACCACAACCTTCCTTCCCTTGAAAGCTTCGGACATCATGGCAGACACATCATTGACACCAATCATGACTTCTCAACAAACCTCAACTCCTCACCAGTTCCTTCCAGAAAGTCAAGCTTCCTTCATCCAGTCATGGGCCCGCGACGTCCCTGGCCGAACAGCAGCACCAGCAACGCCTCCAAATGGCTATCAGGTTGACACGCCTACCTACTCTTCCTCGGATCCAGCAATACAAGCATATCTGCGGTTAAAGCTCGCTCTCCTTACCAGACTTCACTAGCCACCCGTCACTACACAGCAATGACTCGTCCCCATCGTTGTGACCAGCATCCTCCTCTCGACCAGACTCGAGCGAGTGTGAGCGCAAGATAAATGAAGAACCTGAGGCCAGGCTCGCCTCAGGCCAGGCTGTTGAGCGAAGATAGCTCACCTCGCAGCTACAAAATTCTGCGCCTTTCTCTCTCCAAGTCACCACGGACCCTCTCACCACACATGCCATGGAAGCAGAACAACAATGTCAAATTCCTCTCTCATAAAGAAGCGCAGCGTTGAAGCAACACGAGAAAACGGCCGGCAGGAAATCCTCCAGCATTCTCCCCAGACCCACCCTTCCACAAAACTAGGAACAGAACTGGAGCTGTGAAGGGCGTGTTTCAAAAGGATATCCACTGAGAAACCATCTGCAAGCACCACAATGGCTCAACGGGGCCGACATTGAAACCGACGAGTAGTGGAGGGGTTTCTTGTGTTATGGTCTCAAAGAAAAGAAAGGGTGGGAATCATTGGCGCAGTTGATTTACAAATCCAATTCCATTCTCTCAAGACTGGGTTGACTTTTGGTCAGACAGGTGTCTTGGCATGCCTCCAGATCCAGGGATGAAATCAGAGCAACACAGTGGCAGCTACCTACATGAAAATTATTGGTGCTCAGGAAAAGCTGTAGCAAATGTCGGTGTATAGTACCAAGATATTTATAGACCAGGGATATGCACATGACGTGTTTTTGCCTGTCGAAATTACCGCAAACAATGGAATAAATTGATCCAAAGCTGAACAACCTTTTTCTACCAGCTGCTGCTGCGTTACTTGAACTGCCAAACTCGAAAGTCTAGTCTCCTCATATCCTATCATCGAACAAGCCACAAAAAAAGAACTGGAGACAAGCCCCCACAACTCGTCAAGAGCTAGGTCCCCGAAAATCTTCTCGGTCGGCCACAAAACATCATTTACCTCTTTACACACCCAAACACCCACGAACGACAAACCGACAACTATTTCCGAATGATCAGACATAACAATCTCTGATTCTTCTTCCTAGAAACCAGTCATCTACCAGTCTTCATTCCATGCCTTCAGAAGACCTTGTGAAAATCCTAGGGAAGCCAGCAAAGTGAGTGCTCAAAACCTCCCGCAATCAACCATGAGCCGCGGTTCCGTCACTAGTTTTCTGGCATTCACAACGTCGCGACGCTTTGGAGATGCCTGTAATTACTGGCACATTGCTAACAATCAGTCAACAGGCCTCGATAGCACGACTCACGATACCACTCAACACCAAACTTCAGTACATACCAAACAGCAGATAACCTCGTCTGCCAGACCCGATACTTACCCAAGGTATCGGAATCTACAGTGCGAGGATTACAACCGATAGCCACAATTCCGCCGAACAAGGCAGTCTTTGTTCCCCTCTCCGCGCGGCCTCCATAACGTCCCTCCGACGTCTCCTCCAAACCCTACATTGCTGCTGGCACAAGCCAGCCTCCAAGATTTCCCACAGATCGTGGGCCTTCTCTTCCTAGGCGGACACCGCACAGTTCGTCTGGGCGGCAGATAGAGTTCCAACGTTCGATTCTACCACAACTCTCGTACAATCAGAAATTGTCGCACACTCTGCGTCAAGCTTCTACAAGGAGATGGTCACTATTGAGATCCCCAGGAATTATACAGCTTCGCCGTCCTCCTATACCGGGACGCCACATTTGACAATCAATCGCGATGCCACTGTCGATCTAGACTCCAGCACGGCATTCGAGGGTGGGTCACCTACAAGAGCTTCAATGACTGGCACGTGCTAATTTGTAGACAGGTCCTGAAAAGCTTCTCGAAGTATGGTTCGCCCCCGATGCCGAAGCCTTACCGGCTACATGCGCTCCTAATGGACTGAAGGCTGTCCCCGCCGATACATGGAAAGAAATGCTCGACTTGGTCAATTGCAAAGTGCTCTCCGTTCTGGAATCTGATACCGTGGATGGCTACCTCCTTTCAGAGTCTAGCATGTTCGTCTGGCCTCACAAACTCATTCTCAAGACTTGTGGTACTACCACCCTCCTTTGCGGCCTTCCACGCATGCTGGAGATTGCTGCTCTCTCCGCGGGCTTCCCACATGTGCCCGCCAATCTTCCACGAAGCATTCCCGCCGCCGCTACCCCGTACCGTATCTTCTACAGCCGCAAGAATTTCCTCTTTCCTAACCAGCAACGTGGTCCACATCGCAGCTGGCGCGATGAGGTCCGGTTCTTGGACAAGATGTTCCTTGGCGGCAGTGCCTACATGATCGGGAAGATGAACGGAGACCACTGGTACCTCTACACGACTGGACCGGACACCAAATTGACACCACCTGCCAGCCCTGATAGGGAGCTCACAGAGACCAAATTCTTGGATTTTCCTTACCCAAAGAAAGCAGCGCGCTGCGGAGAAGATGACGAGACTTTGGAGATTCTTATGACTGATCTCGACGAGCAGAATGCCCGCCAGTTCTATCTCGAGGACGCGAGTGCGGTCGCGGAAGGTCATCACTATCAGAAGGTCAAGAAAAACAGCGTGAAGGCACTAGGAACTATTCGCGAAGAGAACGCCAATGACCATGTCAGTAACGACGATGGCTTCGATGTCTTTGAGCAGACTTCTTCCGACAACAGCCAATACTCCTCCGATGACGATGATTTGACTTTGCCCGAGGAGCTTACCACGGAAGGTCACGCCTTGGGCACCATCGTTTCCGAAGGTTGCGGTCTTTCTGACGTGTATGCGGTTGGAAAATACCCAGAAGCCAAGATCGATGCCTACATGTTCAACCCCTGCGGCTTCTCTGCCAACGGCGTCATTCCACCTCCCCCTACAAATGGAAACGGAAAGAAGAATCGTGGCGGCCATCACTACTTCACAGTTCATGTCACACCAGAGCCACAGTGCTCTTATGCTTCGTTCGAGACTAATGTTCCAGCACACCAAAGCGGTCGCGAGACAGCTGACGTTGTCGAACAAGTGGTCAACATCTTTAAACCTGGCCGTTTCAGTGTGACCCTTTTCGAGAACAAGAAGGATGCAGAATCTGGGGATGGCATTGCTACTGCCAAGAAAACTGGTCGCATGGAGAACATTGCAGGATACAAGCGCATGGATAGGATTGTGCACGATCTGGAAGGCTACGATCTGGTCTTTCGGTACTACGAGAGATTCGATTGGAAAGGAGGAGCTCCAAGGCTCGGCGAGGTTATGTGAGGAAGTGATTCGCGAAGGAAGAAGGACCTAAATTGTGCAGAGGTGAAGATGTCGGACGGAGTTCTGTGGATTTAAACTTTTGGTCTTACTTTTTGGGGATTGCTTTTGATTTTCCACGACATTTATATTTAGGCGAGCACTATTTCTACACCCAAAACCTGAGTTTTACCCCCAGGATCCTTTGGATTACACCCGCCTAAAAAACAGTGTCCCCCTCCCTTAAAACTAGGGCCCTAGTGGAAGGGGACAGCCTATAAAGGCTGGCGCAAGTATTACGGCGATGTATGACATCATAGTGGTAGATAGACTTCTATACGTGAATACGTACCACGTAGTGACTTTATAGCCTTACTATATAAATTTATATATAAAAGGTATAAAAGTATTGCGTATAAGGGAGTAAGCTATAGATGACGGTCTATTTATAATCTAACTACTTTAGACCTTAGTAATAGTCCCGTACCGTACTAAGATAACGCGTACGTACTATAATCTATAGCCAAGATTACGAGTCCAAGTACTAGACTATCTAGTAACGGCCGCCTATATTTCCTACTTCTTACTCTAATCTTTTTTATTATATTTTTAGCTTTTATATATAAATTTATATAGTAAGGTATAGGATTCCGTAAAAAGACTTAGAGCGCAAATATTACGTATATAACTTAAGTCGTATACTAGTTTACTTTCTATAATACGGCCTTATAGTTATATACAATCTAGGGGGTCTTACCCTCTAGATTATAGAGGGGTCTACTAATACTATAATCGTATATAGATCTAGCCAAATAGCTACGGCTTACTACTATAATATTATATATTACCGTAAGACTTATACGCTAGCTAACCCCTCCTACTAGGGCTCTTAAGGCTCTAGTCTTTAGGGAGGGGGATACTAGTTTTTAGGCGGGTATAATCTAAAGGATCGCGGGGGTAAAACCAAGGATTTAGGTATAGAAATAGTACTTGCCTATATTTACGGCGATTTGTTTACGACTATCTTCTATATCTAGTATAAGTAGTATAGAGTTATAAATATAATATTAAGTTATTTATATTTCCCTAGAATAAACTTTATAGTTACTATTCTAGACTAGATATTTGGATAATATTATCCTATAAAGTAATATATATAGATAGAGTATTAGGATCTATAACCTATTCTAGACTCTAGGACTAGTTAGATATAGGTTAGATACTAGTCTAGTACTAAGCTAGGTTACGTACTAAGGTACGTACGGCCTTAGCTTCGTATACGTAGATATCTTACTACTTAGACGTAGGAGAGATTCCTCTCTAGCGTTTACTCTAAATATATATATATTTGATCCCCTTTCTCTCTTAATACGTCTATCCCTATAGTACTACTACGTATCCTTATATTATAAACGCTCTACCCCTCGAGGGAGTATACTACGTTAGTACTATTAGAGATCGGACCTTCCCCTAAACAATTATAGGACCTAAGATACGTAACTAGAGCGTAGAAGCTAGTAATAACGTTACTAATCCCAAAGCTAATATATAGTAGTAGCTAGAGGATAAAGCGGCCTCCTATAAGGACCTACTAGTTATCGATAAGGATACTAATTCCGAGTTAGTTATTCCAGCTACTCCTAAGACGCTATCCGAGGATATAGTAGGGAATAACCTAGAGTTAATAGCTCGGAGGGCTAAGCTAGAAGCTTAGTTAAAGATCGTAACCCTATAGGTCCGTCTTAAGGAAGCTGAACTAGCCCTAGCCGCTACTAGTAGCGTAGGACTAGCTAAGAAGAGCTATAAGGGTAATTCTTAGCTCCTAAAGTCCTACTACTCAATACCTCTAAAGTATAAAGGTAATAATATAGCTGGATATAAGGTATTCCTCTATAAGTTGAGTAAGTACTTCGCGGAGTATCTATAGCGGTATAAGGGCGATATATCCAAGGTAGACGTAGATAGAGTTAGACTAGTAGAAGCTCTCCTTAATAGACTACTAGTCTAGTTATAGATAAGTTTCTAGTCGGCCCGCAAGGGTAACGTTATCTAGGAGGAGTTTAGTACCTAGTACTTAGATTAAGTTAAGGATCCAATCAAGAGGTAGAATAAGGCGGGAGAGAACTTCTAGACGGTAAAGTAGTTACCGGGCTAGAGCGTCTCCGCCTTCGCTTAGTATCTAGAGGCCTATCTAACCGAGACTAGTATAGTAGCTAAGCTGCCTAAACCTTAGAAATACTATATATTACTTTTCAAGGTTAAAGCCTCTCTTCGCAAGGTATTCTAGGTACGTATACCTAACCGTACGGCGCTAGACACCTTAAAGAAGACGCTTGAATAGCTTTAGTTAGCTAAGTCCTCTAGGGTTAGTATCCCTATAACTAGTAATAAGTAGTTCTCCGCCTCCTACTCTAGTAGCGAGTCTAGCGAGAAGCGCCGCCGCCGCGTTAATACGTAGGGCGAAGGGTAGCCTACTTCGAAGATATCGAAGCCTACTAACCTCTAGGGCTCCGGCTCCTCTAGTACGGCCAAGGGTAGAGTAACGCTAGGAGGTTACTAGACCTATAGCTTAACGAGCTATAAGTCCTATAGTTACCCGAATCCTAAGGGTACTACGAGTACGCCGGGAAAAAGGTAGGCCCGATAGACCTCGTAAGCGTATATACTATTAGGCTAAGTAGGAAGCCTAGGGATTCCAACCTTAGGGTCCTAGCTAAGTATCGGTAAGCCGGTCGTGAAGACGTAGAGCCCGCTCTAGTAGATACTAGAGTACCTATTAACCTAATCTCCTAAAATCTTATAGTACTCTAGGGATTAAAAGACCTAAGGCCTCTATCGGACGCGTAGTTATTAATCGAGAGTAAACCCCTAGCCGTCTACGGAGAGTATATGGTATAGCTAGAGATACGAGATACGCTTAGTAAATAGAGGTAGTAAGAAGTCGTCTTAGTTGCCGTAAATATCGCCGGGTACTACCTACTACTAGGAAGCCCCTAGTATAAGCTCGTAGAACTAGTTCTTAATTGGAAAACCGACCCTATAAGCTTTACGTACTCTAGTAAGGGTAGCGTTATAGATAATCTACCCAAGAATTAGGAGATTATATCCGCCGAGTCTATAGCGAAGGTCCTAAAGCGGAGCGCTAAGGACAAGATCTATAGTTACCTAATATAGATTTAGACTACGAAACCCTCTACTATAGGCAAGGTTTGCGGAGGAGTCAACCTAATAAATATCTAAGCGTATAGAGAGTACGGCTTAGTATTTAGCGAAGAAGACTCCGAGATCCTACCTAAGCGTATAGATTAGGACTATAAGATCGATACCGGAGAGTCCCTAGTACCGTTTAGGCTACTATATAACCTCTCGGAGCTAGAGCTCAAGGCTTTAAGGGAGTACCTCGAGAAGTACCTAAAGAAAGGCTAGATACGCCCCTTAAAGAGCTCGGTAGGAGTACCTATTATCTTCGTACCGAAGAAGGACGGGAGCCTACGCCTATATATCGACTATCGGGGTCTAAATAAGGTAATAAGGAAGAACCGATACCTATTACCCCTTATTTTAGAGATAATTAATAGGGTTAGCGGTATAGCCGTCTTCTCTAAGATAGATCTACGGGATGCGTTTAATTGTATTAGGATCAAAGAGAGCTACGAGTAGAAGACTATCTTCCGGACTCGCTATAGACTCTTTAAATATAACGTTATACTATTTAGGCTAACGAACGCCCTAGCTACCTTTTAGGTATATATTAATAATGCGCTAATAGGGTTAGTAGATATAATCTACGTAGTATTTATTAATAATATCCTAATCTTCTCTACGGAAGAAAAGGACTACGAGAGAGACGTCTATCGAGTACTAGAGAGGCTACGGTAGTACCGCCTATACGCTAAGCTCTCCAAATACGACTTCTATATCAAGGAAGTAGACTTCCTTAGGTATATTCTAAGTACTAACGGTATAAGTATAGAAAGGAGTCGGGTCGCGGCTATTAATAAATAGCCGGTACTAAGAAACTACAAGGATATGTAGGTTTTCCTAGGAACTATAAACTTCTACTAACGGTTTATCAATAGCTACTCGAGGGTAGCTAAGGGTCTAATAGACTTATTAATTAGTAGTACTAATAGGAAGAACTTCCCCTAGTAGCTATAGAATAATATAGCTACTACCTCCTTCGAGGAACTAAAGTACTCCTTTACCTACGCTCCTATACTCTAATACTTTGATATCTTGCGGCTACGCCGAATAGAGACTAATACGTCGGGGCAGGCGGTAAGTATAGTATTTTCGTAGAAGTTCCCGGACGGTATTAGCTAGCTATAGTATCTAGTAGTATTCTAGTCTCGTAAGATAACTCCTATAGAAACACGGTATAATATATACGACTAAGAATTGCTCGCAATTATAAAGGGTTTCGAGGAATACCGATACTTCCTCGTAGGCGGAGTAGAGCCTATAGAGGTCCTCTCCGACTATAATAACTTAATCTAGTTTATATCTACTAAGAAATTAATATCTAGATAAGTACGTTAGGTATAAGCCTTATCCGAATATAACTTTATTATTACGTATCGTCCCGGTAAGCTTAACCCGGCTAACGGGTTTAGTCGGCGCCTAGATTATATAACCGAAGGAAAGTTAGTAGATTCTCCTTCGATAATACTCCCGATATTATAGGAGAAACTCCGTAATTTAGTAGTAGTAAGGTCTAACTACGGTATTAGCGTAGCCTATATCTAGTTAGAGCTAAAGTTCCTAAGGAGCTTAATTAGGCTATACGTTTCTCGAAACGTTATCACCTCGATCGGGGCGAAGGTAAGGGCCGAGACCGTCTAGATATTCCTGAGTATCGAAGTTAGCGAAGTTGAGGATAGCTTAGGAAGTTATTCCTTAGACGAGGAGGAGGCTCCGGCCCCTCGTAGAGACCCGCTAGGTTTCGTAGATCGTTCCTAGTATAGAACGCTAGTAAGACTAGTGTTCGCATACCTTAAGGGTAGCGACGTATATAATAATACGCCTGAGACAATAGTAGACCTACTTAAGAAAATTTAGTTGAATAACCCTTAGGTTTAGAAGAAAGCCTAGGCGGAGTATATAGAACGTAACCCTACCGGGACGTTATAGAAGCCTTAGGTTATAGATAGCTACGGCGTTCTAACGTTCAAAGGAGTATATTTTATTCCGAAGGATCTTACTATAAGGGTATAGATCCTGCGTACTTACTATAATAACTCCGCTATAGGCGGATATTTAGGGTTTAAACCTACCTTAACTAATATTAGGCGTTAATATACTTAGCCTATATTGCTTAAGGATGTAAAGGCGTACTACCGCGACTACGATATCTATTAGAGGTCGCGGATTGTACGGTACGCTCCGTACGGGAAACTAAAGTTACTTCCTCTTTCTATACGGCTAATATAGGAATTCTCGATAGACTTTATTACAGAACTACCGCCGGTATTACTAAGAGATACCGTTGTTAACACCTTACTAGTAATTATCGATCGGTATACGAAATAGGTATAGTACTATATAATTTCAAAGTATACTAATACCTCGGAGCTTACGTAGCTCTAGGTAGACTAGCTAGGCGTCCACGGAACGCTACTAGGTATTATATTAGACCGCGGTCCTATATTCACCTCTAAATTTTAGTCGGTATTTTACCGATATATAAGGACTACGCTTAGGCTTAGTACCGCCTTCTACCCGCAAACTAACGGATAAACAGAAAGGCAAAATTAGAATTTAGAATATTTTCTAAGGTGCTATATTAGTTATTAGATAGATAACTAGCCGTACTAGCTATAGATAGTAGCTAATATATATAACCGGGCGGAGTATAGCTCTATATAGAGATCTCTATATAAGGCTCTCTATAGGTACTACCCGGAGGACAACTAGTTAGTCGCGGATAAGCCCGCTAGTAGTGTTCCTAATATAATAGTACGTGTAGAAGAAATTCTAGAAATACGTACCGTACTAGCTAAGTCCGTCCGCGATACTATAGAGGCTTCGACGGTATAGGCTAATAAGAAGAGGATTAACAAGTTATACTACGTTAGTAATTTAGTCCTACTATCTTTAAAGAATATCAAGTTAAAACGGATTAAGAAGAAACTTGATTTCCGCTACCTTAGACCGTTCGAGGTACTTAAGATTGTCGGAACTTTAGCCTATAAACTAAAGCTTCTACTAGTATACCCGATTTATAACGTGTTTTATATTTCCCTACTAGAGCCTTACCTAGTACGGCTAGGTATTTCCCTACCGGATCCGCAGGAGATCGAAGGGCAGGTAGAATAGAATATCGAGAAGGTTCTCGACGTTTATATACGCCGGAATAAAAAAGAATTCCTAGTAGTATAGGAAGGCTAGACG